>OX451218.1:31673342-31968481 GCA_949628195.1 Phasia obesa | reverse complement strand
TTATAAATATAATCAACATTTGTGCATCGATTTTCATCATTTATGGCTTTTTTTATTCCGTATACCTTGCTTTCCGAATAAGGACAAAAAAGGACGAGTTTTTGAAAACAAAAAAAAATTATTTTTTCATTAATAATATGTTTTTTCGAAACCAATTTCTGAATAACTGCGAAACGATTAAAAACGAAATACAAAATATTTAAAATTGACTTAAAGGTAATTCTGTCCCGCATCTTTTGGTGTTTTAATTATTAAAATCCAACAATACCTTAAAGAGCTATTTAGAAATAAGTTGCATGGTCGCCTTGATTAGGGGAAAATATTAGCCAAGCTCATACAAAATTAAAATTAAATTTGTACGTGATACGCGAAAACTGAAAGCGGATTTGAATTTAATACCGATTTCAGATCACTAAATTCCACATATTTATGTCCAGGGATCAATTTTGTGCAATCGAATGCATTTATTTCACAAAAAATAAATCAGTTGAATTAAAAAATTATATGTATTCAACTAGGAATTAAAGGCATGGTAATTATTAATTCATTTGCTTAGGATGAAAATTTGTGTGTTTGTGTGACTTTTTTTGTTTTCGTTAACGATCCTCATAAAAAATACTTGAACGAAAACAACAAATAACCCTCAATATGCCTGCTAAGTAAATATGCAGAAATGGGTTTTTGTTGTTATTACCAACAATTTGTGAAATTTTTACCTTTTTTCCGCTACCTATTCTTCAATATGATGCTTGTAATAAAACAAAATTGTGTTTGGGCTTAAGTAGTGCGTTTGCTGATCACTTGTTACATATTTAAATACACAAATAAATAAAATGCATTACCATTATATTGAGAAATGTTAAAATGAAATTGTTAAAATTGCAAATGTTAAAATTATATCCGGCAAAGAGTTATGTTGTGGTGATATTGTATCTTACAAAACAACAATAGTGGTGTACATCAAGAATTTTAATCCATCATATTTTTACTCAGACGACCACCGATTCCGGATTATAATTCTAATTTTTAATGCTAATTGTAGTACTGTTTTTGTTATATTTTTTACAACGATCAAGAAATAGAATGAAAATTAATTACCATTCCTTAATTTTTATTCCTCGTCAAGTTGCATTCAATTTTTGATTCATTTCATATTTTTCAATCGAATGTATTGAAATGAAAGCGATTCAGAATTTTTCATTTATGATGAATTTATTATATTTTAATTAGGTTTAAATTTTGAGTAAAATAGATACAATCAAAAATGACAGTTAATTGCTAAATGATCCGCAGCTCCATTGGTAAAACAATCATTTGGTTATAGCTCTGATAGGGACATACAGTAGAATCTGTTTATTAATATTTCTATATTTAGTTAGATATTGTAACCGAAAACCATTATAGTTGCATCTAAGTGTGCCTTCCACTTTAAATTTTTCGCCCATCTTCTATAGTTTTGGAAAAAAGGACCAAAGTCCTTTTTAAAATTTCAAAAAAGCGCTTTTTTTAATATCGCTATAATTTCTGATAAAAACACACTGTTAAGGGTTTTGACCGTTGGACATTTAATTGGATGCAACTAGGTGCCCCCTTGTTTTTAAATTTTTCGCCCATCTTCTATAGTTTTGGAAAAAAGGACCAAAGTCCTTTTTGAAATTTCAAAAATGTTTGTTGAAAAATTTAGTTATAAATTTAAATATTTAAAATTCCGAGTATCGGCAACAATAAAAGGATAATCTTTAAACAAATTCCATTATTTTTTATTATCATGATGCGTTGTTTTCCTAACAATTTCAGTTATGATGCATAAACCAAATTTTTATTCTATTAACAGAGCTATGTTAACTATTTAACAGAGCTATGTTATATTAAAAGGTTTGTGTCAATGCTAAGTTAAATTTTAAATTTTAAAATTTATCTTCACACACATGTTACATAGTTGTTTTTCCCATTTACATTTTATTTATGATATTTACATACTATGATGTTGATGTAACCACTATTAATTTTCTTATAAAAAATCTACCTAAAATAAAAAAGAATTTACATATGTACATACATATATGATATATCAATTTTAAGCGCATTATGTCCCAATTCTTTTTCATATATGTACATACGAATATAACAACTTGCGTTAATTCTAAGGATCCAATACTCAAGATGATGATTTGATTAAAAATATTTTGTCTTCAGTATTAAAAAGGCCAAAATACTTCAAGGCTAAAATAAAGCAACGTTACAAATAATTGGTTTTGTAAAACTTGTGTATTCATTAATTTGTGCAGAAAATATTGGGCCTTGGGCCAGAAAAATTGGTCTGGTGCCCACAGTCGCAACCCGGCGCACATATAATGGGGTATAGGAGTGTAGGGAAGGCTTCGGACTACAATCTGGTTAACGATTTTTTTTTGGCCTGGTTTGACCTCTAGGAGTTATGCTCTATTAACTCGGAGATTTTAAAGATACATAGACCTTTTTTTAAATTACAAATTTCTTAAAGACACAAAGACTTAATTTGTAAGTTAGTTACATAACTATAAAGAGTTTATTTTGTATCAAAATCTTTTAAAACAAAAAAGTTATAGGCATTTAAAAATTAACATTTTCTAAAAAATTCTAATTTTAGCAAAATACAGAGAATGTCTATTTTTGCAAGACCCTGTTCGCTGTTGAAATAGAGCAATAATATAATCGGCTCCCGAGGTTCTCTGGTATTTACTTTCAAATGAGTAATATAGCTTTTAAATCGGTAACCATAAAAAAATGTTTTTTGGCCACCTTCTCAAAATATGTGCCACAGTGCGGCGCCTTTGTTTTTTATATTTGTAAATTTACTTTATAAGATACTAGCTATCTCTGGTGCGCTTCGCTACACCCATCCACAAAAAATACAATAAACACGCTATTGTCACACCGAAAATATTTTAGTTTATTTGCAAGGACGACGTTCTATTCATCCAAACTGTTTTTTGCCAAACTATACGTAGTAATACGATAGTATTTTTTAACTTTTTATGGGAGTTTCCCCTCCCACTATCCTAGTCTGTATTTTGCTAGACAATGCACATTACTCTGAGGGTTAGTTGTGCAAAATTTCAAGACTATACCTATTGTAGTTCTCCAGGTACACGTTAATAATTTTTCCCTTAATATAGGAGGTAACACGCCCACTGTCCCAATCCAGTCTGTATTTTGCTAGACTATGCACATTCTCTGAGGGTTATTTGTGCAAATTTTCAAGACTTTAGCTATTGCCCAATCCAGTTGGTGTATTGGAAGACTATGTGTATTAGCATAGGGGTATTTTTGCAAAGCTTCAATGCTTTATCGATTGTAGTTCGCGAGGAACACGATAATAATTTTTCACTTTGTATGGGAGGTACCACGCCTACTATTCCAATTCAACCTGTGCTTAGCATGACTATATATATATTAATATGGGGGTTACTGGTGCGAAATTTCAAGGTGCTACCTAATTCACTTCTCTAGATAAGAGATAATATATTTTCACTTTGTATGGGAGGTACCACGCCCACTATTCCAATCTAGTCTATCTTTCTCTAAACTATGTTCGTTAATATAGAGATTACGGGTGCAAAATTTCAAGGCGCTACCTATTACTGTTAGCAAGCCCACGTCGAATATCAAAAAATAAGTACCCCATTTTACCAACTGTATATCTAATAACAAGTTGTGAACATTTCAGAAAGATAAGTACACTGGTGTAGGCTGCTATACCTTTCCGACAAACAAAAAAACATACAAAGAATGAATTAAAAGACATCTTGTTTTTCAATAATTGTTCTATTCATCCTCTCAGACATACCCTTTTGTTGTGGACTCTATGGAACTGTGGTTTGATGTTTGATTCCACTTTCCATCATTATATTCTTCATTTTTTTATTGCAGTATTCGGTATCATTATCACTTCTTAAAGCTTTAATAGTCTTACCTGTTTGGTTTTTAACAAAGTTTTTAAATTCAAAAAACTTATCAGACACTTCATCTTTTGTTTTAATAAAAAAGGGAAAAACTTTTCTGCTATAGTCATCTATAAAGGTAAGGATGTATTTTGAACCTTTGATGGATTTCACCTCCATTAGACCGCATAGATCTGTGTGTATAATTCCTAATACTTCTGTGGCTCTACTTCCAAGGTCTTTAAATGGCAATCTGGACAATTTTCCTTTCAAACATGTTGTATAGTCTTCTTTATTAATTTCACATTTTACTCCTATGACTGATCCGGCATTCATATTTCTTAAAACTTTACTGTTAGCATGACCAATACGTTTATGCCATAACTCATCCTCGTTAGTTTTAATTTTAGATACATATGCATTGTCATTTCCTTTATTCATTCGAAACATGCCGTTTACAAGATTACCTGTCACAATAATTTCACTATTAGCATTTAAAACTTTGCAACCTTTTTCGTTTAATTCAACTTTGTAGCCATTCTCAACAATTTTTGAAACTGGTAGTAAATTGATGTATAAGTCAGGAATGCGCAAAACTTCACGAAATTTAACTTCTTCTTTGATATTTTTATTCGAATGTACGACTGTATCGACATCTCCAACTCCTTTGACATTCATTACAGAATTATTGGCAATTGTTACCTCAGAATTTAGATTTTCATAATTGCTTTTGAAATATGTGAAATTCGAGCACATATGAGCTGTAGCACCAGAGTCAAAGAAATAATCATCTCGATTTAATTGACGAACTGTAAAAGCCCCCATCATAGCATTACCATTTTTCTTGAAGATTGTTTTTGTGGACTTGCTTGGGCACTTAGCTGCAATATGTCCATACTTGTTACAATTAAAACACTTTGGTTCTCTATTCTTGAATACTTTTTTATTAGTGGCTAAGGCTAAATCTTGGGAATCAGTCTTAACATCTTGAAGTAACTTTAGCTTAATAGCATCACCAGTAATTCCAATTCTTGAGCTTTGAATTCCCATAATCATAGGTATATATTTTTCTGAAAGACCAGCAAGCAAACCAGCAGCTCTTAGTTTGTGTGCTGTTGTCAAAATTTCATTAACGTATTCTTCAACGTTTTTGCAGTCATTTAGTTTTGTAGAGCAAAATTTTTGAATGAAGCCAACTCGTCTTACCGAACCGCTGTCTTCAAAAATTTGACACAACGTAGACCAGATTAAATTTGCACTTTTGCATTCCCGAATATGTGGATAAATTAATTTGGCAACAGATAAGTTCTGCCTTTGCTTGAACCTTCTTTTCATCTTTATCTTCTGTATATTGAACCGCGTTCCACAAACCCTTCATCTGGAAATAATCTTGAATCGAAAATTTCCAGTCTTCAAAATTTTCATTTCCTCTAAGTTTTTTGCAAACTTGATGTCATTTTCTTTTTCTTTATAGCACACAAATTTAAACTGATAATTAAAATTTTATTTTACGGATAGGCCCATAACCTATTGTTAATTTGAAAGTTTAACAAATAATGAAAAAATATATTTTCAGTAATAACATAAAATACAAATTATATAAAACATAAAGTACGAGGTATATTAGATAGTGTATTTAATATTGGTGTTTACTCTTATTCTTCAACACAACTGAATATCTAATAACTAACTGTGAAAATTTCAGAAGGATCGGTACACTAGCGTAGGCAGCTATATCTTTCCGACAAACAAAAAAAAAAAAACCTACAAACAAACATATTTTGTGCTTTATATACATATATTATAAACAAATATTAAAACTGAAAAAAAACTGAGTGGTCGCTATTTTACGCGTCTAATAGGCAGACACTTTACATTTACAGAGTATTTTACAACGTCAGCTATTATAACAAGTGCCAAAAATAAAAAATAACGGGGCCCATAAGTAGAAAAAATTAAAATCCTATGCTTTCAAAGTAGAGTATTGAACACGGAACCCTACGTGTGAGACTCTAACTCACACTTGATTGCTTTATTTCAAAACCATGCCTTTCCCATGATTTCACGTTAAATAACGTGGTTTGTGCGATTTAAAATACACAAGTTTTGTGACGTCATTTTAGCACAAAGAGCAGAATGGCATAATCTTTTTTCTGTCAATCTTGTTAAATTATATTTTCAACATTAGGAGGAAGGTGAATTAGAAATATAATTTAATTTACCTTTTCTTTAAATCCTGATGCTGCTGCACATTGAATAGACATCAAACGCAAAATATTGTTCAAATCCGACTTTTTACCAATCAAATCTTCTATATACGAACTAGGTTTGTCAATATCTTCACATATCATGAACTCCTGTTCAGCAGCCAAGTCGTCGGAGAATTTGTACGTATCTAATTGCTTACGTATAAGTTCCCCTATTGTGGTGTTATTGGATACAGATTGCTTTTGTACCAATAGAGCTGGCAATTTATCCACTAAACGTTTCATATCTTGAACGGATTTGTCTTGAGAACTTGCATCCGTCTGGGCACTTATTTCCTTCGCATTACGGGCCAAAACTTTGCCAACTTCATTGAAATTTTTATTCCGCAACTCAGCATAGATCTTATCACCCGAATTAAGTATAAATGTTTTCTTGTCGGCTGCCAAATGAGCCGGCGAAGAATCATTGTCTGAACGTGCACTGAATAGCTCAGCAGGCATGGTTAATTGATTTTGGTTTATACCAAAGAATTCATCGATAAGGCCTTCATAAGTCAATTGGGTAGCAAATGCACTTAAAAGATCAATTGTACGATCTAATAATATTAATTGGTCTATAGTGCCTTTTTCGCCATTCGATAAAAGTTTCTCCTCTGCCCCCAGTTGCTTGGCTCTTTCCCAGACACTCTGAGACATACTCCCTTTACCATAGATTTTTGGTATTCTACCATAGATACGCTGCAAGTGTACTAATCCTACTGCTGCCTGATATAAAGCAGTGGGATCTCCATCAATTGCTACATCGCGAAATGCATTGGCGCATTCCATGGATATCAGATCATTTTCCAGTGGATAAAAATTCCACGTTAAATCCTCGAACGAACCAAAACTTTCATAAACACTTTTATGTTCAAGATGCTTTAAGCACAAGCATGAACGTCTAGGCACAAAATAAATGTGAAACATGCAACCTTTTTCGGTGTTTTTTAGCACTTGTGCAGCCACTTCGTCCATTAGTGTAACCAACGGCCGAACTATGTAAATAACATTACAAGTATCTTTGGGTAATCTTGTATCGTTGCCTAATTTTAACAGCTTAATTCCTCGATCGGAAAAAAGACTTGGAGCTGCTATAAGACCAATAGCACCTAGCAATGCATCATCGAGTACAATGGATTTATTACCTTCGACTTTTTCAAGTAAATGCACAAGTTCACGGCACGCGGATTCTTGCAATAACTGCAGGTTAACGCGCTGTCCCTGCAGATAGGAAAACATTTATTGAAATTATTAAACTATTGTGCTTGCGAAGTAAAAATTAAATATTGAATTTGTAAACAACACTTTTTTTTAAATGCTGGGTGTAAATACACAGAGAAAATAAATACAATGAAATAGAAACACATCATTGTAATCAGCTGATTCAAACTTCATTATGGGAATGTGTGTTATTAGTTATTGTTTGCATAACGTAGTCGAGTTATGTTTTTACAAACTGCTAATAGCTGCTAATAAAAAAATTAACAACAAATGTTATTACATACAAATTAAAATTGTTGTTATTTTTTACGTTTAAAATTAGTATACAATTAAATTCACACGTTAGTTGGTTTTTTTAACTGCTCTGTAGAGTTGAAAGAGTATTTTTTACAAATTACGACATGATTTTAAAGAAAAACTAAAATTTTCTTTAAAATGAGAGTTATGTATCCTAACCTCCCGCCTTTATTTGCTATCAACACGTCTTAACAAAAGTCAAACTTCATATAAAAAACTAGTATTTAAAATAATCTTTTTTTATATGAAGTTTGACTTTTGTTAAGACATGTTAATGTCTAATGGAGACGGGGGTTAACATTAAAGATATAGACATAATTTTAAAGACGAATGCTAATTTTCTTTTAAATTAATCACCTAATTTGTAAAAAATATTCTTATTGGGTAATTATGTGTAATGTGACTTCTCCTCAGCTGAGTTTTGTTTAGTTTTGTTATAAAGATTATTCTCAAATGGAGGAAAAATTAATAGAAGAAGTAAAAAACCATAAAGTTTTATATAATAAATCAAAAAATTTTTTAAAAGCTGATTTAAAAAAGTCTGTAATAGTGCGTTTCCATTATAAGCAAATCAAGTGGTTTTGAGCAAAACATGTCGAAGTGTTTCCACTATCTCGTAAGTGTTTTCATGTTCGAATTTTCGTAACTATTTTGAGGTTTATGTTGTTTAAAAAAATTTTATTACAAAAAATGCATTATTTGAAACTTAAATAAAATAAACTGTAAAATTGAGTTTTTGTTTAATTAAATATACATATGTATATAGGAATATGTTGTATAGGAATGATATGATGACAAAAGTGTATAATCACTTTACAAACGCTTCAATTTCATGTCATCAACAAAGCCAATTATGCCGGCAAAGAATTAAAAAATCGTATTAAAATATATTTTTACTCTTGTACTAATAATAGCAATTTCTTTCTTGTTTATTATTGATTTATTTAAAATATATGTATAAATTAAATAATAAAATAAGGCTTTGATTTTCTTAGTCCTTAAAATTCGAAATTTTTCTATAAAAAACCCAACCAAAATTATATAATAATTGATTGTGATTGTTAATAAATTCATATAAAACTTAAAAATAGTGGCGGCTGTAAATGTTTTAAACTTTTATGCTCAGCTCACGCTTCCGCAGTATATACAGCATCATATTGATGTGTTGAAGTATTATTCGTATCGGCCTAAGATTCTTTTATTTTATGATGAAGTAATAATAAGTTCACGGCTATTAGAATTAGAACTTTGTTGGTTATCTGCATCATTAGATTTAAGTCTAGCTAGTCTTTCTGGTGGGCGCGTAACAAGATGCGCTATTCGAGACGTATTTCCTTGGTAGTGTCATTAAGAATGGAGTGAAAATGGTTTGATGGACTTGCTGGGAGTTTCATTTTTCAAAACATGCAAGTCTTTTCATTTCATTTAAAATCCAACTTATTAACTGCATATGACCACAATCGTGTTAATACTTTTTCAACAATCTTTCTTGTTGGACTTTTCTAATTGATTTTCTAATATTTTTACTTATGTTTATTTATTATTATTTTTTTTTTATTTTTAATTGACAAACAAAACTGTCACTCTTTCGAATTTGTTAATCACCATTCATGATTGACCCGGTGTTGCATTTGTAATCACAGCGGTTACGCAGTGTTGTACATACAATTTTCGATATGATTTGGTGCAAATCATCTCATGTGAAGTGATTTGTTCATATAAAATAAGTATGGGAAATCAAGTAGCAAAATACTTGATTTGAGCAAATCAAGAGTTTTAGTTTAAATCACGTAAATGGAAACGCACTATAAAGCGTGTTATGTAAATAGATGCCTTTCAAGCATACAAAGTTTGCAACGCTTTGACGTATTCAAAGCGTATTATGTACTTGTATCTTAAGTGATAGCAGCAATTATTAAAATAAATTAAATATATATTTTTAGGACTTATAAAATGAACACATTAATGTATTTTCATTCAAGATTTGTTATAAAATTTAATTTAAGTAGAAATTGTCACTTTTGCAAAAAAAGCAACAATTTTTCAATGTTTTGCATACATTATGTCTTTTTCTCTAGATACTTTTTTGCATTTTATTGTATATAGAATCCCTTCAATTAGTTCATAAATTTTACATAGAAATAAATTTTATATATTTTTGTTTGTTTATTTTTGATCGTAGTTCACTTATCCAGGAGCACAGTAGTGCTACCGACATAATTTTTTCCTAAGCACATATCATTGCACGAACCCATTTGGACTGGTTTTACTAACACATAACTTTCTTTCCCTTTATCACTTAATGATTAACCTTAAAACAACATACGGCTAACCCTATATGTAATGTTTAAAAGTTTTACAGCAATCTGTAAATTTGACTTACTTATCACTATTATGGAGCACTTTCACTTTAGCCCAGGTTCTAAATACGAAACTCGACTAGTAGCGATCTAACTTCTCCATGATCAGCGAATACCACTACATTTCCTTTCGGGTTAATTTGTTTTTCAAATTGTAATAGGTTTGACACCGCTTTCTTCAATGGTGACAATCGCATCTGTTTATAACACCCTTCCGCTATCGCTGAAATCAGAGTTTCCTTTTTATCTTAATTTATTTTAATAAAAAAACATTTTAATGGATATTTTCTCCTAATTTAGTTTTACTTACTTTATGCCAAGCATTTACATCAAAGACTGGAGGCCCAAACGGATTTAATTTCTCGGCAGTTTCGCTTCAAAAATCACAAAATTTTAGGGTTGTATGCCCTTTCGAAAACCCTTAGCATAAGCGGGATGTTTTTCCATTTAAGAAACTAAAATTTTGAACTTACTTAATGTACTTTTTTAATTTTATTTTTTTCTTGTAGTCGTTTGAATTTCGTTGCCTACAGTGATGACGACTGAGAAAGAATGTTTTATTGTCGTTTCTATCTTCGTTCGTTTCAAAATAGAGAATACCGAAATATTTACGACGAGTGTCGTTAACGCCAACGGTAATCCCAAATTGTCGATTAATCGGCAGATAATTTACTTCTACCTTATTTGGTTTCGTCAAATACAAACATTTTATAATTTATAAAGGGTATGGTTTTAGAAACAAGTTCATAATTTAGCACTATTAGCTATTATGCTTTTGAAAAAAATCTTTTTGGAAACTCACCTCATATTTTAACGAAACGTTAAATTCCGCTTTTGAGCGCAGGATAAAAGTTTAAAGCTGGCATTATTGAATTTTTTTACGGATTGCATTTACATCAGGTAATATCAGTAGCACAGCTGTTTATTGTGAATAGGTTATCAATTGTCAAATTACAAAAAAATAAATTGTGCTGCTGAGTTTATCTTATTTACTTGTCTTTGATTGGAAAAAAACAAAATCAAAAAGTTACAAGAAACAGTTAAGTTAAACAAACAAATTTGTAGCTGAAAAAGAATTTGAAAAATGAATGAACCAAGAACAACGACACAGGAACCAATCAGGGCAACGCTGAACAAATTAATTCAATATTCAAAGTGAGTTAAGTAGTCAAAAGCAGCAGATGTGTCTACAAAATTAACATTCAAATTTACATTGCTAAATATAGCCAAAGGGTGTGTTAGGAAGTTTGAGCGCTCCGCGCAAGTACACCGTTTAAAATAGCGATACAATATCAAATAAAAACAATCTAAACAAATTTTAAACCTTTTTCAGTGCAACTTTTAGTGCCGATGATGTATTGAGGGAGTTTCGCATTACAAAGGAGAAACGTAATAATCGTAAATTATTAAAAATCTTGGAAATAATATCAAAAAATCAGCCAAAAGCAATTGAAAACTTACAGGAAGCTGCAAAGTTATTGGAAAAGTAAGTAAATGTAGTATACAAAATCCTTTTTGCTTGCTATAATTATCTTTCTAATATTTGTAGAAAGGACCCCTTTTACTGCCTAATGAGCTTTTTAAATTACTATTCGGACACTAATATCATGCAGTCCATACGTAAAAAAGACTTGTCTACTTCAACACCTTTACTAACCAAAAATATGTTTGATGCGGTTACACCAGAAAGTGTTTCAGATGTAAAGTATACCCCTTTTAAGAGAATAGATATATATTTATAAAGTAATACAATTTTGCTTGTTTACATATAGATAAAGGAACGTGTTGTCCAGGCAGCATCAGGTGGTTTAAGTCGCACAGCGCAAAATAATACTAATGTTAGTGCCGCTCTAATATCGACAACTGCAGCTGCTGCAACCGCAAATGTACCCAATGCAATGGGATCCACGTTATTCTCCTCCTCAAAATCAAAACAAAATTCTGAATCATGGGAATTTCATAATATTGAATCCTTTCCATTTCCACAAAGTAACATTGCTGCCATTCCCATAACAAGTCAGGAAAATCTTTTGCTTTATGATTTGATATATTGCTTAACGGGAATGCGTGGCTCTTACATTACGGCCGAAGCTTGTTCTAGCGTTGGCAGTCCAACGTTTTCTGTGAAATTTAAAATTTCTGATCAAATTCACAGTTCTCTACGTGATATTGCACAGGAGATTTTGCCGTTGGCATCTCACTACATCTGCATACAGAAATTCATACGAAAGGCCACATTTTCCAATTGCAGTCAAGTTTTGCAAGCACTAAGTGAAGCTTTAAATAATTTAATACATGATTATTATGTAAGTATGTACTATGTATATAATTTTAATTATCAGGCCTGTTCTGGAAATCACGAACCGTTTTGAAATCACTAGTTTGATTTTATCCTGTTCACAAATTTTTTTTAATGGGATTTTAAATTTGTAAAACCACAAGAAAATTTCTAGTTTTTATTTTTTTATAAAATTAATACTTAAAATAAAAGATATCTGAAGAGCCTAGGGTGATATGTTGACTCCAGAATGTTTAAAATGAAAGCAGTGTAATTGCTATCTTTAGCGAAGATGTACTTTCTAATCACTTAATCTGCTGAAAAAGGAGCGGAAAACACACAAAAATATTAAAAATATTACTCGGAAATGAATTACGTAATTTAAAAAAAAAAAAAATGAAAAAAGAACACTTCAAACTATTTATTCAATCAGTTTATTATAAAATAAACAATAAAAAAAACTCAAAAATAAGCAATATAAGCACTTTCCTAGCCGGTTTAAAATCATGGGATTTATAAAATTTAAAAAAATAGTTTGAATTGTTCTATTTAATTTTTAATATAAAACTGCGTAATTTATAAGAAAAATAGAAAATTGCACATTTTTAAACTCTTCTATTGCAGTAATATATTATATTTATTTTTTTATGTGTTTTCCGCTCCATTTTTACTGTTAAAAGATTATGTGTTTAGAAAGTACATCTACCCTTGCCAAAGATAGAAATTGCTACGCAAATAACGCTTATTTCTGACTACTTAATATTAAACCCTCTGGACTCATGTTGCCGTAGGCTTTTCTGGTTGCTTTTATTTTAAGTATTAAGTAAAATTTAATAAAAAGCGATTTTCTTTTTATATATGTATATTAGGGGGTTTCGCTGGTATAGGACACAAAGTTGTTTATTGAATTAAACGTTCTAATAGTGATTAAAATTTGTCTGTTGACAATTTTCTACAAATACCACATTTTAAGGTGCCGCAAGAGACTTAAACATAGTTTTTAAATTTAAATAAATTTTTAAATTTTTGTTTCATTTTATTTATTTTATTAATGGTATTTTCTGTTTATTATTTCAATTTCATTAAAACTACGCCTAAAATAGTACAGATCATAATAATTTGGTGTCTATCGTCATTTTTTAACCTTTATTTTTTCATGTTTATTTAAGGTACTTAGAATGGCTCCTTTTATTTTTATAATACAGTTTAGGCAGATCCAAGTGTATTGAAATTTGAAAAATTTAAATACATTAGTATCTGCGGCATTTGGATTTGCGGCCCTGTTACTCCTGTTACAATCCTGTTCAAACTTTACAATTGACTTAACAATACCTAGAAAATTATAAAATGCAGATTTGTGAAATTTTGTATGACAAAAATTATCAATATGCATGGTCTAGTATATTGATTGGATTGGAAAAGTGGCAGTGGTACCTGCCATAAAAAGTGAAAAATTACTATCACATACCCATAGAATTTCGTATATAAAATTTTGAAATTTTTCGCAAGTAACCCTCTTATTAGTGTGCATACTCCAGAAAAAACAGGCTAGATTAGAACAGAGGGCGTAGTGCCTCCCTAAAAAAGTGCAAAAATATTGTATTCCTAAAGAACTACAACACCTAGAGTGTGGAACGAGTAACACCCTTATTGATGCTCAGATCGAATAAAAAATAGGCTTGATGAACCGTTGAGCGTGGTGCCTCCAACATTAGGTAAAAATTATCGTGTACCTATGAAACGATAAAAGGTAGTCTTGAAATTTTCCACAAGTAACCCTCATTGAATGTGTGAATAGTCTAGCGATTAGATCTATTTAGTTGGTACCTCCCATACAAATCGAAAAATTATTATTGTGTATCTAATGAATTATGATAAGCAGGGCTTTGAAATTAATTCCACAACTCCCCCCAATACAAAGGGGTCCTTTTCTCACCATAGATCCGTTTGTCTGTCCTGCAATAATTGATCCTACAATGATAAAAAGCATAAATCGTCGTGTTTCTTCTTAAACCACGTAAGCGACATTTTTTCGAAATTGACTTTTTTGGTTTTTATCATCTTAACAAGTTTGTATGAAAAATAAATAAATCCATTTTCAAAACCTCGTAAGCGCCATACAAATGACATTTGCATTCAAAATATAATGGTTCTTATATTTCAAGTTGGAAATGTTAAAGTCTCAACCACTAAGTTTTTTGTATTTAAGATTAACAAAATCATGAAAGTTGGAGACCAATTGGAGCATTTTTAGTAAAGTTAAAAGTTTTTGTTTTTTTGATAAATACAAAAATAAATACACACAGAAATTTGCAATTTGCTGTTTGCGCCAAAACCCCGTAAGCGACAGATTTGGCTACAATTAATTGTAAGTAACAAATTTAAAAAAAAAAGTTTGCTCCTCCAAAAACTTCACAACGCCCCATAGTGTCTGTTGAGTGCCCTTGAGTTCCACAATGCTTTTATGTAGATTAAAGTAAAATATACCATTGAAACCGGAAATACAAGTCTAATATTAATACCCCCGGCGCACTGTGGTCAATATTTTGAGATAGCGGCCAAAACTCCTTTTGGTTTTTGTTCTCCGATTTTAAAGTTATTATACTCATATGAAAGTAGACAGTAGTAAACCTCGGGAGCCAAAAAATTAGAACTCTATTTCAACTATTTCACTGAGAACAGGGTGGTCCAAAATGGGCTTTTTCAGAATTTAGTAAATTTATGATATTTTTAGTTAATTTTTAAAGTTTAAATGATCATAACTTTTTTGTTTTTCAAGATTTTTGGACGAAATAAATTTTGTGTTGTAACTTAACTTATTCCTATTACTGGTAAAAAAAAATTGAAGCTCTACTGTTTTCAGAACAATTTAAATATTTTTTTTAAAAGAGGTCAAATTTCTCGAAAATTTCCTACTTCATAGAGCACAACTCCTGTGAGTCAAGCTGAGTCAAAACACAAATTTACTATTTTGTAGTCCTAACTCTCCCCTACATTCCTATATATACATGTCCATGCATCGGGACTGCACTTTTTGAGCTACAGCAATTTTTCTGACCCAAGGTAAGATATTCGGTACAAATGCACGTCATATTTTTTGAGAAGTTATTTGTATGTGAAAGTGGATATTATGCATATATTTTGATGCAATTTTGTACAAGAGTTCTTATTGACCAAAAAAATAATTCTGTTGAAATTAGGAGAAGTTGGCCCATATTTGGACCTAGTCAACATAGAAGGGTGTATCAAAATTTTGACAAAAATGACAATAGAATTCTCAAATTGTGTGGTATCTGGCAATTCATTTGGAAAAGGTAAAAAATGATTTTATTGCCATCTAATATTACATAACTTAAATACCTGAAAATTGCAAATAAATTTAAAACCAATGGAAATAACTGATAAAACCAAATATAACAGATATTATGTTTCAAAGAGGTAAAAAAGATCATGTTGAAACTCCGAGCAATAGTATATTAATCAATGCATTCATTTTTATTCTTCATTATTGTTTAAACAATGGCTAAATTCAGTTATAGTGTTCTATCTGGTATATATTTTGAACGGAAAGATGAAAACGACATTATTTTACATATAATGAATAATCCATTCTTCAAAATATTTGACAAACAAGAAATTAAAATTCATTACTTAAAAATAAAAAAACTTTTTAAATACTTTAAGAAAACGGTACAATCAATGTTCCAGAAACAAGAAATTGTTTTACTCACGCAACCAAGAATGGCTAAGAAATAAGCAAAGCCAATTGATAATTGTAGTGAAAGATCACGAAGACGCAAGCTTAAACATATCAATGAAGAAGTTTCTTGTAGCATCATAAAGGATTCATTTCTGCATCAAATTGAACCATCGAAAACTAAAAAGAGTAAAATTGCTATCATTGAAAAAATGGTGGAAGCAAGCCCCAGACGCACAAAAAGGATTTTAGAAAGTATACCGACACCAACTGAAGAAAATAAATTTACTCCAGAAGAAGCATTTGCACTATTTTTGATTTGAAAATGACTAAAAACCAATATACAGATTTGCGGAAGCGAACCAATGAAAAAAATTGTGGAATTTTTCTATCATATCGAGATATAGTTTCTGCCAAAAAAGATTGCTTACCTTCACCAACTGCTATTAGTGTAACTTCAAGTTCAGCAGAAATAAAATTGCAGGATCTTCTTGAACACTCTGCAGAACGATTATTAAATATAAAAAATTGCAGCATGACTTTAATTTCTAAATGGGGATGTGATGGGTCCTCTGGCCAGAAACAATACAAACAATGTAATGCGGAAAATTCATCAGATGCCAATTTATTCATGATTTCTTTCGTTCCATTACGTTTAACAAAAACTTATATTGCTTCAGAGCCGTCAACTAGTAGAGCTGCAGAGATAGATGTAAGAAAAAGAATGAAATTCCCTCGTCAACAAAATTTTGTAGACCAATAAAGTTTGCTTACAAAAAACAAACTAAAGATGTCATAACTGAAGAAGTTGGCAAAATAAGAGATGAAATTAAAGAACTTCAACCAGTGATATTTGAATTCAATGCATCGAAGTTAACTTTAAAATGCCACTTACAATGATCGATGGAAAAGTTGCACTAGCTTTAACTGAAACAAAGTCTTCGTCAAGCTGCACCATATGCCAAAAAACATCAAGTCAATTGAGCCAACCACCAACACAAGACGATAGTTTTAATGAAGCATATGAATTTGGAATGTCACCTCTTCATGCTAGAATTCGTTTTATGGAGCATATTCTTCAATTGGGATACGATTTGGAATTAGGCCCGTTAGGCGAAACAGTGAGAAACAACAAAGAAAATTTGGAAAAAAGAAAGCAAAAAAAGATATTCAAGAAAAATACCGTGAGATAGGCCTTATAATTGACCAGCCAAAGCAAGGAGAAGGAAATTCTAATGATGGAAACACAGCAAGGAGATTTATTTCCGATCTAGATACTGCAGCTTCTATAACTGGAGTAGATTATGATTTAATACGACGATTCCAAATCATATTAGAAGTTATAGCATGTAGCAAAAAGATAGATGCAAAAAAATTTGGTCAGTATGCTAATGAGACAGCAACCCTTTATAACCAAAAATATTCTTGGAGTCATATGCCAACCACAGTTCACAAAATTTTGTTCCAAGGGAAACAAATAATTCAGAACAATATGCTTCCAATTGGAGATCTCTCAGAAGAAGCGCAAGACTACAGATTCTTTCGCGAGCACAATACAAGAAAAATTTCCAGATATTGTACTAATGAAGATCTAATTAATATTTTGTTGTGCACATCAGACCCATATATGTCCAGTATTCGACAAAAATGGAAATCAACCTCATTGGAGTTAGATAAAGAAGCTAAACAACTACTGCAAAATGAAAATCAAAGCTATTTGGAAGAAATTTTTACTAATATTGTTTAATTAATACTAGTTTAAAGATTATAATTTGTTTCTAATTTTAGTATAAATTTTTATTAATACACAATTATTAAAAAAAAAAAAAAATATTATAAAACTTTTTCCATTTCCTGATGATGCTACCCAATGGTGTAGCGAAATATCGAATATAAAAATAAAAGTAAATTGAAATATTTTTATAAAAAGACCTAGAGCTTAAAAACTTAATTATAAAATTTTTATTAATACATTTAAATAAAATATATGTGCACTTTAAATCAATAGTAAAAGTTTACTTAAAATTTTATCGATGTTGTGTTCTGTATATAATATATCCAAATGGTATTGATATTGTTGGGAATTTCAGTATTATTTTTCAGTTTAATCCACACAAGAGTTAGCTTTCTTCCAAAAAAAAAACAACCTTTGGCCCCTGTGAATATTGAGACTAAATAAATGTCAGGGGCCAAATGTTGGCATTTTCTGACACAAATTAAGTTTAAGAATAATAAATAAGTATGGGTTGCAAAATACGATTGAAGAAAATAAGAAATTATAAAAAAAATACCTATTTAAAATGTCAAAATATTCAACTTTTACATGGAAACTCAACAAAAAATTAAAATGCATTTTTAACTCCACATTACTTACGTTCCTATCAGTCGATTTTTACGTTTGAACACGCAAATTGAAGCTTAAAGTCCCTCCTATTAAACAAAAAAAATCGCGTAAATAAATACCAATCCGGTCAAAAGTTATAGAGTTTTGACCGCTATCTCGCGAAATTGACCACTGTGCGGCGTTTCGAATGGCATGGACCGTTGTCGCTGCAATTCAATAATAAAAATTTTAAAATTATGCCTGACAAATTGGTGATTCGTATAATAATTTCATTTTTGTTTTCTTCATAATTTTAGTTATTATTGGCACAATTGGAATCTGAACTTAATACCGGCAACTTAACATTGCACAAAATGTTATTTTACGTAAGACCCACATTAAACACCATGGAGGTATTAGCAGGAGCCGTGTCGCTTATAGTAGCCGTAAGTTAGTTTTTAAAATAATAATCCTTAATAGCCTTTGAATAAAAAATATTACAGAATGAATTACGTGGTGGTCAAGCTTTGACTTTATTGTTTAATCAAATAAGTGCACTGACAGGTGATGAAGAGTCTCAGAAATTTATGATACAGTTGACACAAAGAGCTGCTGTTCCCTACATGAACATTTTACAATTGTGGATACAAAAAGGTGTCATCAATGATCCACAACAAGAATTTTTGGTCGAAGATAATGAAGTTATCAGAAGAGAAGAATTACCTGAACATTACTCTGCTGATTATTGGGAAAAACGGTAAGGCTTTTACTTTTGAATTATTTCAACCTTATATTCAAATACTTTATGATGTTTTTGAAGCTATACCATACGCCGCGAACGTATTCCTTGCTTTTTGGAAAAAGTATCCGATATTATTTTGCGAACGGGTAAATATTTAAATGTCATCAGACAGTGTGGCAAAAAGGTTACGCCTCCTCAAACCATGAATTTACAATTTTCCCCAACTAATCAAAATCATATTGCCGTTATACAAAACGCCTATCGTTTTGCATCTAAAAACCTATTGGAAGTACTACTTGAAGAAAATGATTTGATGGGACATTTAATGTCAGTGAAGCGTTACTTATTATTACATCAAGGTGATTTTATCACCCAATTTATGGATGCTTGTGAAGATGAACTGGCCAAAAATGTTGATAAAGTTTTTCCAATGACATTGGAGAATTTATTAGGCTTAACATTACGTTTATCGTCAGCCAAACATGATCCGTATAAAGATGACGTTCACTGTGAGCTGTTGACATATGATTTGGTTACGCAAATGTCAAAAATTATGAATAACGAAGAAGGTAAGATGACCTACTGTCCTTTTTAAGGCCAAAAAAGGTGTTCACGTAAAATTTTTTTAACTACCATACGTAGTATAAGTAAATTATACTAATCGTGAAAAAAATCAATTTTGGGACTTCAACAGATCTTTACGTTTTTTTTTTATTTCGGTCCAGCACTCAGGGGATGATCCCTACTCATACAAAGCATTGTGTCAGAACTAGCAAATTAGGTTATGGGAAGGAGGATAGAGAGAGTAATGTTTGTGGACATTCGATTTGAATTTTCTAACATTGTAGTTGACAGGAAAAGAGGTCACGCTGTACGTCGACAGCCAGGCGGCGCTTAAAGCCTTGAAAAGACACAAGGTCACATCTAGGCTGGTTGCTGATTGTAAAAAGGCTATCGACGCACTGACGGACAAGTATAGGATTAGACTGTGTTGGGTCCCGGGCCATTGTAATGTTGAGGGCAACGAGATTGCTGACGAACTTGCGAGACTGGGCTCGGAAGGGGTAAATTCAATTAGGGTAGAATCGGTTAAGCCACCGATTAGTCACTACTACAGGATGATATCAGACTGGGTAGTCAGGAAAATCAATGTGTCTTGGGAAGTAAGGGGAGATTGCAGAGTGTGAAAACCAAGATACTTCTAGGTCTAGACAAGAAGGTTTTAAGAGCCGTGATAGGGTTGATCACAGGTCATTGCGCCATTAGGGCAATGGCTAGAAACTGGGTCGTCGGCACACCAGATTTCTGTAGGTTGTGCGAGGATGAGGAGGAGCTGGAAACTGTTGAGCACATCGTGTGTCACTGCCCGGTATTACAAAGCCGCAGACTTAGATGGCTAGGTAATAGATTTATCGAGGGGCTCTTCGACATCGCGCGGTGTAAAATCGAGGATGTCGTCGGCTTCATCAAGGAAATCGGGTGGCTGAGTGATAGGTGGCAGGAAGCATAATAAGGCTCTCTTTTTCCCCAAAATTTTGTTAGTTTTTGTTGTAGTTTAGCTGAAGGGAATCACAATGGACCAATAGGTCTCCGAGTGGATGTGCCATGTTTTGGCACAACCCTTCCAAACCTAACCTAACCTAACCTAGTTGACAGGAACTGTACGGCTAAAAAACGAATTTTCTCTGTAATGCATTGTGCGATTCACTGGATTCCAATCGACCACAAATGGATGAGCTCTTGATGAAAAGCGTGTTGTGCGCGAAAACGTGCGGATATCGGGAACTAGTTCTAATCTCTAGTTCCTAATCTCATCAGAGCACATTCCATTGTAGTAGCGATAACACAACCCACATTGCGTCGATGTTCAAGATGTTTTAAGGTCTCCTGAGAATCTATTTTTACTATTTTCTCGATGATGTCGGTGGGTGGGTGTGTATGCCACTATTTTTGGAAACTATCTACAGGTCATGCCGTTTGGCATATCAAAATGGAATTCAGTATGTGCCTTTGGTATATGGAGATGATGAGCTGTATAGTTTTTGCCCATAATCGGGAAATGGGTAGTTTATATAATAATTATTTTTTCGATTCGAATATACTGTTTACTTTTACTCTTTATTTAAAATACCCAAAGGAATATCTTAGGTTAATGTCTAATGGAGACGGGGGGTTAGGTTTCGAATCGCAATAGAGAGTAACCCCCTGCTTCAATGAAGTATGGTAAAGTTGAGTGTGGGCCACTCCAGATTTTTTTCTACATTTTGCTTTGATATCAAGCAAGGCGAATCCATTTATTTTGAAATCACCAGCCAACAAGTCAAAAACAATACCTATGTTGTTTGCTTCCACCTGATAAATGAATTCGCCTTCAAACTATAGCATCTGTGACCTTTTAGTTATGCAACTTTTGACACAGTAATTCATACTTATAGATGAGAGGGGGCGAGAGGAATTAAAAGGGGTATACATATGGACGTAGTTTTAATTATAAAGTTTAAAATATAAACACATTTATACATTCATACTGCAATAAAAATAGCACGTTATAAACACAAATGCAATTTAAAGTAATAAAACAGAAAATTTGCAGCAACAAAAGTTGCATAATGTAATTGGGCACTTACAGGTACATATATAAAATAAATTTCAATATTTTTTGAAAATTTAAATTTGTGTTTTGTTTCATTTTCTGTTTCTAAGTAAACAAATTTTGAAAATAATAGTCAATTCGCCTTGGAACTAGCAGATTAATTTATTTGTATGTAGTTTGAAAGCACAAAAAAGTTTATTGCAGTTTTAATTTTAAAAATGTTCTAATAATAACCAATTTATTTTTACAATAGCGGTATTCAGTGTTTGACGCAAGTGATCTTGCGAAAATATACCATCAAATTTAACAAAAACAACAGGAATTTTGTTGTTGGATTTTACAAAAAATATAATATTACGCACTTTCACTTTTGCAAGACCATTTGCATCGAACACTGAACTCCACTATTGAAAATATTTGTATTTGCATACAATTTTCATATAAAGAATTTTGTAGATTATGCGCCAATACAGCCTAATTTAACAAATTAGTCTTTTAGTGTGTCCATATTTATTTTAATTTTAGTTTTATTTAGGCCCCCATGTCATCTATACATATAATAAAACTTCAACAGGACCGTTTCTGTACATGAAAGATTTTGTAAAAATTTTTTTGATGATGCAGACATCGATCGATATAGAATAAATACATAATTTTATAATTATACTGAATAAATTTGAATAACATTTTTCTACATTAGTACCGGAATTCAAAGATAGGATATTTTGTTCCCGTAAAAATATGTCATTTCCAAGAAAAAATAGAGAAAGTACGCAATTGTATAGTACTGAAAACTTGACAGCTATTCATATTTATAGAAATATTTTTTTAAAATTACATATATACATATACATTTTATACATTTTAGAAATATGTATATACAAAGTCGAATCACTATAGAAGTAAGTCTTAAAATTCGGTGTGAATTACTTTCAATGCAAATTGAAAACAAATATGTCAGAGCGATGGAAATATGGTGGTAACTGCTAGTTATTAAAATAAACTTGTTTAGAAATAGTCTGAATCGATCTGACAGACAAGTTATATAAAAAGACAATTAAAATATTTAATTACTAGCTGTGACCGCCACGACGTAGGCGTCATTACAATATTTTGTTCGATTTTTCTTTAAAAGTAATCCACTCCAAATTTCAAGACTTACTTTTATAGTGCTTGTTGATAAATTTTAGATAAAAAATTTTAGGATAAAATTTAGGTCGAGAAGAATTTAAAGAAGTGTCAATACATTAATTTTCATTTTCTTGGTATTAATTTTGCTGTTATTTATTTTAGTTAAAATTACGGTACAATTACACCAACTTGCATGAATTATATAGATAATAAACAAATTTTACTTTAAATTTAACTGCTGATAGTTTGATCACATTAAAAAAAAAATAAAACTGGAGTGGCCTACACTCAACTTTACCATGCCAAATGGAAACAGATATTTTTATGGATATATTACATAAAGAATAAAAGTTCAAAGTATATTCAAATCAAAAAAAAAAAAATTATTTTCGATTTGGGGTGTTAGGTAAACTACCCCTTGCCCCTTCCCGATTATGCCCAAAATTTATACAGCTCTTCATCTCCATAAACCAAAGCTACATACTAAATTTCGTTTTAATATGTCATACGGTATTACCTGTAGAGCGTTCACAAAATTTTGGGGTAAGGAAATTACCCCTTTCCCCCTCCTGATTATGCCCAAAAACTATACAGCTCTTCATCTCCATAAACCAAAGCTACATACTAAATTTCGTTTTAATATGTCATACGGTATGACCTGTAGAGCGTTCACAAAATTTTGGGGTAAGGAAACTACCCATTTCCCCTCCCGATTATGCCCAAAAACTATACAGCTCTTCATCTCCACATACCAAAGGCACATACTAAATTTCATTTTGATGTGTCAAACGGTATGACCTGTACAAACTTCACAAAAATTGTGGCATACTCACTCACCCACCCACAGACATCATCGCGAAAATAATCAAAATGGATTCAGGAGACCTCTAAACGTATAAATCCGTCAAAATCCCGACCTCGATTTTTTCATGATTACCTTATACTACGTATAACAAAATAAAAAACAAAATAAAATAAATTTTAACAAAAAACTATTTAAATCAATTTAAGTGATTTGCTGTAAAGAAGAAGAAACCTATTCTTAAAGTAAAAAGTAACGTTATTTAATAAAAGACTAATAAAATTAAAAAGAAAAACGGTCACTCTGCACCAATTTAGTTGTCGTTTGTTGGCGCAAGAAACAGAAATTAGTCTACCGCAGAGTTCGTTACGCACGAGGCATTTTAGCCGTCATTCTGATTGTGTGCATTTTTATATATGGAACTGATATGAGGCCCATAAGACCTAACAATGGATTACCGAGGGCTGACCCTGCAAAAAGGAAAACATTTGTTGAAATTATTAAACTATTGTTCTTACAGATTATAAAAATTAAAATTTGACTTTGTAAATAAAACTTTTATTAGAAATGTTGGGTGTAAATATACAGAGAAAATAATTGCAATTTTGCAATCAAATTCTTCTTTTTAGGTGGGTCGCGACACTTCTTATCATGCACATCGAAATTATCGGTTTTAAATCTTCTCTCAGCTAGTAGAGCTGATCCCACAAACTTCCGCCATAATTGATACGATCTTCATGATATACATAAGTATAAATTTAACCCTTTCCATATTTTTGCCAAAAATATATTTGACATCGAACATTACATTGTATATTTCGTCTATTGTAAATGGGTTGTGAGAAGAAGTTATCCATGATTTATTGTGATCTAAATTATTTTTCACACAGGATATAAGAATAAAAACTGCTAATAGATAGCTATAAAATTTCGTATCAATTCATAAAAATTAAATCAAACTTATTTACAGAATACTGGCAGACTCATGATCGTTTAGATTTAAATGGTTTGGAATGTTTTGCTTTTCGTTATGAAGTCAAGTGGCCCGTATCTTTAGTATTAAATCACATTGCCATTTCCAAGTATCAAATGTTGTTCCGGCAGCTTTTTTACTGCAAACATGTAGAGAGACAATTATGCAAGTAAGTATTCTATAAAAATTCATATATGTATGTACCCGTTGACAGCTAATTAGAAACGTACTTTTTTATATCAATCAATAGGCACGTGCATAAGACGTAACTGTTAAACTCAATTGTACGCAACTCATGGCAACAGTTGAGCTCAACAGTTACTTCTTAGAAACGGCTAGAGAAATATATTGCAAAATAAAGAGCTGATAAATGTAAGCAATTGAAAAAAATAAAAGAGAAAAAAAAAAATTAATTACTTTAGCTTAAAATTATGGATAAGAAACGGTATAACTCTCTTCTATTAGCTATCTGAGCTGAGCACAATATGTTGACTTTAGGTAGCTAAAATATTTTATGATACAATAAATACCCAACTGTTGAGTTGGGCGCAACTAGTCAACAACCCGTTTCTAAGACAAATACTCAACCGCTGCGCAACAGTTACGTCTTATGAACATGCCCAATATCAAACACTTCTTATTGCTTTTATAATGGAAACAAATTTTTTTTGTATATTCAATTCAGTTTAGTGCCCCAGCGGCAATAATGCAGGAGAGAGGCTAGTTGGCAAAGTAAATAATAAAATTTTTAGCAAATATAGTTTTATCTTATTTTGGCTCAAGGTCTAAATTAATAAAGAACTTCCTTCCTTTTGTTAAATGAGAATAAGTTTTTATTAATAATTGGTATATTTATTTTCAAAAAGGTACCAATATTTCGACTAACATCGTTAGTCATCATCAGGGATATGATAAAATAAAAGAAAAAATACTAAGTACACAAATCTTATTAGAACGTTATTAGACAATATTATTTGAAAAATATTAAAAAATTATCACAAAACTAAATTATCACAGCATCCAAACTTTTGTAATCAAACATTTAAACTGAAAATTATTTTGATTTTTTATATTTATTTATTATTTTTCTGATATGTGAGCTCATTTCTCCGTATCTTGTTTGTAGTTTAATCTCTTCTCAATTGGGACATTTGTTATATGTAGCATCTCCAATATGAATCTCTTCATATAATTATTCTCTGCTTGTAGAATTCTCACATTTTTAAAATTCGGCTTATGATTTGTCGTGGTACAGTGGGCAGCAAGTGCTGTTTTTTGTTCTATTGGTTTGTCAAGTATTTTTAGGTCCGATCTGTGGGATGTAATTCTTGTCTTAAGTTTAGTTTTTGTAGTGCCAACATATACCTTATTGCATATGTTAGTTCCGTCTCCGTTGCATGGAATTTCATACACCACATTAGATTTTTCTTCTTTTGGTAGCCTAGATTTTGTCCTGCTGAATAGAATAATCTGTTGACAGTATTATTGCTTTTAAAAGCGAGTTTATAACTATCCTTATTAAATATTTTGGAAAATTGTAGCCTTCCAGAAAACTGTGGTATATAAGATAGGCTCTTATATACTTTTGGTGGTTCCTCGTCATGTTTTTTTTTCTTTCTTTCCGCTTGTCTCAGAAGGTCATTTATTTAGGAAATTCGTTTATTTTCAGCACCTTTGTTATTCTTTCTCAATTTTTTTTTTTAAAGAGAAGCAACACTCAGTCAATTGCCTATATTAAATGTGTTACTTTTCTTCGGAAATGGCTAGGAGTGGATAAGACAGATGGTTAGTGTGATAGTAAAGCTTCGCATCTGGCAACACTGCAATTGCACGTTATGATTATTTTTAGAACAGTATTGCAGCGCCTCTGGTGTTATTTAGGCGAATTAGTTTGAAGCTAGCATAGCCAATTTATAATTATTTTACTTCGCCGACGATTTAGTGCTATGTGGTGGTAATACCGGCGAAGGAGGGCGCTGTGATATGCATTATTATAAAGAAAAATTAATACATATCAGTCTCGGCTGAGTATTGAACTCGTGACCATTGCTTAGTAGTCAACGTGCTAACCACTTAAGCTACAGCACCCCCAAGAAAGTCTTTGTCACTTATAGATAAAACCCGTCGAATAAAATTTGAAGCAGTATTCATTATGATACGTTTGGGATGTTTTGAATAAAAATGGATCATCCTACTCGATGATGTTGGCTTTTGGTACCAATCGAATTTAAGTAGATTTCCTTGTCTTATCACTACGGAATCTAAGAATGGTAAGAATTTTTGGTTTTGAAACCATCGTAGTGATTGATTCATCTAATAATTTTTCAATCACGATATCGGGGATGCAGGGGATCCCATAGGCATACCTCTAATTTGCTCATAAAATTTAGTGTCGTATTTAAAATAACGATTGTCTTTTATTAGGTCCATAAATAAATCCTTAGGTTTGGATATGTGCTGTTCTAATTCACTCCATTTCTCTTCAATTGTTCTTAGAGCTAAGTTGATCGGTATGCTCGGAAACAGTGAGATCACATCGAATGAAATAAGTATCTCGTCATTATCGATTTTTGTACTTTTAATCCGATTTTTAAAGTCAATCGCGTCTTTTACATTATTTTTAGAATTTTTTGTCAAATTCTTAAGAATATTTACCAAATATTGTCATAAATTGTAGGTCGGTGAATTTATCGAAGAACAAATTGGTCGTAGCGGTGTTCCATTTTTATGTATTTTTGGTAAACCGTATATTCTGGGTATGATAGCAGTCATATTCAGCAATCTATTCCTGTCACTAGTGTCAGTTATTTTTAAATTGTACAATTTATCCACAAATGAATTATTTTTATTTAACATTTTTTTAAATATTTAACATTTGATATTAAGAGATAGAATGATAATTAAATACAACTTGATTATTTATTTTACATGTAGGTATATGCATAAATATCAAAAGCATTAATATTTATAAAAATTCTGTTAAATTTCTTTGCAAAAAATCTTTAGGCAATATTTTAAATCTTAAAAGTGTAGGACATAATTTTATATTGAGAGGCAAGTTTTTAAATTCTTTACTCCCTGTTTTGTTGTCTCTGTACGGCGAAATGCTATTCGCAATTGCTCACTGTTGCGAGTATTCAAAGAGTTTTGATTTTATGTAAAGCGTATCGTGTGATGGCCTATATCATGTAGACATTTGTACACATATATGTATACAGGTTTGTAACTTGTAAATGCCATGAATTGGTAAAATTGAAGAAAAACAATCCGAATATAAGGAGTTTGTTAAGTATGTTATGGCAGAGCTTTGTTTTCAAGTCTTTGAAGAGATTTTAACTGAGTAGTTTTTTTTTAGCATAAATCAACGGCAAGTAATTCAAATCACTTTGTATTAAAATTTCATATATAAGCATTTTTGTATTGATATTAAATTTGTATTTAAACTTATATAAAAGCCCGATAGCTGGTGAGATCTTTGACTTGAGGTAGGTTATGTGTTGATCCCATGACAAATTCGACTGCAGATGAAGGCCCAAGTATTTGACTGAAGATAATTCTTGAATCTCTTGCCCATCAACATGTAAGTATATTGAAAACCGGTTCCAAACGACAATCAAAACCAAATCTTATAACTTTGTTTTTTGCGAGTTAATAAACAACTCTTTAACCGCACATATTCAGATATTATTGCTGAATAATGTTCCATATAGGGTTGAATAGCTTATTCATACTTGTATGGATAAAAAATTGATATATCATCGGCATATATATACATTTTCCCCGATAATGATAAGTTTTCAAGACCATTTAAGTAAATATTGAATAACAATGGTAATAAAACGCTACTTTGAGGCACCCCATACATTACATACATACATCCCAAAGGGATTAAAATTATAATAAAAAAAAACTCTTTTCTTGTGAAGTGCTTAAGGACGTTTCATACTATAATACAAGTATTAATGTTTTGAAAAAAATTGCAACCCTGATCTAATAGCTATTTGAATTTTTGCAAAAAACATTAACAACTCATCATGCCAGGGTTAAATTTTCCTCATAATTAAAATTAGCATGAACGGTCTTTAGTTAATGAAGATTTTATTGTTTTTAATATTTCTTTAGTTTGAACCATTTTGAAGGATCATAATGAGAAAACGCAAAAATTAAACTCCAGCACAACGGTGCTCCGTCAAAGCAACAAAATGTTTTTTATTTTTTAAAACTTTTAAAAAACTGAGACAATAAAGCTTACGTTCCGTTTATTAAGAGAGATCATTGCGATAGAATGATTATGAAAATTTCTGAAAACGACCAAAAACGAAATCCTCAGACACCTAAAGTGGTTATAAAAAATCTAATATTGAAATATTCACAACGTTTGGTAGAAGGGGGGCTTAATGGCAAGAAGCCGTAGTAAAATTCAAAGGAATAATCATCTACACTTTGGCAAGTCTCATTGAAGTTGGACTGTTAGAGTGGACAAGTTAGAGTTTTGTAGCGTTGACACAAGCAACTTTGGTACTAAGGGTCTAATATACTTATGTATGTTGGACGGTCCAATGAACCAGAATTATTTTCTTGCTTTTGCGGTCAGTAAAGTATGGTTGGAGGGTCATTGGTGGTATGAGGCTCATCAATATCAATCGATGGAATTTTAAATAAAGAGAGATATGTTGAATTGTTATTAAAAGCTGCTGTGAGATGAGGAGAATTTGCCTGGTATGTGAGAGTTCAAACGATAGCAAAGGACGAAATTAAAAGAAAAATTTAGACAATGTTCTGGAATGGCCATTATCCTTATCAAACAACTCTTTTTTTTAACCGACTTCAAAAAAAGAAGGAGGTTATCAATTCGTCTGAATGTTGCTTTTTTATGTTTGTGCCCAGAGAACTCAGCCATTTCTGAACCGATTTTAAATTTTTTTTCTTTATTTGAAAGGTTATGCTTACATTGGTCCCGTTTTAAAAACAGTTCATTATTTTAAAAATTAAAGGATGTCCCCATACAACATACATTTTTTTTCGTGTAATAAGAACCCTAAAGGGCACCAATTTAAAATTTTAAAAAATTGTGTATCACTATAGTTCCCACCAACAAAAATTAATAAAAAAATTAACTTAAAATTTAAAGGGTGTCCCCATAGGTGACGTCATTTGACCTTTCTTTGCCTATCTTTTGAACCATTAAAGACAAAACCTTGAAAGTTTGACAGAATGTCGATTACTATGATTAAAAAAAGATAAATATTCAAAATTATAAATTAAAGGGTGCTCCAATAGTTCATTAAATTTGATGTACATATATGCCCATACTTTTGTACACCGACCGTTAAATTTACAAATAACCTGTATTACTAAGTCCGCTATTACAAAAAGTATAAAATTTGAATTTGGAAATAAAAGGGTGTCTCAATAGTTAATGTACCTTTGAACCGTTGTAGACAGATAGCTGAAATTTACAAGGAACCTGTATTGCTAAGTACGCTATAACAGGTATATAATTTGAATTTAGAAATTAAAGGGTGTCCCCATAATTGAGGTAATTTGACCTATATGGCCTTATCTTTTTAACCGTTATAGACAAACACTTGAAAATTAGGCAGAATTTCCACTACTTTGTCTGGTATACTAGCAAGTATAAATATTTAGAATTATGATTTAAAGGGTGTCCCAATAGTTCTGTAATTTGCTGTATATGACTAAACCTTTAAACCTTTATAGACACACAGTTGAAATTTACAAAAAATCTTTGTAGCCAAGTCCTCTATAACAATAGGTCTTTAATTTAAATTTGTAAATTAAAGGGTGTGCCAATAGGTGATATTAATTGATTTATGTTGCCCTATCTTTTAAACCGTTATAGACACAAATTTGATATTTACGCAGAACGTATTTTACTATGTGAATATCACTATGTCCACTATAAAAAGTACAAAAAACTTAAAGGGTGTTCTCATAGCTGACGTAATTTAAATTATATGGAGTAGTCTTTTGAAGCGTTATAGATAGAGACATGGAAATAAAAGGGTGTTCCTATAGTTAAAGAAATTCGATTTATGCCTTATCTTTTGATCCGTTTTAGTTAGACAACTGAAATTAACACATAATGTGTATACTATTGTCGCTATTATAGCTATACAAATTTAAAATTAAATGGTGTCCCCATAAAAGACGGATGTTGGTGAACAGTAATAAGAAGATGCTTTTTCAAATAGTCTTTACTTATTTCCTGCTAATTTTGACGCATTTTGTTTATCTTTTATTTGGTTTATATATAGTTCTTACATATTACTTCTTACATTTTTAGTTTAGAACTCTTACCCAACTATCTGTTTTGAAGTCGGTTTTTTTTGCAAGAATTATTTTGCCATTATATAGTGTTGATACCACCCGATTGTCTTAAACGATTAAGTGCTTAAAACTTTGCAGCTTTCTTTCTATGTGAAGAGAAGGCTGTACCAATTGCTAGTATTTGTCCAAGGCTTAGACTTTAACAAGTTTCTGCTAGTGGTCGTAAGTCTTATGCTAACCAGTGCTGGACCTTCACACACACACTATGTGCGCTACCGTCTCAGCTTCGTCTAGTCACAGGCTGCAAGTATTATTTTCTTCAATTTTCATCTTGGCTAGATAGGTCTTTGAGCACCGCTCGAGCCTGTCTACATGTAGTAGCCTCCCTCCACCTTTTTAGGTTTAATAAGTTCAACCATTGTTGGACCTTTGCTCGCATTATGCCATTACCTACTGCTACTCTTGGTCCATTAAATTCACAGCAGATCCCCATTTTGCTAGTTGCGCAGCAGCTCTATTCCCGTGATACATATTGATTTTATAACAAGTAAAATATCTGAAGAAATACGCTATTTGATGATTTTTTACTGGGATGAAAAGGAAATTTTTTTCTCTATTGCGTATAACTCGATTTTTTAAAGAAAGCAATCTAGAAAGAGCGACTAGAATTGGCCAACAAAAAGGGAGTTATGTTACATCGTTATAATGCGTGGCCACACACATCTTTGATAACTCAGAATGAATTGGAGGAACTTGGTTTTGATACAGCCATCGTATAGCCCGAATCTTGCATCGTATGACTACCATTTGTTTCGGTCTTGAAGTATAAAAATAGGCCGACCTAATCGCCAAGGTTTTAAACTATAAAATACAGAAATTGTGAAGCTACCCGGAGAATGGTAAAAGCTTATAGATAATAATGGTCAATATGTGCTTAACAAAAATTGATTTTCGATAAAGAAATTATTTTTTTTAGTAAACACGTGCAGAATTTGTATATGGTTCAATATTTAAACAAAGTATTAAAAAAAAATTTTTTTAATTGTTTCTAATTAGTTGTCAACAGCTGTAGTAGATGAAATAAAAATATTTTACTATATACTTTTCTATGTGATTAAAATATAAACAACCCATATTTTCTTAATTATTAACAATAGAATTTGGAAAGAAAATTCTATTGCTAAAAAGTTTTCACCGCAGGCGGCAGAACTTTATCGTTCGGCATTTACATTACGACAAAGGATGATGAATGCTGTACAAAATCTCGAATATTATATGATGATTGAAGTAATTGAACCCAACTGGCATATATTTATACAAAATATGAGCAAGGTAAGTGTAATAGAAAACATTAATATGAAAAGAAGACTTGTTACAATTTAAACCACTAAGAAACTTATGTGATGTTTTTGGATTGCAAGCAAGCGGTTCGTCTTGAAAAATTATATAGAAGTCACACCAAAAATTTAGCGCCTTTAAAAAAAATTTTAAAAAATTTTTAGATAAATTGATCGCTTGCAATACATAAACTAGAGTCGTAAAGTAGCTCTGGTGCGATATTTTGTAATTCTCGTTGGTAAATCTATCGCTAAAATTCTAAAAATGCACCAACATATTACGAGTATTCTTACAACAACACTCATAATCTGGATTCATAAACAAATCGCGCACCTCACCTTCGAGTGGTTTACTTCTCACTCTCACACTGGGTGATTGGGTTCCTCGAATATCTGCGGCATGAAGCAGCCACGTGCAGTCGTTTTTGGTTATCGTGTATTATCCAGTTAATTTTAATTAATAAGTCGTCCATTGGTGGAGCTTCATATATAACTCAAATTTTCACAAGCACCAATTAACACAATTTATTTTTAACAACTGAATTTGGGGATTCTCATATATAGGACGTGTTGCAGATCCTGGAAGAGGCTAAAGTTATCATACCATTGGTCTTTGGTTCTGTTCCTCTGATATTTTATAGTTTTAATGATCCAAAAAAATACAAAAACATCACTTTAAAATTTCAAGCCAAGGAAGAAAACCTACTTTTGAGTTCATAATGTAGGTTTTCCACTTGGGGAAACTTATTAAAAATTCTATAGTTTTTTACTAAATACACATTTTATGGTACTGTACCCAAATGGTAAAAGGTAAAAACGTGACCCTATTATGATGGCTCCGAAGTTTGACCGGGTGCCCGTCTGTCAAGTGATGTTAAAAATGTAATTAAAAAATTTATATGTGATAAACTTGTACACAAGCTTTAGTAATGACTTGTATTATTTTTGCACAAGTCGAATTATGTAGTTGCATAACTTTAGGATGAAATATCCACAAGAAAACAAAATGATTGTATGTATTGTTATTTTGTGTTTTTTCCCCTCTTCATACCCATGTGTTGTATTTTGTTTACTACCTTAAAACTATTCTAGGAAGTGACTACTCTGTAGAATTCTTGTAACTCCAATCTCCGCCCATGTGGTTGCTCTCTAGGTAAAGAAAATGCGCAAATTTCGCACCGTAGTTTGATGTGGCAAATGCACAGGCTGAAACTATTACTTCCCTGTTCAAGTTGTCGAATCACTTTCCGGAATCCTCTGGCTTTCACTCGATAGATGTAGAACGATCGTACTCGCTCCCAATGGACATTATTTTGGGGCTTTGTATGATATTAATGCTGCATATGGAAATCTCTGCAGAAGATTTTTGAATGAGAAGGAGGAGTAGTGAGTAGGAAGGTAGGAACGCAGGCTTGAAAGATTTTTTAAAGCACCTGGACCATCTAAGGTATGAGACACTAAGTGGACTGCTGGGTTTTTCGAAAAGCTCCAATAGTTCTTATGGACTGTGTGAAGCTAATCATCGTCGAGGCTTTACAATGGCAATATTAGTAAACTCACTGCATATAAGCGGCCCAGTGAACCTAATCTAGAAATAGAAAAGGCTTTTGGCCATATATTTGAAAATGGAATAACATACAAAATTTTTAAATACGATTTCGAAAACCAAATCAAATATTTTTTGAATTGCGTTATTTTTGTTTTTCTTCTTATACTATTGTAGCCCAAACAACCAACAATAAAAACAAAAACTCTTATAAGCTGTCTTCAATATCGTTCAAAAATAAAAGTTGAATACCGTTTTAATACTTTCTCTACCGTAATGACAAAATCATTCAGCAAACATTGATGAAAAGTTTTTTCTCAAAATGTTTTTGTTTTGTTTTCATTTCTACATGAGTAGGTTTAAATGAATGTAGTGGTGTTTACGACCACTAAAAATAGAAAACTAAATGGCATTAAATGGTACAATGAGAAAATTGTTTTTGTTTTACTCACTTTAAAAAACAAAACATAACGAAAGTAACCGTTTCGTTTTGTTTATTTTCGTACCCTGATTTTGAGGGTCTTCAGCAATATTCGCCCCAATTCTTAATATTCCCAGGGAAATGATCTCCCTAGAAATTCATTTTTTCCGGGAATAAAATCCTCCTATTCTAAACAGTTTGGGAAGTAAATAACAAGAGAGAAATCAGCTGTTTTTGTTCAGCTGTTTTGTTTTGACTTCAAATTTGCAACGTGCGCCAAGATAGCGTCGAAAGTTAGCGTCGAAATCGCAAAAACAGATTAGCGATTTTGGGATTTAGAAAATGGGAGTAAAAAAATGGGAATTGTAAGTGGGAATTTAAAAAAAAAATTGGGATTACAAATTAAAGTGGCTGTGAAACGAAATGGGAAAGAAACACTAAAAAATGTAAAAGTGAATACAAATTTTACTATTTATAGTTAATAAAAATTAATTAAAAGAATAAATACATGTTTGTGTATATTATATAATTTTTTTCGTGCAAATATCGTCGTTTAGAAATCAATTTACAAAAATATGTCTTTTTTTCCTCAAAAATGGACAGACAAATATGGGATTCTTCATATTTGTAAGGAAAAATTCCTGTTGTGTATATTATATAATTTTTTCCGTGGAATCAATTTTCAAAACATCTGGCTGTTTTCCTCTATTTTGGATTCTTTAAATGTATTTCGGAAAACTACACCACTTCAAGCAAAAGCTATACAGATTATGAAACTAGGTAGTATCTAGAATAAAAACAACCTTCGTGCAAAAAAATACGTGTAACCAGTTTTCCAGAAATCTGACTTCATCCAAATTGGTCAGAAAAGTCTGGGATTCTTTATATCTTGGAAACTAGGTCACGTCAAGCAATAAGCGATACAGACTAGGGAAGTGCACCACCTAGGGATTAAAAAACACTCACCGTGCAAAAAATCGTGTGACCAGTTTTCCAGAAATCTGGCTTCATCCAAAATGGTCAGTAAATTTGTAATTATTTTATTACTTGGAAACTAGGTCACGTCAAGCAATAAGCGATACAGACTATGGAAGTCCACCATCTAGGGATTAAAAAACACTCACCGTGCAAAAAATCGTGTGACCAGTTTTCCAGAAATCTGGCTTCATCCAAATTGGTCAGAAAAGTCTGGGATTCTTTATATCTTGGAAACTAGGTCACGTCAAGCAATAAGCGATACAGACTATGGAAGTGCACCACCTAGGGATTAAAAAACACTCACCGTGCAAAAAATCGTGTGACCAGTTTTCCAGAAATCTGGCTTCATCCAAAATGGTCAGTAAATTTGTAATTATTTTATTACTTGGAAACTAGGTCACGTCAAGCAATAAGCGATACAGACTATGGAAGTCCACCATCTAGGGATTAAAAAAACACTCACCGTGCAAAAAATCGTGTGACCAGTTTTCCAGAAATCTGGCTTCATCCAAAATGGTCAGAAAAATCTGGGATTCTTTATATCTTGGAAACTAGGTCACGTCAAGCAATAAGCAATACAGACTATGGAAGTGCACCATCTAGGGATTAAAAAACACTCACCGTGCAAAAAATCGTGTGACCAGTTTTCCAGAAATCTGACTTCATCCAAAATGGTCAGAAAAATCTGGGATTCTTTATATCTTGGAAACTAGGTCACGTCAAGCAATAAGCGATACAGACTATGGAAGTCCACCATCTAGGGATTAAAAAACACTCACCGTGCAAAAAATCGTGTGACCAGTTTTCCAGAAATCTGGCTTCATCCAAAATGGTCAGTAAATTTGTAATTATTTTATTACTTGGAATCTAGGTCACGTCAAGCAATAAGCGATACAGACTATGGAAGTCCACCATCTAGGGATTAAAAAACACTCACCGTGCAAAAAATCGTGTGACCAGTTTTCCAGAAATCTGGCTTCATCCAAAATGGTCAGAAAAATCTGGGATTCTTTATATCTTGGAAACTAGGTCACGTCAAGCAATAAGCAATACAGACTATGGAAGTGCACCATCTAGGGATTAAAAAACACTCACCGTGCAAAAAATCGTGTGACCAGTTTTCCAGAAATCTGGCTTCATCCAAAATGGTCAGAAAAATCTGGGATTCTTTATATCTTGGAAACTAGGTCACGTCAAGCAATAAGCGATACAGACTATGGAAGTCCACCATCTAGGGATTAAAAAACACTCACCGTGCAAAAAATCGTGTGACCAGTTTTCCAGAAATCTGGCTTCATCCAAAATGGTCAGTAAATTTGTAATTATTTTATTACTTGGAATCTAGGTCACGTCAAGCAATAAGCGATACAGACTATGGAAGTCCACCATCTAGGGATTAAAAAACACTCACCGTGCAAAAAATCGAGTGACTAGTTTTCCAGAAATCTGGCTTCATCCAAAATGGTCAGGAAAATTTTAATTATTTTATTACTTGGAAACTAGGTCGCGTCAAGCAATAAACGGTACAGATTATGGAAGTGGACCATCTGGTGATTAGAAAACACTCACCGTGCAAAAAATCGTGTGACCTGTTTTCCAGAAATCTGGCTTCATCCAAAATGGTCAGAAAAATTTTAATTATTTTATTATGATTATTAGATGGTGGACTTCCATAGTCTGTATCGCTTATTGCTTGACGTGACCTAGTTTCCAAGATATAAAGAATCCCAGATTTTTCTGACCATTTTGGATGAAGCCAGATTTCTGGAAAACTGGTCACACGATTTTTTGCACGGTGAGTGTTTTTTAATCCCTAGATGGTGGACTTCCATAGTCTGTATCGCTTATTGCTTGACGTGACCTAGTTTCCAAGATATAAAGAATCCCAGATTTTTCTGACCATTTTGGATGAAGCCAGATTTCTGGAAAACTGGTCACACGATTTTTTGCACGGTGAGTGTTTTTTAATCCCTAGATGGTGGACTTCCATAGTCTGTATCGCTTATTGCTTGACGTGATCTAGTTTCCAAGATATAAAGAATCCCAGATTTTTCTGACCATTTTGGATGAAGCCAGATTTCTGGAAAACTGGTCACACGATTTTTTGCACGGTGAGTGTTTTTTAATCCCTAGATGGTGGACTTCCATAGTCTGTATCGCTTATTGCTTGACGTGACCTAGTTTCCAAGATATAAAGAATCCCAGATTTTTCTGACCATTTTGGATGAAGCCAGATTTCTGGAAAACTGGTCACACGATTTTTTGCACGGTGAGTGTTTTTTAATCCCTAGATGGTGCACTTCCATAGTCTGTATTGCTTATTGCTTGACGTGACCTAGTTTCCAAGATATAAAGAATCCCAGATTTTTCTGACCATTTTGGATGAAGCCAGATTTCTGGAAAACTGGTCACACGATTTTTTGCACGGTGAGTGTTTTTTAATCCCTAGATGGTGGACTTCCATAGTCTGTATCGCTTATTGCTTGACGTGACCTAGTTTCCAAGATATAAAGAATCCCAGATTTTTCTGACCATTTTGGATGAAACCAGATTTCTGGAAAACTGGTCACACGATTTTTTGCACGGTGAGTGTTTTTTAATCCCTAGATGGTGCACTTCCATAGTCTGTATTGCTTATTGCTTGACGTGACCTAGTTTCCAAGATATAAAGAATCCCAGATTTTTCTGACCATTTTGGATGAAGCCAGATTTCTGGAAAACTGGTCACACGATTTTTTGCACGGTGAGTGTTTTTTAATCCCTAGATGGTGGACTTCCATAGTCTGTATCGCTTATTGCTTGACGTGACCTAGTTTCCAAGATATAAAGAATCCCAGATTTTTCTGACCATTTTGGATGAAGCCAGATTTCTGGAAAACTGGTCACACGATTTTTTGCACGGTGAGTGTTTTTTAATCCCTAGATGGTGCACTTCCATAGTCTGTATTGCTTATTGCTTGACGTGACCTAGTTTCCAAGATATAAAGAATCCCAGATTTTTCTGACCATTTTGGATGAAGCCAGATTTCTGGAAAACTGGTCACACGATTTTTTGCACGGTGAGTGTTTTTTAATCCCTAGGTGGTGCACTTCCATAGTCTGTATCGCTTATTGCTTGACGTGACCTAGTTTCCAAGATATAAAGAATCCCAGACTTTTCTGACCAATTTGGATGAAGTCAGATTTCTGGAAAACTGGTTACACGTATTTTTTTGCACGAAGGTTGTTTTTATTCTAGATACTACCTAGTTTCATAATCTGTATAGCTTTTTGCTTGAAGTGGTGTAGTTTTCCGAAATACATTTAAAGAATCCAAAATAGAGGAAAACAGCCAGATGTTTTGAAAATTGATTCCACGGAAAAGATTATATAATATACACAACAGGAATTTTTTCCTTACAAACATGATGAATCCCATATTTGTCTGTCCATTTTTGAGGAAAAAAAGACATATTTTTGTAAATTGATTTCTAAACGACGATATTTGCACGAAAAAAATTATATAATATACACAAACATGTATTTATTCTTTTAATTAATTTTTATTAACTATAAATAGTAAAATTTGTATTCACTTTTACATTTTTTAGTGTTTCTTTCCCATTTCGTTTCACACCCACTTTAATTTTTAATCCCAATTTTTTTTTTAAATTCCCACTTACAATTCCCATTTTTTACTCCCATTTTCTAAATCCCAAAATCGCTAATCTGTTTTTGCGATTTCGACGCTAACTTTCGACGCTATCTTGGCGCACGTAAATTTGCAAATTGTTTCTAGAAATATTAAATATAAAACTTGATATTAACCAAAAAACTTTTAATAACTTAATAGAATGTTTTTTCAAATCGTCTGTTATCATTCCTGTGCGTGTGATGAATCTTTTCCGGAATTTTTAGCGAATTGCGAGCTCTCCTCGGGCTGAATGACAACAAAAGTTTTTCATAAATTAATGTTTCAATAGACGACTTTACTCTTTGAATTTTTTTTTTTACTCCCTTTGAATTTTGTGGCGGAATTATTCCCAAAATTTGTCATCATATTCTCCCCTAAATTACCATTCGTAATACCTACTTTTTCCCAGGGAAAAATTTCCCATTTTCGAAGTTTATTTAGAATAAGGAAAAAGGGAATGAAAAATATTTCCCCGGGAAATTTTATTTAGAATAGGGGAATAGGGAAAAAATTCCCAGAGAATTTCTATTCAGAATTGAGCTGATATTCTCTATAATTACGTAAGCCTAAGAAGCAAACATTCACAGTGGGGAATTTTTCAAAAAGTTTTATTTTTTTATATTTCTACCCGTTTTAGGTTGAAAATGTAGATGAAGTTCTTTCATTTCATCAAGACTTTTTGGATTCTTGCCTTAAGAACTGCATGCTGACGGATACAACGGCCTTAAATCGATGTATATTTAAAATGTGTAACATTTGCTTGAAATTCTGTGAATTTATACAGGTGAGTTAAAGGAATAATTAAAAAATATAAATACTTATGATCTCTCCAATTATGTTTTATATAATTTTTTAAAACTTTAATTTATTTATTCTTGCACTTGTTCTATGTTTGCGTGTTTAGTTTTTATCTCCTTTATTTTTCTAATATCTTCGAAATGTTTAGTTTTAATTTTTCAATAGTTATTTTTTAATATAAATAAAATAATTTGTTGTCTAAATAGTTGTCTATTATTATATATTGAATCTTTATTTAACTCTTCATAAAAGAAATCGCAACGTTTCTTTCTTGACGCCGAACTTACTAGTATGATGTGCGATAGCAATGACGAGGATAATTCCGATTCCGATTATGACTTCTCTAGTCAAAAACAGGTATTTCTTCCAAAGGTTCTTTTAGTTTCTTTAATTTTTTTTTTTATTTTTCATTAAATAACAACATAGATTTACTCATGTAATTTCGAATGAATTTTCGTAACGTGTTTCATTAATAATTATATTTAATTTAATTCATCAGTCAATGATGATCGTATTAATTTTTGCATGAAAGTCAGTATATTTTTTATTAACTAATTTTTATAAATATGATGTTGTCATTTCGTTGGTCGTTGTAATTATTTACGAACAAAATTGTTAAAATCGATTTTTTTTTTAAATATTGATTAATTGAAATTTTATTAGTCGAATTATTTACCGAATAAAGTTTGGCTTGACACTAGATTAGTATTAACTAAAAACGAATGTTGGCAGTAAATAAATAAAACAATAAAAGTAGCCTTCATTGCTAACCGAAGGTTGGCTGAAGCAATAACAAATATAAGGTGATAAATATCAAAGTAAAAACATAAAACAAGAGGGAAGCTTTAGGTAGTGGTGGACTTCGTTCTCACCAACTGACGATAGATGATTGAATGAGATGTTTACAACCTAACACTACCCAAAGTAGATGGCTACGATGAGTGCTACCGATGCACTGTGGTCAATATTTTGAGATAGCGGCCAAAACTCCTTTTGGTTTTTGTTCTCCGATTTTAAAGTTATTAGACTCATATGAAAGTAGACAGTAGTAAACCTCGGGAGCCAAAAAAATAGAACTCTATTTCAACTATTTCACTGAGAACAAGGTGGTCCAAAATGGGCTTTTTCAGAATTTAGTAAATTTATGATATTTTTAGTTAATTTTTAAAGTTTAAATGATCATAACTTTTTTGTTTTTCAAGATTTTTGGACGAAATAAATTTTGTGTTGTAACTTAACTTATTTCCTATTACTGGTAAAAAAATTGAAGCTCTACTGTTTTCAGAATAATTTAAACATTTTTTTTAAAAAAGGTCAAATTTCTCGGAAATTTCCTACTTCATAGAGCACAACTCCTGTGAGTCAAGCTGAGTCAAAACACAAATTTACTATTTTGTAGTCCTAACTCTCCCCTACATTCCTATATATACATGTCCATGCATCGGGACTGCACTTTTTGAGCTACAGCAATTTTTCTGACCCAAGGTAAGATATTCGGTACAAATGCACGTCATATTTTTTGAGAAGTTATTTGTATGTGAAAGTGGATATTATGCATATATTTTGATGCAATTTTGTACAAGAGTTCTTATTGACCCAAAAAATTATTCTGTTGAAATTAGGAGAAGTTGGCCCATGTTTGGACCTAGTCCACATAGAAGGGTGTATCAAAATTTTGACAAAAATGACAATAGAACTCTCAAATTATGTGGTATCTGGCAATTCATTTGGAAAAGGTAAAAAATGATTTTATTGCCATCTAATATTACATAACTTAAATACCTGAAAATTGCAAATAAATTTAAAACCAATGGAAATAACTGGTAAAACCAAGTACCTGTTATATTATGTTTCAAAGAGGTAAAAAAGATCATGTTGAAACTTCTAGCAATAATATATTAATCCATGCATTCATTTTTTTTTTCTTCATTATTGTTTAAACAATGGGTAAATTCAGTTATAGTTTTCTATCTGATATATATTTTGAACGGAAAGATGAAAACGACATTATTTTACATATAATGAATAATCCATTTTTCAAAATATGCGACAAACAAGAAATTAAAATTCATAACTTAAAAATAAAAACAGAAACAAGAAATTGTTTTACTCACGCAACCAAGAATGGCTAAGAAATAAACTTATTTTTAAAAAGCCATCAGTAACTACCACGGAAACTGGAAAAGGTGGTCGACCAGCAAAGCCAATTGATAATTGTAGTGAAAGATCACGAAGACGCAAGCTTAAACATATCAATGAAGAAGTTTCTTGTAGCATCATAAAGGATTCATTTCTGCATCAAATTCAACCATCGAAAACTAAAAAGAGTAAAATTGCTATCATTGAAAAAATAGTGGAAGCAAGCCCAAGACGCACAAAAAGGATTTTAGAAAGTATGCCGACACCAACTGAAGAAAATAAATTTACTCCAGAAGAAGCATTTGCACTATTTTTGGATTTGAAAATGACTAAAAACCAATATACAGAATTGCGGAAGCGAACCAATGAAAAAAATTGTTGAATTTTTCCATCATATCGAGATATAGTTTCTGCCAAAAAAGATTGCTTACCTTCAACTGCTATTAGGTAACTTCAAGTTCAGCAGAAATAAAATTGCAGGATCTTCTTGAACACACTGCAGAACGATTATTAAAGACATTTGATGCTGACTATTTAAAGAAGTTTAAAAATTGCAGTATAACTTTTCTAAATGGGGATGTGTTGGGTCCTCTGGCCAGAAACAATACAAACAATGTAATGCGGAAAATTCATCAGATGCCAATTTATTCATGATTTCTTTCGTTCCATTACGTTTAACAAAAACATATATTGGTTCAGAGCCGTCAACTCGTAGAGCTGCAGAGATAGATGAATGGAAGAATGAAATTCCCTCGTCAACAAAATTTTGTAGACCAATAAAGTTTGCTTACAAAAAAGAAACTAAAGATGTCATAACTGAAGAAGTTGGCAAAATAACAGATGAAATTAAAGAACTTCAACCAGTGATATTTGAATTTAATGACCAATGCATCGAAGTTAACTTTAAAATGTCACTTACAATGATCGATGGAATAGTTGCACAAGCTTTAACCGAAACAAAGTCTTCGTCAAGCTGCACCATATGCCAAAAAACATCAAGTCAATTGAGCCAACCACCAACACAAGACGATAGTTTTAATGAAGCATATGAATTTGGAATGTCACCTCTTCATGCTAGAATTCGTTTTATGGAGCATATTCTTAAATTGGGATACGATTTGGAATTTGGCCCGTTAGGCGAAACAGTGAGAAACAACAAAAATTTGGAAAAAAGAAAGCAAAAAAAAAGATATTCAAGAAAAATACCGTGAGATAGGCCTTATAATTGACCAGCCAAAGCAAGGAGAAGGAAATTCTAATGATGGAAACACAGCAAGGAGATTTTTTTCCGATCCAGAAACTGCAGCTTCTATAACTGGAGTAGATTATGATTTAATACGACGATTCCAAATCATATTAGAAGTTATAGCATGTAGCAAAAAGATAGATGCAAAAAAATTTGGTCAGTATGCTAATGAGACAGCAACCCTTTATAACCAAAAATATTCTTGGAGACATATGCAAACCACAGTTCACACTTCCAATTGGAGATCTCTCAGAAGAAGCGCAAGAAAAAAGGAACAAAGACTACAGATTCTTTCGCGAGCACAATACAAGAAAAATTTCCAGATATTGTACTAATGAAGATCTTATTAATATTTTGTTGTGCACATCAGACCCATATATGTCCAGTATTCGACAAAAATGGAAATCAACCTCATTAGAGTTAGATGAAGAAGCTAAACAACTACTGCAAAATGAAAATCACAGCTATTTGGAAGAAATTTTTACTAATATTGTTTAATTAATACTAGTTTAAAGATTATAATTTGTTTCTAATTTTAGTATAAATTTTACATTTAAATAAAATATATGTGCACTTTAAATCAATAGTAAAAGTTTACTTAAAATTTTATCGATGTTATGTTCTGTATATAATATATCCAAATGGTATTGATATTGTTGGGAATTTCAGTGTTATTTTTCAGTTTAATCCTCACAAGAATTAGCTTTCTTCCAAAAAACCAACCTTTGGCCCCTGTGAATATTGAGACTAAATAAATGTCAGGGGCCAAATGTTGGCATTTTCTGACCAAAATTAAGTTTAGGAATAATGAATAAGTATTGGTTGTAAAATACGATTGAACAAAATAAGAAATTATAAAAAAAAAATACCTATTTAAAATGTCAAAATATTCAACTTTTACATGGAAACTCAACAAAAAATTAAAATGCATTTTTAACTCCACATTACTTACGTTCCTATCAGTCGATTTTTACGTTTGAACACGCAAATTGAAGCTTAAAGTCCCTCCTATTGAACAAAAAAAATCGCGTAAAAAAATACCAATCCGGTCAAAAGTTATAGAGTTTTGACCGCTATCTCGCGAAATTTACCACTGTGCGATGGACGTAGCTGTCTAGAAAATTCATTCCATTCTACTGGTGTCTAAAAATAAAATTTTCCCAATTTTTCTTTAATGTTAATCACCTAATTTGTAATTTAAATTATTCTTTCTTAGAGAGAATAAAACGAACTTAAGCTTGACTTTAAATTTTATCTGTATGATTTTTAAAATTTTTAAAAACGACGTAAAAAAAATAAATGGGAAATAAACTTAGAAAAAATGGTAAAATTGAATAAAGGAATTTGTAATTTAAATCAATTACAAAGTCAAAATTTAACAACAACAAAAAAAATCTGAAAAAACGGCTTAACCTTGTGCAAGGTAGATTTATCGTACTAGGTAGTGTCGTCTGCCCAGCTGATTTAGTAGTTCGACATGTCAAAAGTTGTATGTGTTTAGAAATTTTATAGTGCAGAATTGAGAAAGCAATAAAACAAATACACGCCTTCTCAATTTTCTTCTGTTTTTTGACATTCCAAACTACAAAACAACAATAAAATGCCATGCTGTTCTTGTATTGTTGTAGAGACGCCACTACCTAGTAAATTGTGGAACAAGATTAACGTGAGTACCTGCCTACTCGGCCTAACCTCACGGTGGTCTTACCACCGAGTGAAACTTAGGCGTAGACTAGCGCCCCCATTGTGTAGTATAAGAACACTTTACGATTGCCACCAATCGCCTTTTGTGTGTGATACAGTCACAATGAGTAGCAATTTATATAATATGGCAAGCCTTTCCAAGGCAAGCCTAGATCCACATTATAATCTCTTGCTTAGGGGTTTGGAGACTATCCAAACTCCGTCTGTTGAGAGTGCAACAGCACACTTGATCGACCGTGCACCATACCTACATAAATCGATCTTAAACCACAAGCACCACGTGTACCCCCGAAGGGGACCTTACCAATAACCGGTCACAGAGAGGATAGGCTCTCTGTGGGGCCACCGATTCCCGTCCTTTGGGCACTGGTCGGGCCTCGAAGAGGACCCGTGTTAGAAAACAACAGACCTTTTCTTCCAGATTTAGGCTCTAGGAACCCTAGCGTCTGGTGCCCCTATTTTCCCCGAGTGAACCGCGTCAAAGCATTTGCCATATTCCTGCAGTGACAATTGGAACCCCCGGGGGTACTACCTAGTAAAATAAATCTACCTTGACCTGGTGATTACTATCACTAGTACTTTAACTATTCTTAACAGGAAAATAAAAATAATTTTTATTAAGGCTGCTTTTTTCGATTAATTGTTTGGGTCTTCATCTTTTTATTATAAAACAGTTTAGATTACTTGTTGCATTAATAACTTTCATTGCGTCTTTTAAAAATTCGTAAATAAAGGGAAAATATTTTGCTATAAGGTACCAAAATGATATTTATTAAATACTAGCTGTGCCCTCCACGTCGTAGGCGTCCTGAAAATATTTTGGTTGATTTTGCGTTGAAAGAAATCCAAAGCAAATTTTAAGTTGATTGGATTTGTTCCGCCAATAAATAAAATACTGTTGTATTTTATTTACTTTTTTAAACGCGACTTGAAAATGATGTCTTTACATCGAAAACGCTCGCCAAACGTACCAAAAAAACAGCCAGTCACTACGGTCTTCGCCGAAAGACGAACAGCAAATTTTAAGACTTACGTTTGTAGTGCTTCAGTTATTGTTTATGTATTCACTTTAAATAGATGCCCATTCCTGGGTAATTACGCAGAAACAAAGATTTATAAAAAATTCTAAAGTTATTGTAGAGTTCTGTAAATAGTGTTTAAAATATCCCGCTTTCAAAAATAAAAGGTGCTGTCAAGTTTGCAGTACTCTTGAATCTGTAAAATTGCATTCTTTTACAATTTTTTCTCTATTTTCTCTTGGAAATGAGATAGTTTTACGGAAAACAGTATCCTGTATTAGAAGCAAGATACTACGGTACCTCCTCACAAAATTTTATTCAAATTCAATTGTTTTTATGTGATATGAACACAGACAGACAGGCTAAAATTCTAAAAATTGGTGTTATGTATTCCATTTCGATTACTAATTGCACCAGCAACAAAATTTTCAAAAAATATTTCATGTACAGAAATGGTCTTGTTACAGTTTTATAAGATGTCTATTCTATATTTGAATATGTAAAGGTTTACTTTTTACTATAGAGTTCTATATACTAGTGATTTTAATCACCAGTGTGTGGTTTATGCAACTGTACATAAGAAACAGAAACCACACATCTTATTGCTATGAAAAGGGTTTATTAGAATAATTCATGAGAATTTTATGTCTAATCTAAAATTATATATGTACATATATATTTGTAAAAGGTCTACCAGTAGGGACTTCCAAATTTTGACAATTGATAGAGGCAATATTTTTGAAGCCACATCTGTCGCATTGGCTGTAATTTATTTATTCAGTCTGGTTTGCCAAATCACCATGGACGGATAGATCGTTTAATAAAACCCAAAACGTGCATATAAAATTGTTTTACCAAAAAAGTTTTAAATTAACCCTAGTTTTCATGAAAAAAAAAAACACTTCAGCGATGTGGACTATTTCTCGCTGACTAGAGACGTCAACAATCTTGTCGCACTTGTCGTAGATGCAAGATCGTCCAAAAACTTTGACATCATGTTTTGGGATAGAAAGATGGTTTTTTGCGTCCCCGTACTTTTGGGCTTATTATAGACAAAAACAAAATTGAGAATAATTGTTATTTATTTTACCAAACTTTACGGAGTCCATAAAAATGAGAGTAAGAAAAATCACTGTAACAAAATAGATTCTATCTCATGTTATTTTCAAATTGACCATAATTTTCTCTTTTCCATCAAAGTTGTTTGAATGCTAATAGTAAAGCAGAGAGTATTAGTACGGTTGAGCAACAGATTGCGCTATTTTAACATAATAGGGAAAACTAAAACGTCATTATCATGTTATGAAATATATTCTATAACAAATGTTTTAACAATCATCTTAAGGTATGGAAAAACATTAACACGGTTGGTCTACACTTAATGCTAAAATTATGTTAGTGTTAATGTTTATCATTTTATGTCTAATGTAGATATGTGTAATGTACATATGTATGTTATTTGATTTCAAAACACATATTTTTTTCGCAAACAAAAAGTACGGCAACATTGCCGTACTTTTTATTATATTATATTATCTTGTGAAGTAACCTTAGCCCTGTCTACATTAGACATAAATTGGTAAACATTAATACTAAAATCATGTTACTGTTATGTGTAGGCTGGCCATGTTAATATTTTTTCATGTCTTAACATGGTTGTTAAAACATTTGTTATAAAACATAACAATGTTGTTGTTATATTGTAGTTCCAAAGTTTCATTTTCAAAAAGCGCCATCTGTTACCCAACCGTACTACTACTATCATGTTGGAAAACAGAAAATTATGTTCAAACAGAAATTGACATAAACACGTATTCGCCACCTATAACAAAATGCACAAATTAATTCCGTTGCTCTGCTGGCGTCATATTTATGTTTTGTTCAAATTGGCTATTGAAGACGGGGTGTTATGATAGTGAGACACAAATCGGTAACCGTCGGTAAATAGTGCCTGTCAACTAAACCGACAGTTAGTAAACCTACCATTAAAAATAAATTATTTATACATTTATGTGAAAGGGCCATAAATTAAAAAAAAAAAAAATGATAAAAACTATGATCCTAACCTAATGTGTTGAAGTCTACATTTAAATATTTTCATGTGCCTTTTAACAACTCATTTCTATTAATTGTATGTTATAATGTTTTAATTAATGTATGTATTTTTATTTCCATTTACAGTCTGAATCTTCATTAGCACCGACCGATACCTTTTCCGAGCGTGTTAAACGTTTTGATCTGGAGTTTACCGGATTGTTAATTGGTTTGCTAAAGCAAATTAACGATGTGGCATCGGATAATCCCTCAGATCGTTTTATTAATTTAGTTCATCGAATCAATTTTAACTCTTTCTATAACGAACAAATGGATAAATTGTGCGCTAAGGATTCTATGGTAACAACAACACATCATTAATATTTTTATTTTACCTATAAAAGTCACAATAATGATATTTATTATATTGCGTATTTCTTAACACAGCATAACTGCAAGAACAACTCTGTATTAATAAATACCAATAACTTGGAATAGTTTTAAAATTAATTATTTATCTTGCCATTTGTTTATTGTCTTATTCATTACATTCATCGTGTGGATGAAGGAGAAGATTTGTTTTAAAATTTATTTTTGATTTATTATGAAATTGTAATCGATATAAACAGCTTCTATTTTACATGTAAAACAAGTTAAATTATTAAATAAAATTTTTATAACTAAACTCACTGTCGACATTGTGCTAACTTAATAATCAAATGCTTTGACCGCATAGACGATAGCGGCTACACAGCCATTTGACTAAATACGCCGTTGACAGTCTGCTACTTAAGGCCGGGGCACATAAAAACCGTGTATACGTTATACTTTAACGTACTCAACTGATATCAAAGTAACAATGAAAGAGATTGACGCAATGAGTACTTTGTTGACGGGTTTTAAATCAGAAAAGAAAACACTTGAGAAGCTTTTTTCACCATTTTACTTTATTTAATATATTTATTTTGTTGTATTTTGTTTTTTCTTGCTGGCACTCAACACAAAAAGAAACCAATTCTAGCTATCAACGTACGTTAGAAGTTTCCCAGCGTTCGTAATTTGCGTTCACGGAGAGGTACTGATTGTGACAACACTCATTAGAAAACCTGTATATAAATTTAACGTATGACGGATTCTATGTGCCCCGGCCTTTAAGGCCAGGATTCACTATCGTACGATTCAATCACAAAGAAATCTGACATAATTCTATCCTATTCAAAAAATCGTTTCAAAATGGCGATGTAGATGCCACACTATATATATATATATATATATATATATATATATATATATATATATATATATAATACTATTTTATGATTATCAAATCGTACAGACCTGTCAAAAAGTCTGCCACACGCATGCATTTCTAATCCACACTATCATACTTTTTTAGCACACATGCTGCTTTTGACAGATCATACGACTGAGTATAACAGTGAGTCATGGCCTTTAATAATATTGAAGACCACAGCTACAGTACACATTTGACTTTTATAAAAATAAAATAAAACACTTTTGTCACGTCAAAACAAATAAATTTATTTGTTCAAAACAAGGTAGCAAGGTATATTTATCTTACTAGGTAGTGTCGTCCGCCCAGCTGATTTAGTAGTTCGATATGCCAAAAGTTGTATGTGTTCAGAAATTTATAGTGCAGAAGTGAGAAAGCAATAAAACACATACAAGCCTTCTCTATTTTCTTCTATGTTTTTTTGACATTTCGAACTACAAAGCAACAACAAAATGCCATGTTGTTCTTGTATTGTTGTATTTGTTGTTGCCACTACCTATTAAAACAAATATACCTTGCAAGGTAGATTTATATTACTAGTCGTGTCTCTACAACAATAAAAAAACAATACAATAACAACATCAAAAGACTGAAGAAAATTGAGAAATATCAAGGCAATGTTTGATATGCCTTGATAAATTGTATGCATATGTTTCGTTTTGTTGTAAGCATAAATTTGAGCGGTATGTAATGTGTTGAGCATTGTATAAATTTCATTAATTGGTGAAATTAGCCTCATAAAACCTTTTTGTAAAATCAATATTAACAGCCAGATTAAAGAGAAGGTATTATTTTTGTTATTGTATTGTCGTTACTATGATCTTTGGACATATTAGATAAGGAAAATATCATCAAGAATTTATAATAAAGGGTGATTTTTTTGAGGTTAGGATTTTCATGCATTAGTATTTGACAGATCACGTGAGATTTCAGACATGGTGCCAAAGAGAAAGATGCTCAGTATGCTTTGACATTTCATCATGAATAGACTTACTAACGAGCAACGCTTGCAAATCATTGAATTTTATTACCAAAATCAGTGTTCGGTTCGAAATGTTCAAATGTGACAAATTTTGTTCAGCGATGAGGCTCATTTCTGGTTGAATGGCTACGTAAATAAGCAAAATTGCCGCATTTGGAGTGAAGAGCAACCAGAAGCCGTTCAAGAACTGCCCATGCATCCCGAAAAATGCACTGTTTGGTGTGGTTTGTACGCTGGTGGAATCATTGGACCGTATTTTTTCAAAGATGCTGTTGGACGCAACGTTACGGTGAATGGCGATCGCTATCGTTCGATGCTAACAAACTTTTTGTTGCCAAAAATGGAACAACTGAACTTGGTTGACATGTGGTTTCAACAAGATGGCGCTACATGCCACACAGCTCGCGATTCTATGGCCATTTTGAGGGAAAACTTCGGAGAACAATTCATCTCAAGAAATGGACCGGTAAGTTGGCCACCAAGATCATGCGATTTGACGCCTTTAGACTATTTTTTGTGGGGCTACGTCAAGTCTAAAGTCTACAGAAATAAGCCAGCAACTATTCCAGCTTTGGAAGACAACATTTCCGAAGAAATTCGGGCTATTCCGGCCGAAATGCTCGAAAAAGTTGCCCAAAATTGGACTTTCCGAATGGACCACCTAAGACGCAGCCGCGGTCAACATTTAAATGAAATTATCTTCAAAAAGTAAATGTCATGGACCAATCTAACGTTTCCGATGAGAACCGATGAGATTTTGCAAATTTTATGCGTTTTTTTTTAAAAAAAAGTTCTCAAGCTCTTAAAAAATCACTCGTTATAAACTGAAATACTTCGTATTTATAACGCCAACAGTAAGACCGTATTTACACCTTGCAACAAACGCCGAGTTTTTTTTCCTATTCTTTTTGAAAGTTGCTTCCAAACCCTGTTTTCTTTTACATTTGAATTTTTTCAAAATATTTATTTTTGAAAGTTTGTTTTTTTATGCTTTTCTGTGTTATTAATTAATAAATAAAGAAAAAACTGTATTGTCAACTAAACGTATTTTATTATGATTAAGCGATTAAACATTCTTATAGATACAAATTGAAAATGAATGTATATGCAAATATACTTACGGACCCCTAAAGTTTCTATGTAAAGTTTTTTATATCTCAACTATTTAATGGAATAAGATATTATGAGTATCACTGGAATGGTAATTAAAATTACTATCTAACTTGATTGAAATTAATGAAAAATATTATAAAATATCAAGCAGGCACAAAAAAAAGTTTTTTTAAAGTATTTTCTTGATTATGTTCTGGCAAAAATTAAAAATAGTATTTTTTTCACCTAAAATGTTTGCCAAAGGTAAAAAGTAACCCAATTGTTTTCGCTACAATGTCTGTCAGCGCCTTCTATCTCTGGAACAGTAATAGGTAGAGTCTTGAAATTTTTTACAGCAGGTTAATTACTGTGTTAAGACAGGGACATATTTTTCACTTATATTGCCTTTTTTACCGCAATAGTATTATTATATTTATGTACTATTATATTTAACAATATCTACTGTAACAACAAGAAATGAAAATAAATTTAATAATAACGGCGTGTTCCCTTAATGTCTCAAAGTTTCGGAATTTGACTTTCTCTTCTTAACCTTGTAGGCAGACACTTGATTTTTACACAGGGTATTTAGTACTATACTCTAGTATAAAAAATAATTAAAAATTTTAATTGGATAATAATTTTAATTACCTTTCTAATGGCACGCGTATTACCTCATTCCGCCCTAAAATAGTCGAGTTACACCATACGTTACATACAAATTTAAAGGGATCCGTAACTCCGAAACAAAGAGTACCGCCCAATTTGTTCTTTTGACATTTTTGTTTAAAATTATTTTTTTTATATATATCTTAAATTATAACTTGGAAATAAATTTTTTATACAAAACAAAAATACAATTTGTCGTGTTTTCTTTATTCAAAAAGTAGACAACACTTTAAATAATAAAATGAAAATAATCCAAAACAAAAAATGCCTCGTCAGGCTTTGTCATGCAACTTTTTCAACCCCGCTTGCCTCACAACCCCTCTTACTAACAAGAAAAAAGTTGCATGAAAAAGTTGAGGCGTTTATTGCAAGGTGTAAAAGTAGTCTAATGTGCTGTTTATGTAACCCAATTGAACAAAACGTCTAGAAAATTTGTATAGGAAAAACTCAAAAACTTGAGTGCTTTTCATACAAATTTCCTAGACGAATTGTTCAATTGGGTTACATAAACAGCACATAAGTGTACATTAAAAAGGATCATTATAAGCAGGCGTCTCCAACCATAGAAATGCCTATTTATTTTATAGGTTAATTATATTTATGAATGAATGTGAGACTGTTTGAATACATAAATGTTATTAATCAATAATTACCTGAACGACGAAATGTTTAATAATACGTAAAGGAGAGTATGAGTTATTGCATAAAAAACATTTTATCAAAATAAAAATTATTTTGCATTAAAATTTCAACAAGTATTCGTTTTCTATTGCAATAAAAAAAATTATAAAAGTAAAGTTAAAAGTAAAATTAATTGTCTATAATAGAAACTTCTTTAATTGTTTTGAAATACATATTTAGTGTACCATTTGATAGCAAAGACTAACTGACAAACCTAAACAGCGCGTAAGGCGTAACAACGTCTAAGGCCTAGTCTTGAACAAACCTAAATAAGAGCTCAATGTTTTGTAATAAACTGTAATGTTAACATTTTTTTTTGGTAAAATCTAATAAATTAAGGCAAAAAATATAGATAAAATCGTTAAATAAAGCAGAAAATAGCTAGAATGGCACAACTCTTACACAAAAAAAAAAACATTAACATTTTGTTTACACCCAACTTCAAGTCAAACTTCATATTTAAAAAAGCACGATTTATAATACTGTTTTTTTATGTGAAGTCTGACTTTTGTTCAGACATGTTAATGACTAATGTAGTCTATGGTACTGATTAAAAATTTGGTGTGTTTTGTTCTCTTAAGGGCACTTCTTACTATAATACAAGCATTACAACTGTTGAACAAAATACAACCCTTATCTAATCGCTGTCCGAAATTTTTCCAAAATGCAATTACAACTCATGTCAGAGTTTAATTTTCCTCAAAGGTATTAATAATTGTTTTATAGTGTGAAATGCCCCTTATTGAAAGTCTCGTTGAGCTTGCAGTCTTCTGGGCATTGATCGTTATAACAACAAATACTAAAAATAATACCGGGATTTTTACGAACCGTTACAGGCAGACAGTTGCATTCTACACAGAGTATGTATGATTATGCCCGTCAGTGATGGCGTTCGGTTACATTTCTTACATGTTTCGAAACTTTTGAAGATGCCACGTAACATATATAATTTTGTTATATTTGACATAATTTTCGTAAATTTTGGTATATAACACGAAATAGAGTAAGATTTGTAAAATATTACTTCTTTTATTGGCTAATAAAAGAACTATTCACTCTGATAGCTGTTTTTCTTAACAAATCGATGCCAAATTGAATATCATAACAAATAAGCATTTGTCAGTCATTTTATATTGAAGATTTAAATCAAATAAATGAAAAGCAATATGTTTAATTGTTATACTTCCATTCTTCAATACTTAAACTTATTCGATTGAATACTGATACAAAGTTAATGTTGAATGAAGATAATATTAAAGATCATCTAAAATGTGAGCCTTATAAATTCAACATTTCCAGCATATTTATATGTATTCTCTTATTATTAAATTTAGGGTTTCGCCTGTTTTCCGTGAAATAAAAGTTATCATTTTATGTTAATCACAAAAGTTGCTATTATTTAAGGATAATTTCAAATTGTAATAAGAGTAATATTTTTGAAATAAAAGCGTTACTTTTTTGAGCCTTCCCCTGGCAACACTGATGCCCGTTATAACTACAATTAATATTACAAATTTAAGGATGTGCCAATAGTAAATAGATTTTTACTCATCCGACCTTGAGGATTAAACAGTAAAAAACAGATATTTTAAATTTACACAGAGTATTTAACATACAAGAGACTAATTAATTAGATTGGGTAATAATTGGCAATTGGTAATAATTGGCATTGAATTATAAATAATGCTAATAAATTTTTTTCATTACCATTGTTTTCATTATTTATTTAAAAAAACAAAACAACCATTAATCAATGGTTAAATTATAAAAAAGCATTTGTAATCAAGTTTTTTGTAGTGAAAAAAGCTGGAAATTTTACATTTATTTATTTTTTTTAAATCTAAAAATCACACCTCCATTTTCTGCTGTCCTTTTATGTGCATTTTTTTCATATAAAAAGAAACAAAAATTGGGAAAAAAAATTCTGAAAATTAAATTTGCGTGGCAACCCATCTATTTGTTTCCCTCTGATAAGCGTAGTACAGATTTTCAAAACTAGAGTGAATGGAATACTAGTGAATTTTAAGTCGATTGATTGTTCGAGTAAGAAAATTTAAAAAATTTCGATTCAAAAATAACTCGAGCAAATAAACTAAAATTAATTTTTATTAAGATTTAAAATTTTTTGTCATTATAGGTGCAATCCCGTACTTTTTGGGAAAAGTTCGGTAAAATGAGATAAAACAAAAATAAACTCTCTTAGAGACAAAAATGCCTGAAAGTACGGGAACACAAAAAACTAACTTTGTATTTCAAAACGTGATGTCAAAGTGTTTTGCATGCATTCGCACATAATAAAAATTAAAAACACAAATATTTTGTATACCTGACATTTTTTTTTTTCTAATCTTTTATCAAAAAACTTTTGAATAATAGTTTTTGTGAGCATAAAAACATATATTTTTTTTTAATTTTGTTTGTTTATTTTTAAATATTTAATTGTTTTGTATTTTCACAATCAACCCGAAGAAAAAGTTTGGACCATAGATAACACATAGATGGCCAACTCTCCAAATGTCAAAAACGTTGCTACAAATGTCTTCACACATACGACGGGTACGGTGTGAATTCAACACACTTAGGGGAGTAACATTTTTATTCACATTTAGACACTATTACACGATATTCCATTGCACTTTCCAAATATTTAAACAATTTTGAATTTTTGCACAAAAAATTATTTAATAATTTATTGTATTTTAAATTTTTTAATACAAAATGAATTTAGTTTTGTTGACATTTCTTTGGTGAAATTTATTTCTACACAGTATTGTGTAATGTAATGTTATATGTATTTTAAATATTTTGTTAATTTCCCTTGTATTTATATTAAACAGCTGAAAGGGTTCCAGCTCAACTATAGGCGTTCAAAAGAACTGCCGAAATCTTGAAACTTTAAAATTAAAAACAACGGCTTGGTATAGCCAATTTGAGTTCTTAAATCCAAGTCTGTTTTATTTGTGGCGCTAAGCCCTTTATATACAAAACATGAAAATAATTCTTAACTGTTCTACAATTGTACAATTATCTATTTCTTTCATTCTTACTTTCTATTCAGTATTATGGAATTTGTGTAGGATCATGTTACCAATACTAATAACCAATCACAAATTAGTGTATTTCAATGTGCATTGAAATACACTCATCTATTGTGATACTCAAATGTGTGTCACTCAATTTCTGTGTGGTCATCAATATTGATAGTTTCATGATGGTGTATGCATTGTGCACTTGTGAAGTACACTACACCCTTACCCTTAAGAGAAAAATTAGGGGAATAATTTTTCTTACTGTATCCATAGTGCTGTTACATAATTGGTTTAATATGCTTATATATAAATTGATATAGGGTTATTTATTCAAAGATAATTGTAATGTTAAGGTAAGTAAAATATCTATAAAGTAAAATAAAATATATGTATTGTGATAGTAATAATAATAAATGGTTAATGACGTATTTATGATTTTAAAGTGTGTTATATATATAAATTTTTTGTGTTATCTTATATGTATAATGATACTTATTTTACAATGTGTTGTATGGCTTAAGATTATTGTTATGTAAAGTTTTTTCTTTACCATTGTAATCTATTGTGGTATTTACACCTTCTTTACTTATTATTTTAAATGGTCCTTTGTATGGACTTTGGTTTTTCTTTCTATTTTCTACTTTTACTAAAACTAAATCTCCTACTTCTAGATTAAATTTATTTACATATCTGTATTTTGATGTTCTGTTTTCTTTTGTATTAACGATTAATTCTTTTGCTTTATTTAAAGCAAACTGTAATCTGATTTTTAATTCATTTACATAATTGTCATAGTCATAAATTTTATTAGTGTTTTCTAGAGTGTCAGATGGCAAGCATGGCAATTTCCCATAAACTAGTTCAAAGGGTGAATAGCCTGTATCTACATGTGGTGCCGTATTATACGCAAAAGTAAAATATGGAATCCACTTGTCCCATTCATGATTGTTTGCAGATGTTAACAAAAACTCATTTAGAACTCTATGGTTTCTTTCAATTGATCCTAAAGTTTCATGGTGGTAGGGTGCCGAAAATGTTTGTTTAATGTCTAACAGTAAGCATACGTTTTTCATTAACTCATTCGTAAATTCAGTTCCTCTATCTGACTTAAGTACCTTAAACTGTCCGTATTTTAAAATAAATTCTTCAACTAATGTTTTGGCAGTTGTAAGAGCATCTTTGGTTGACATAGGATGCGCGATAACAAATTTAGTCAGTTCACACTGCATGGTTAGTATGTATCGGTACTCGTTTGAGATCCGAAGGGGTCCTACGGTGTCAATGGAAATCACTTCAAAACTGTTGTTTGGTGTGTTTGTTTGTGTAAGTGGTTCTTTGATATGTTTTGTTTGTTTGTTTATATTACATTTGTCGCAATACATTACAAATTTCTTGACCATCTTGTTCATGTTTTTCCATATGTATCTTTGTTTTAGTTTTTTGACCGTTTTTCTAATTCCTAAGTGGCCTGCGTGTGTGGTATTATGGAATTCATCAATTAATTTGTATTTTAGAATATCATCTGTTATTCTTTTTGGGGCATTGTATATTAATATTTTTAGTTGAGGACTTTTATCTTTTGTATTTATTTTCTTGTAGGCTTCTTTTAATTCTTCTTTTGTATACTCTTTAAATATTTTATCATTGTTCGGTACCGCTAATTCTTTAATATTTTCTTTCTTCATTTTAGATATCAGTTTCTTCAGTATCGAATCTAGTTTCGCTGATTTATCACTGAATCTTGCTAGCTTATTCTCATTATTACTTATATCCTTGGCATGTGATTTCTTCATGGAACTGGTTCCGAATGAATTTTCGTCACATCCTATGTGCACTATATTTTTTTTTATAATTATATCGATATCTTTTATATTTTCAACATTATTAAATTGCAATTGCTTCATATTCTTTATATCATTAATGGAGGTGCATTCCCATATTTGAAGTTGATCAGGCTCCTGAGAAGTACAGTTTTCCAATTTAATTTTATCTGCGCGCGTTTCTTTTATTCTTTTATTTTCTTTGTTCGTACTTTTTGCCTCATTATTTATTCTTAATTTTTCTCTTTTATTTGCCTCGTTGATTTTATTTTTCATTGCCCTCGTTGTTACTAATATTTTCTTTTCTTTTTCATCACTTTCCTGCGGTATCATTTGTTTCAACATCTCTGAATTAACTTCTATTCTAGAGAGTGCATCCGCATTTGTGTTCATCTTTCCTTTTTTGTAAACTATTGTAAAATCATAATCGCTTAAATCTAGTCTTATTCTAGTCATTTTAGATGATGGGTTCTTATGCGAGAATAGTGAGATTAACGGTCTATGGTCCGTTACTACTATGAATTTTCTACCGTACAAATATGGTCTAAAAAAATTTATGCTCCAATGAATCGCTAAGAGCTCCTTTTCAATTACGGGTTTATTTAAATCATGTTTCTGTAATGATTTACTGGCATAAGAGATTGGTAAATCTTTGCCTATTTCGCCTTGGGACAAAACTGCTCCTAACGCGTAGTTTGAAGCGTCTGTCGTGAGAATGAACGGTTTATCAAAATTTGGATATTGTAGCAATGGTGGATTCATTAGTTTGTCTTTTAGTTTTTCAAAAGCGTTTTGGCACTCGTCTGTCCATAGAAATTTTGTCTTTTTCTTTAGTAATGCGTTTAGATGTTTGGCAATTTCAGCAAAATCAGGAATGAATTTTCGGTAATAGTTGCAGAATGCAACGAATCGTCTAACCTCGTCCGCGTTTTTTGGGATTGGATAATTTTTTATTACGTCATATTTTGCTGGGTCTGTCTTTACTCCGTCTTTTGTTATTAAGTGTCCTTGTGGAGTTGAAAAGGCTGTTAATTGTCTTGAGTCTTTTTCCAATTCAATTTGGTGGAATGAGCTTGTCATGTCAAGTGTAGAAAACCATTTGGCTCTGCCTAATTTGTCCAAAATATCCTCTAATCTAGTTAGTGGAAATTTGTCATTGATGATTTTATCATTTAGCTTTCTAAAATCCACTACCAGTCTCCATTTTCTTTTGTCTTCAATATTTTTCTTTGGTACTAAAAGGAGTGGTGCATTATATGGGCTAACTGATGGTTCTATTATGTCATCATTAAGCATTGTCTCAACCTGTTCATTTATTACGTCAGTGTGTGCATGTGGTAGTCTATAATTCTTTATGTAAACTGGTGTATTGTCTGAGGTTATGATTTTCTGTTTATAAAAATTGTTTACTGTTAATTTTTCATTCTCTAGTTGAAAAACATTTTGATATTTCCTAAAAATATTTATTAGTGTTTTGTTTGCGTAATCATCTTTTTCATTTAATTTTAGCTCTTTTAGTATTTCTTCAAAACGTTCGTTATTCTTAGTTTTTGTGTAATATAATATGTCATAGTTTGAAAGTGGGTCAGTTTGTATTTTAAAATTTTTTAAAGTTACTGTATCGGTCGTTGTGTTTAATATTTTTATGTGTGTCATACCATTTTTTCTTGTATTTCATTGTTATATATGACGCAATCTTCTGTTATGTTTAATTTAATGGGTTGAATGATTTCTGTTCTTGGTGGTATTGTTATTTCTGAGGTGTTAATTGATTTCGTTTGCATAGGAATTACAATAGTGTCATTGTTTATAAATAGGGCAATTGTAAATGTTTCATAATCTATCTTGCATAGATATTTCTTAAAAAAATCTCTTCCTAATATACCGTCTGTTTCTATTGGAAAGCTTTGTTTTAACAATTGAAATGTGTGTTCGCATGTTTCTTCCGATGCTGTTAACTTAAGTTCAATTGTTCCCATTGATTCTATTTCTACTGTTGTGATATTTTTTTTTATGCTTACGAAGAGCTAACTAAAATATTTTCTTAATTTTAAATGTACTAAAAACTAATTATTTGTTTATTTTACAATGTGTTTTTTTTTTTTTACTTTTAATAGCATTGTTTATTTTTTTTTTTTTACGCTTAACTAAATGTTTCCATTTCGAAATGCAGTGTTGTTTTTTTTTAAATTTACATCTTTAATTTTTTTTTTTATAAAAACTAAATTCATACTCATATTAATAGTTTACATAGATTTATAGTACTACGCGAAAAGCTGTCTAAAATTTTTTTATGATTACTGTAAATGTTCCATTTTGTGATGAGCTTTAAAATAAAGTGGGGTTTCTCCATATTTTCCTTTATTGTCCCGATACTTTAGTTTTCCCATTTTTCATCCTATCTAATCATTCGCACTGTTTCTTCTTCTATCCTGGGGTTTTCTCTTATGTCGCTTGGTATTATTTTCCAATGCTCGGCTAACCATTCAATATATTCTGCCATAGAAGGTTCTTTTTTCGTCTCTTCCTTAAAACTGATAGGATTCTTCTTGAACCGGTTACTGATAAAATGTTTTTATCCATTTTAATAATAAATAAATTTTTGTATTAAATTAAGTTGTTCTAATAAATAAATAGCTGTTTGTTTTTCTGGAGGTTGTTCTAAATTAATTTAACTCGCTGTTTTGTTGAACAGAATCTATTTGTCCGAATTGGGTATGATCGCATGATTAATGGTCGCAAGATTATTTGCAGGGTCTTTGTAGTCCGCAGGATCAGAGGATCTGGTACGTTTGTAGGATCTGAGGATCTGGTCTGTTTGCAGGATCAGAGGATCTGGTCCGTTTGCAGGATCGCCATGTAATGTAATGTTATATGTATTTTAAATATTTTGTTAATTTCCCTGTAGCCCTTGTATTTATATTAAACAGCTGAAAGGGTTCCAGCTCAACTATAGGCGTTCAAAAGAACTGCCGAAATCTTGAAACTTTAAAATTAAAAACAACGGCTTGGTATAGCCAATTTGAGTTCTTAAATCCAAGTCTGTTTTATTTGTGGCGCTAAGCCCTTTATATACAAAACATGAAAATAATTCTTAACTGTTCTACAATTGTACAATTATCTATTTCTTTCATTCTTACTTTCTATTCAGTATTATGGAATTTGTGTAGGATCATGTTACCAATACTAATAACCAATCACAAATTAGTGTATTTCAATGTGCATTGAAATACACTCATCTATTGTGATACTCAAATGTGTGTCACTCAATTTCTGTGTGGTCATCAATATTGATAGTTTCATGATGGTGTATGCATTGTGCACTTGTGAAGTACACTACAATTGTATTTTTTTGTCTTTTAGGGGATAATAATTTTCAAATCAATATAATAAATATTTAAAATTAGCATTCAATCTAACGTTTTTCGCACATAAATATATTAGAAAAATACGAAATTCATATTTTTATTAAAAAGCAAATTAATTATTTAATTTTAAAATCTAAAAACGAATGTAAAAAAATATTCTGTTTTTACAATGTTTATACAACTATGTGCAATTTAGGTGTTGTGGGGAATTTTTTTTAAAATCCAACACTTATACAATTTTGTCTACCAATACATTCTTAGACTTAGGTTTTTTGACAAGAGACTTAGGTTTTTGATGTTTCAGTTGACTATCTATGTGTTATCTATGGTTTGGACTTTTTCATGCAATAAGAAGAAGAATACTTTCTATCGAAATTACTCTCTTTTACCCAATCTTGCAGTACGGGAACAGTTTTGCGGTATAATTGGGAACCCGGGGGCCCCCAATGTTGATCGCACCTTATATGTTCGTTTAGAAATAATTTCGAACTAGACGTATTTAGTAAACATACAGAGAAAAAATAATACATTTAACCCATTTTTCATAACTCGAATGTGACTTTTCCTCAAATTTTTTCATTTATTTTATGAACATTGCAATAAAAAAAAAGAATATACTCAAATACGTTTTTTCAATTTTTTATGATTTATATGCTGCATAATTGAAATCTTCTAAGTAGTGTATAGTTTATCTTAATAGATAAACTAAATAAAATGCCCTGTGTTTAAGTATCAGTTAAAACATGCTTAAGATTTCGTCTTACTACGAGGATTCCTTGTCCATGTTTGTATCAAACTTATTTTCATCAGTGCGTTTGAAGTGCTAAAGTAAAAATTAATATTTGCACTTAATGAAAATTTTTATATTTAAAACGTGTTACTTACCATTGGAGCATAACGTCAAAATCATTTATTATTTATGAAATAATTCATATTTTTGTGTTAATGACACAATACAATTTTAAATTAAATTCAAATTTTATCGAGCATTGAAACGTTGTAGTGAAAGTTTTTTTGGGAAACGAACCCACAACCCCCAGTCTGATAGACTAGCGTACTACCTAACGAGTGATTTTTTAAGAGCTTGAGAACTTTTTTTTTAAAAAAAACGCATAAAATTTGCAAAATCTCATCGGTTCTTTATTTGAAACGTTAGATTGGTCCATGACATTTACTTTTTGAAGATAATTTCATTTAAAAGTTGACCGCGGCTGCGTCTTAGGTGGTCCATTCGGAAAGTCCAATTTTGGGCAACTTTTTCGAGCATTTCGGCCGGAATAGCCCGAATTTCTTCGGAAATGTTGTCTTCCAAAGCTGGAATAGTTGCTGGCTTATTTCTGTAGACTTTAGACTTGACGTAGCCCCACAAAAAATAGTCTAAAGGCGTCAAATCGCATGATCTTGGTGGCCAACTTACCGGTCCATTTCTTGAGATGAATTGTTCTCCGAAGTTTTCCCTCAAAATGGCCATAGAATCGCGAGCTGTGTGGCATGTAGCGCCATCTTGTTGAAACCACATGTCAACCAAGTTCAGTTGTTCCATTTTTGGCAACAAAAAGTTTGTTAGCATCGAACGATAGCGATCGCCATTCACCGTAACGTTGCGTCCAACAGCATCTTTGAAAAAATACGGTCCAATGATTCCACCAGCGTACAAACCACACCAAACAGTGCATTTTTCGGGATGCATGGGCAGTTCTTGAACGGCTTCTGGTTGCTCTTCACTCCAAATGCGGCAATTTTGCTTATTTACGTAGCCATTCAACCAGAAATGAGCCTCATCGCTGAACAAAATTTGTCGATAAAACACATTTCGAACCGAACACTGATTTTGGTAATAAAATTCAATGATTTGCAAGCGTTGCTCGTTAGTAAGTCTATTCATGATGAAATGTCAAAGCATACTGAGCATCTTTCTCTTTGGCACCATGTCTGAAATCTCACGTGATCTGTCAAATACTAATGCATGAAAATCCTAACCTCAAAAAAATCACCCATTACTAACCAAAGTATATTTATATCAAGTACATGCAAGTCTACCACAAGTACAACATTAGAGCAACAACAGGAATTTTGTTTGTGTAAAAATGTTGATGTGTGTCAAAAAGCAGCTAACTACAACTCAGGGATGAAAAGTGGGTACAATTGTTGTTTTTTTTTAATAAAAAATCTTAATATCAATTCTGGTACATAATACTAAAAAAATAAAACCACAATGCTTCGTTTATGTACAAATCAATCTGGATTTAAAACAAAAATTCATAAAATGTTTGTTAGGTGCGTCTTGAGCCAGAAAATTAATATTTGTAAGTTTTGTTTACCATCCCTGATAAAACATAAAGAAAAGTTAAAAAAACGTACACAAAACAAATGTAAAGCAAATTTTAATATTAAAGCAAATTTTAAAATTAAAAAAGTACAGAATATTTATTTATATTTATTTAAGAAATTTATATATGTATGTATGTATGTAAGTATAGAAGTTTTGATATTAACTAGTATTTATAGTTTTTTTGCACATAGATAACTATATCGTCGCGTTTCTTCTCAAACCACGTAAGGGACATTTTTTCGAAATTGACTTTTTTGGTTTTTATGGTAGTAAATAACATTTGCCACCAGACTACATTCTCATCTTAACAAGTTTGTATGAAAAATAAATAAATCCATTTTCAAAACCTCGTAAGCGCCATACAAATGACATTTGCATGCAAAAAAATATAATGGTTTTTATATTTCAAGTTGGAAATGTTAAAGTCTCAACCACTAAGTTGTTTGCATTTAAGATTAAAAAAATCATGAAAGTTGCAGGCCAATTGGAGCATTTTTAGAAAAGTTAAAAGTTTTTTTATATAAATACAAAAATAAATGTTTATTTACACACAGAAATTTGCAATTTGCTATTTGCGCTAAAACCACGTAAGCGACAGATTTGGCTACAATTAATTGTAAGTAACAAATTAAAAAAAAAAAAGTTTGTATACCCTTCAGAGAGTCGCACAGCCATGTTTTGCAAAAAAATTATTTTGAAACCCGTATTAAAGAATTATCAAGTTTTTTTCGTTTTCTGAAAAACGACTTCTTGGCGCTTACGTGGTTTAAGAATAAACGCGACGATATATTCATCCTTGTTATTATAGGCAAAGAAAAATGGGTTCTCTCTGGCAAAATTACAAATGTGGAAATATGAAAAGTTGCCAAATTTATTCTAGCGAAGAAATGTTATGAATCAAGAAGTCTTAAGCGTATTGAAGATAATAACTGAACAAAAGAAAGAAAATTTTAATTTGCTCCTAATAAACATTCGAAGCATCAATGGATAACTTACGTATATGATGAAGCACTAAGTTCCCGAAATGTAGATTGTGTAATAATTTGATGTGAGTTATGTAAGTAGTTTGGTCATCATAAAAACTAAACTATTTTTAATCAATTCCAGTTTTAAGTAAATTTGCATCAATCCTCAATGAAAATTTACTAAAATCTTGTCTTGGTTGTTTTTTAGGGTTGCAACCTAAAGGGTAAAGACGTGACCCACTTATTTTCGATAAACTGTCTGTACTTCCGTTCGTATGTCCCAAATCTCTATCTCGGGAGCTGGACAAAGTATGTTTTTATATGTTATCTTTATTAGCTGAATAACAATAATTAGTTCAGGTTTATGTATTTATTTTAATATTTTTAATTCATTTCGTTATATTGCTGCTAAAGTATATCTACATAGGTAAAATAATATAACTACATATCGATACCTTAATATAAAAAGGCCCTAACTAATGTTTTTCCTACTTTACAGGAGAAGGAAAAACCTCAATAAAAGTTATAGTTTTGTAGTCGCGAATTATTTTTTAATGCAATTTTTTATTAGATTCTCCTAGCGTTTTAATGATGTTACAATTAAATTTATTTATACATATGTACTACAAGATCATCTATCCAAATATGCAAAAAAAAAACTCGATTAAAAAAAAAGGAGTTAGGGCCTTTCTGTATAAAGGTAACGATATATATTATTTATATAGTTATATAATATATATTTGTTACATTAAAACATTTTTCAACTAAGATCATTATAATAAAATGAAAAATAATTTAGCTACAGCTATAAAAAATTATAATGAAATTCAAATTTCTTAAAATAAAACATTTTTAAAAATTAAAACTAATGAAAGGAATCGAAATTAATTTATTATTAAATAATCTTGCTTATATCACAAATTAAAAAAAAAATAATAATAATGACCATCAAGTAGTGGGGACAAGTGTAATTTGTGCTGCAAATATATTAGAATTTATAATATCCAATCGTATGAAGTTACATATGTATGCATACCGACTGCTCTATTCGCTAATGTCTGTTTTGTGAGTGGCTATTAAAATGTTTTTCTACAAAACGTAGTTCAAGATAATCGCTGGAAAACATTCGCAAGTTTGTCGACTGATATACAAATGTATATATAAAAATATTAACATTGCAACAGAATATAAAAATATAAAAGAATAAAATTATAAATAGTGATTTTTAAATATTATTTTAAATACTTACTTTTATAAAAAGCAGTTATTTAAAGATTTATTTTTATCATTTTCTTGTACCCCATTATTCTTTGTTTGGCTTTTTGTATTTTAAGCCGTTTATTCAAATTCGGCACTTTTTAGGGTTCCGTACACAAAGTGTAAAAACGTAACCCTATTGTTTTCGCTACAATGTCTGTCCGTCTGTCAGCGCCTTTCATCTCTGGAACCGTAAGAGGTAGACTCTTAAAATTTTCACAGATAATGTATAGCTGTTGCCGCTATAGCAACAAATACTAAAACTTATAGGGTGTCCCGATAGAGAGGTGTTATTCACGAATATGTGCCTATTTCGTGAACTGTAGGTGGGATACACTTGAAATTTACAAACAGTAATTAAAACTTAGTTCACTATATAAACAACTATAAAAAAATAAAACTAAAAATTAAAGGGTGTTCCGATAGTGGTGTGATTTGCATGTATAAGGCCTAAGTTTTGAACCATAATAGGTATATGCTTGAAATTTTCACAGAAGGTGTATAGCTGTGCTGCTATATTGGCAAATACTAAATCTTATAGGGTGTTCCGATAGAGAGGTGTTATTTATGAATATGTGTTTTTTCTTCAACTGTAGGAAGAATACACTAAAAATATGCAAGCAGTAATTAAAACTTAGTACGCTATATAAATAAGTCTAAAAATAATCTTAAAAATTAAAGGGTGTTCCGATAGTGGTGTGATTTGCATGTATAAGGCCTAAGTTTTAAACCATAGCTATAGGAGCAAACCACTTAAAATTTGCAGACAGTAATTTAATCTATGTTCGTGTTATAAGCAAGTATACAATAACAAACCTAAAAATTAAAGGGTGTTCCGCTAGTGACGTAATATATGGCCTAAGTTTTAAATGATAATTGGTAGACTCTTGAAGCTTTTACAGGCGGTGTATTATTATGGCCACTATAACAAATAGTAAAAATTAAAGGGTGTGCCGACAGTGCCGTGATTTAAATAAACATTGACTAATTTTTTAACCATAATAGATATACTCTTGAAATTTTCACAAATGGTGTATTACTATGACCTCTATAAAAACAATAAACATTTAAAGGGTTTTCCGACAGTGACGTCTTTTGCATGTATAACGACATATTTTTTGAACCGTAATACGTTGACTCTTCCAATTTGTATAGAAAATGTGTTGCCATGGCCGTTATGAAAATTACTAAAAATTAAACGGTGTTCTGACAGTAACATGTTTTTCACGTATAGTAACTTATTTTTTTAATAGTAATAGGTCGACTCTTGATATATTCATAGAAAGAGAATTGCCATGGTCGCCATAGCAAATAACAAAATTAAAGGGTGTTCCGACAGAGACATGATTTGTACGTAAATAGCCTTATTTTTTGAACTGAAATAGGTAGACTCTTTAAATGTTTATAGTAGATATTGTACTTCGGCCGCTGTAACAATTACTAATATCTAAAGGGTGTTCGATTAGTGACATGTTTTTCACGTATAGTACCTTATTTTTTGAACCGCAATAGGTAGACGCATGTATATTTTTATAGATAGTGTATTACCATGGCCGCTATAACAAAAATTGTTATACTTTAAAGGGTGTTCCAACAGTGATGCAATTACCACTTTAATTTTAAAATAAAAGGGTGACTCATAAGATATGAAAAAATTAAAAACTTGAATTTTTAAAGTTGTACTAAACATAGTACGGAACCGTAAGTGTGTGAGTCTAATGTGCTGTTTATGTAACCCAATTGAACAATTCGGCTAGGAAATTTGTATGAAAAGCACTCAAGTTTTTGAGTTTTTACTATACAAATTTTCTAGACGTTTTGTTCACATAACTCGCACTTAACTAATTTATTTATTATATCCGGCACCTCCACGAACTTACTTTCATCTTTTAACCTTTGTTTTAAGTTCTGGCAGTGGGAAATTCCGTTCCCATTTAGTTTGTAAAAACTGTTTCCAAACTTTTTAGATCTTCCATAAATTTAGTATTTGGTTTTGTTAGGGTTCCCTTCGACACTTGATCGACCCATGAAAACGAACTTGTATGACATATGAATTCTTCAAGAGTATGCTTTTTAAGAATATAGCCACCAATGTAGTCTAATGCGTCTTCTTGAAGAATACCAATGTCGTCTACATTCATTTCATCGAAGTCATCAGGGGCTTCTTCTTCGTTCATTTCTGCAGATAGGTCTTCCAAGGTGTCTTGTGTACCTGCCTCTACACATTGTAAGTTGTGAAACGAAGTTTCCATTATACTAGAACAGTTTAGCCATTCTGTGGTGTTGTCTTCTACATTCCCCCTCCCGTTCAGGTGCTCCGTATTTCTCGCTGTATTTATTTAAAAATTAAGGGATTTTTACAATAAAATTTATAGAATAGATAAAAACTTACCTAAGATGTACTTGCGAAGTCTAAATTTCAAATCTCTTGGAGATGGGCGTATAGCACCAAAAAAATGTTCCAATACATCTTGGTTTAATCGATTGGTTACAATGTATGACATATCAAATATTTTAAGTATTGGTGCAGCATTATCAAGGCATTATTTGAAGGAATTATTCCTTTTTGGAATGATGCCATACATTTCTTACCAGGAATGATAGGAAGTGCCATAACTTGGTTCATGTTATTTAGTGTTCTATTCTGTACCTCTAACGAAATTCAAATGGTTCCTGTGAGAAAGAATAGCGAACGAAGCATTTAAAGCTTTTGAAAAATTGAGAAATAAGAAAACTCACTTTTCCAGGGTATTTAAATGTCCTTAAAGTTGAATTTTGGACATCAAACCAAGTTCTATAAATTATGTCGTCTTTGTAGGCATGTATAGATCCATACCCATAGAATAGCAGCGTCGAATGGTATGTGAAAACAACTGCGCTGCTAATTTTAATTTTTTCCTACCTAGGTGTTGTAAGTGATTTTTAGTTTTATATTATGTCTATATTTCAAAGCGATTTACCTGGTCCTTTCACCGAAAGGTGCTCTTCAGATACTTTATATTATATTTATGTTTTAGAAGCATCTGACTGTGACGTGTGCTTCAGCAGCTCCAGTATCGTACGAGGACTTAAGAGTTCATACTGGTTAAATCAAACCGGTATCCAAAAAGTGGTTACGTATTAACTTTAGCAAATGTGGAACATCAGCAAACGTAAATACTTTGTCACCGCCACATGCAGGCTTCGGGAAACAGGGTTTATCTAAGGTGGGTTAAGTGAGAACAAGATATATTAAATTATTTCAAAAAGATTTTCTAAGAGGCTAACTGTTAGTTTTGTGTTAAAAACAGCTGACGAATCTTACTAATGCCCCTATTACGGTTTACAACTCAGTTGAGTTGTCTTAAAGACAACTGCTACTGATGAGTTGCAATTTGAAACAACTGCTACTGGCGAGTTGTATTTTTTTAAACTTTTGTTAACCGAACTAACACAGGGTTGTAAACGTGAAACTACAACAGAGTTTTAACACAATTTATATTTAACTTAACAATTTTTGACAAGTTGAGTTGTAATTGATAATACCAAATAGTAAAAATTCAACTGAAGTAGAGTTGAATTGTAAACTATAATAGGGGCATAACTTATAGAAAAACACAAATAAAACAAAAAATGAATATTAACAAAAAATTAAAAAGATCTTAATATTAAATCCCACCACCGCTCTTAACAACTATTCAATCTTAATAATAGAGGTCAAGCAAAAACTATTTTTTTTTTGAAGGTGCTAGCTTTAAACGAATGTGTAGAAACAGTGTAAAATAATTTGTTAAAATCTGTCTTGGGTGCTTTACCTGAAGAAACACCTAAATCCTTCCACAACTTACGATTACTAGGTCCCATATCGCACACTGTAGCCACGACTGGAAAACCTGTATCATGAAGCTTATGCGCATCAGGAGTTCTTTTGCCATTTTACAGTGAAAACTGTAAAATACTGGCTGCTTCCATTATTTCCGGAGACCATAACAACTTGAACATAGTTTGCAGGCTTTTTTACAATATCTGCGGTTGAGTCGTACTCGTATGTTTCTGCCACCTTCATTTCATCAAACGCCAACCCGCATTTTTTATCCTCCAATTTTAAGTTATTGTGCAATGTGCTTACATGGGGGAGCGGAAAACCTTTCTTATAAAGATGGTTATATGCTCTTGGACCCACAGCATGTAAGCATATTGCGCTTGAAATGTCATCCCACTTACATAATATCGACCCATGGCACATAAGCTTTCTAATTTGTCCCTCTGTGAATATTTGGCGCATTTTTTCGATAGCCTCATTAGCCTGAGCAAGCTTTAACTTTAACACATTCATCACCACAGCCTATCGAAGACCGCTAACCTGAATTACCACGATATTTGATCGTCGACCGCAACTTGTCCAACGTTGTAGCATTTAAATTTAAAAGAGAATAAAACAGAACGTAAGATTTATAACGTTTAAGAAACCAGAGCGGTTTCATTTCTACATCCATAAGAGGAGGTAGGTAATAAAACATAATATAAACGACCCTGGACTCCGCTGCAGCTATCCCAGCAACCAGCGGAAAACGTGTCGTTACAATGTACATAAAGGTATACACATGGATATGTATCTATCTATCTATTAATTTGAATTCATATTTTTGTAGAAACCAACAGCACAAAACTATTACAAAAGGTTTTCTGCAGAGAGAAACTCAAGTCCGTTCTAAAGTAAGAAATTTAAGGGCTAGTTTTAATAGAGCCAAACAGTAGGAGGAAACCACAAGTAATGGCAATTTCGATGGTTGTTTATAACCATTCTCATTTGATTTCTTTCTTACAAAATCCAATAAAAATCTTAATACTTATAGTGTGAAACAGACTTTACTAACAATTATTTTGTACATATGTACCTAAGTCGAAAGAGTATGCGTGGAGTTATTTGAAAAAATAATTAAAAAGTTATCTAATTACCAACAAGACCTTACAATTTGACTCTTGAAAGAATGAAAAAATATATCTGCCAAATACTGCCGAAAACTGATTGAGGCGAAGCAAACGCTGTAGTTCAGCAAAAAGTCCTAAAGGACCAAAGTCCTTTTTGAAATTTCAAAAAAGTTTTTTTTTTTAAATCGCTATAACTTCTGAAAAAACACACTGTTTAGGATTTTGACTATTGGACATTTAATTGGATGCAACTAGGTGTCTCCGCAAAAAAGAACCAAAGTCCTTTTTGAAATTTCAAAAATGTTTGTTGAAAAATTTAGTTAGAATTTGAAATATTTAAAATTCCGAATATCGGCAACAATAAAAGGATAATCTTCAAACAAATTCCATTAATTTTTTTATCATGATGTGTTTGTTGTTTTCATAACAATTTCAGTTTTGATGCATAAACCAAATTTTTATTCTATTAACAGAGCTACGTTAACTATTTAACGGAGCTCTGTTAAATTAAAAGGGTTGTTTCTATGCTAAATTAAATGTTAAAATTTACCTTCGCACACATATCTGCACTCATGTACTCTTGAAATTCGTTTTTTCCTCTCATTTCTAGTTTTAATTTTGAAGTTTAAAATGTTATAAAATGTATACATCCATACAAAATGCTGCAATAAAAATTGCACGATTTAAACACAAATGCTATTTTAAAGAAGAATCGAGAAAGATTGCAGCGACAAAAGTTGCATAATGTAATTCGGCATAAAGGAAGAAATGAAAATAATTTGCTAGTGATATAAACAAATGAAAGTGATATGCAAACAATTTACAGTGCATTCAGTAAAGCTACAGTAAAGCCCTTACTAAAAATTAAAAAGTGGCGTAATTTTAACATACATATGTATATAGAATCATTTATTGAACCTTAACCTACAGGTTAAGTACATATGATATTGAAATGAAACACCTATTTTATGAAATTTTTTATGATTTGACGTTTTCACATGTGTTTGTAACTATATTCGGCCCTATTCCTGTTAGCGTTGTAGTTTGAAAACGAAATAACGACAATTTGGCATTACCGTTGACGTTAACGACACTCGTCGTAAATATATCGGTATTCTCTATTTTGAAACGAAGGTAGAAACGACAATAAAACATTCGTTCTCTATCGTCATAATTGTAGGCAACGTTGAATATCGTTGAACAAGAAATAAAATTAAAATAAAAAAAGTACATTAAGTTCGAAATTTTAGTTTTTTGAATGGAAAAACATCCCCCTTATGCTGAGTTTTCAAAAGGGCATAAAAACCTAAAATTTAGTGATTTTTGAAGCGAAACCTCCGAGAAATTAAAGCCGTTTGGGCCTCCAGTTCTTGATTGAGAAGGTTAGCATAAAGTAAGTAAAACTAAATTAGGAAAAAATATCCATTAAATTTTTTTTTATTAAAATAAATCAAGATAAAAAGGAAGCTCTGAATCCAGAGCAACAGGGAAAGGCTGTTATAAACAGGTACGATTGTCCCCATTGGAGGAAGCGGTGTCAAACCTATTGAAGTTTGAAAAACAAATTAACCCGAAAGGAAACGTAGCGGTATTCGCCGACCATGAAGAAGTTAGATCGCAACTAATCGAGTTTCATACTTATAATCTGGGATGGCAAAAATGTTAACGTTCTGTCGTATCATCTTCTGATTTATGTATATTTATATCCATTATGTCATCATCATTTGAACTTGAAAATTAAAATTCAGTACTCGCCGTATTTTGTTAAAAGCTACAAAGAAACAACAAATTTTTTTTTAGAATTTTGCAAAAATGTCATAAATAACAACACAACAAATTGCAGTGCTATCACACTTTATTAATTTTTCTTTTTGTTTTCGATAACGTTTCTTCATCGTTTCAATATATTTCATGAATACGAATTTAGGAACGAAACGACGATAAAAACGACAACGACATAGAAACGACTATTAAAATTAAAACGCCAACGGGAATAGGGCCGAGTATACTGAAAAAATTTTACTTTAAAAGAAAAATTGTCAGCGCAACTTTGATTTTTTTTTTTCAGATTTTGTACTTTCAAATAAATGTTTTCTAAATTTGATGGCTTTTAAGTATTTGCCTGCTTAATTTGGTAATTATTTGCTGCTTGTGAACATTTAGAAATAACTAGCTGAGATATATTTCGTTCCCGTGGTATTTTACTTCACGCCTCCTTTGTAAATTATTATTTTTAGTACTGCAGTTTTTTCAGTTACTTTTCAAAGCTGTTTTTTTTTGTATTGACCCACAAATTTTTAATTAAACGTCGACTTTGTGCTAAGCATTCTTAACTTTTCTGCACTTATAAAATAACCCTGTCTTACAGGGTATTATGTGAGTCTACAAGAACGTTACTAGCATATGTACAGCATCTTTTGCGTTCACAGGTAGATCGTCAAATTTAAAACAGCTCTTGTTCACTAGTTCTAGGTTTTCAGGAGTAATGGTACCGCTTACTAAATTATTTTACCCATTTGCAATTTTTATATCCTATCTTTGTTCCATTATTAGGGTTCCGTACACAAAGTGTAAAAAAGAAACCCTATTGTTTTCGCTACAATGTCTGTCGGTCTGTCCGTCTGTCAGCGCCTTTTATCTCTGGAACCGTAATAGGTAGACTCTTGAAATTTTCACATATGATGTATAGTTGTTGCCGCTATAGCAACAAATACTAAAACTTATAGGGTGTTCCAATAGAGAGGTGTTATTTACGAAAATGTGTTTATATCTTGAACTGTAGGAGGGATACACTTGAAATTTACAAACAGTAATTAAAACTTAGTTCACTATATAAACAAGTATAAAAAAATAAAAATAAAATAGGAAGCATACACTAAAAATATGTAAGCAGTAATTAGAACTTATTAACAAGTATAAACAAGTATAAAAAAATAGACCTAAAAATTAAAGGGTGTTCCGATAGTGGTGTGATTTGCATGTATAAGGCCTAAGTTTTGAACCGTAATAGGTAGGCGCTTGAAATTTTCACAGAAAGTATATAACTGTGACCGCTATACTAGCAAATACTAAAACTTATAGGGTGTTCCGATAGAGAGGTGTTATTCACGAATATGTGCTTATTTCTTGAACTGTAGGAGGAATTCACTAAAAATATGCAAGCACTAAATTAAAATTAGTTCGCTATATAAACAAGTCTGAAAAAAATAAACCTAAAAATTAAAGGGTGTTCCGATAGTGAACTGAATTGCATGTATAAGGCCTAAGTTTTGAACCATAATAGGTAGACTCTTGAAAATTTTACCAAAGGTGTATAACTATGGCCGCTATAGCAAAAAATACTAAAACTTATAGGGTGTTCCAATAGAGAGGTGTTATTTACGAATATGTGTTTATTTCTTACAAACAGTAATTAAAACTTAGTTCGCTTTATAAACAAGTCTAAAAAATAAACCTAAAAATTAAAGGGTGTTCCGATAGTGGTGTGCTTTGTATGTGTAAGGCCTAAGTTTTGAACCATAATAGGTAGACTCTTGAAAATTTTACCAAAAGTGTATAAGTGCGGCCACAAAAGCAAAAAATACTAAAACTTAGGGTGTTCCAAAAGTGACGTGTTATTTACGTTTATGTCTTTTTTTTTGAGCTGTAATAGGAAACCACTTACAATTTGCAGACTGTAATTAAAACTATGTTTGTTTTATAAACAAGTATACAAAATTGAACTTAAATATTAAAGGGTGTTCCAATAGTGACGTGATTTGCATGTATATATTCTAAGTTTTGAATGAATAGGTGGAATCTTGAAATTTTTACAGGAGGTGTATAACTATGTCCACTATAACAAATAATAAAAAGTAAAGGGTTTTCCGCCAGTGACGTGATTTGCATGTATAAAGCCTTATTTCTTGAACCATAACAGGTAGACTCTTGAAATTTTGTACAGAAGATGTGTTGCCATGGCCGATATGACAATTACTAAAAATTGAAGGGTGTTCCGACAGTGTCATGTTTTTCACTTATAGTGACTTATTTTTTAATCGCAATAAGTAGACTTAATATATTATAGAAAGGAAGTTGCCATGGCCACTATAATGTATGTGTAAGGCCTAAGTTTTGAACCATAATAGGTAGACTCTTGAAAATTTTACCAAAAGTGTATAAGTGCGGCCACAAAAGCAAAAAATACTAAAACTTAGGGTGTTCCAAAAGTGACGTGTTATTTACGTTTATGTCTTTTTTTTGAGCTGTAAAAGTAAACCACTTACAATTTGCAGACTGTAATTAAAACTATGTTTGTTTTATAAACAAGTATACAAAATAGAACTTAAATATTAAAGGGTGTTCCAATATTGACGTGATTTGCATGTATATATCCTAAGTTTTGAATGAATAGGTGGAATCTTGAAATTTTTACAGGAGGTGTATAACTATGTCCACTATAACAAATAATAAAAATTAAAGGGTTTTCCGCCAGTGACGTGATTTGCATGTATAAAGCCTTATTTCTTGAACCGTAACAGGTAGACTCTTGAAATTTTGTACAGAAGATGTGCTGTCACGGCCGATATGACAATTACTAAAAATTAAAGGGTGTTCCGACAGTGACATGTTTTTCACTTATAGTGGCTTATTTTTTAATCGCAATAAGTAGACTCTTAATATATTTATAGAAAGAAAGTTGCCATGGCCACTATAATGAATAATAAAATTAAAGGGTGTTCCGACAGTGACATGATTTTATAAACCGTAATAGATACCCTCTTGAAATGTTTACAGTAGATGTGTTACTTCGGCCGCTATAACAAATACTTAAAATTCAAGTGTGTCCATTAGTAACGTATTTTTCACGAATATTACCTTATTTTTTTAACCGCAATATGTAGGCTCCTGATATTTTAATAGAAAGTGTATTACCATGGCTGCTATAAAATCAATTACATACTAAAATTTAAAGGGTGTTCTAATTATGATGCAATTTTTGCGAATATTACTTTCATTTTAAAATTTAATGGTGTCCCATAAGACATAAAGAAATAAACAACTGGAATTTTTAAATTATACTGAACATAGTACGGAACCCTACGTGTGTGAGTCTAACTCGCACTTGACTAATTTTTATTATAATTCAAATAATTGGAATAAATTCGAAAAACAATGCACCTGATAATGAGAAAAAAAATCCAGTTATCTCCAACTGGGGGTAGTTGTCGCATATCACCAACGGCAATAATTGATATACCTCCAAAGAGGGATACAGTTTGAAATTTTTGCTGTTAACCGCATTTGTTTTAATTTTTTTAATCTACTATGGAAATTCCATCGATTACAATTCGTTTAATATGAGCTAATATGTATGGAGTGTATTAGATGATGAAGCTGATAACTTTGGCATAGTGGACCCAACTTGAGTAACAGGTAACGAAAAACCGCGTAATGTTTGGCCGCCAATGCCAAATGCTGCTTTTTCTGTTGGCACAGTCAAAAACATTTTTATGTTGTTAGGGTTCGACCCAGGAGAGTAGTTAAACATTTTTGTCAAGTATTGAAATAAGGTGGTGATCAGTAAGCTCTTTCCTGATTCTGCTCCACCACTTAAAAACTTATGCATTAGTTTCCATTCAGAATCATGATAATTGTTATAATATTGCAAAATATGAACCAGGAAGTCGCGTTGATATAGGTTTAATTTTCGAGTAAGTTCCACGTAGTATTTCTCAGGCATATGGGCAGGCGCAACAAATGAAACTTTGTTTAGCCAAACGTTTCCTACAGGTAAGATGTCATATGCAACATCTTATTTAAAACCTTCTTAAAGACCCTCTATTTCCACATTTTCTCACTTTCCACCTCAGCTTGCCTTATTTCATTTAAAAGGGTTTCAAACTCAACAACACCTTCAAGCTGATTAAAAGTTATGCTATTTGATAGTTTGTATACGCTGCAGAATGGAATTTGGCTACAACATTGATTGAATTTTAGAAAAGCTCATCTTCTCCATTAATCCAAGGTGAATAAAGGGTTGTGTATACGCTTGAACAACGCTGGGAAATATTGACTTACAGAAGATGCTGATTTTGCTAAAAAAAAACATCGTTTCAGATGAAGCTCATTGATCTTGGCGGGTATGTAAACTAGCAAAATTTTCGAATTTGGGGCACATAAAACCCGCACGCATACATTGAAAAGCCGATGCACCCAAAACGAGTCACTGTTTGGTGCGGATTTTGGTCCAGAGGTATAATTGGGCCATTTTTCTTCAAAAATGAGCAAGGAGTGGCCGTTACAGTCAATGGCGATCGTTATCGGGCCATGTTGAACTAATTTTTGTTCACAAAAATTGAAGAGGAGGATATTGGCAACATTTGGTTTCAACATGACGGCGCTACGTGCCACACAGCCGATGTTTTGCGCCCTGTTTTTGAATATCGCATTATCAGCCGCAGAGCTGATGTCGTTTGGTCAGCTTGGAGCTGCGATTTGACACCGTTGGATTATTATTTGTGGGGTGCCGTCAAAGATAAGTGTTACGCCGACAAGCCAGAGACAATTGACGCTTTAAAGGACAATATTCGTGAAGCCATTGGTGAAATACAGATGCACACAATAGATAATGTGCTTAAAAATTGGACCGATCGTGTAGGCTACTGAATGGCCAACCGAAGCAGCCATTTGAATAAAATTATTTTCCATTATTAACCGGAAGGATTGTACTTTGAAATAAAAAAAGAAATATGAGAAAATATTCAGCAGTTTCTTTTTTTATAGCATTTTCAAAAAAAAAAAAAAGTTATTTGGCGGACCCGTTATAATATGAGTGGTTTGCTATAAAGCTGGTCCCTGTACTAAGACTAAAACGGCAAAACCGAACTCAAGATTTCTGTCTGCACCTTATGTAACAATTTTTATTTAGAAGACCTTGTCTTCATTTTTATAATTATTTCATTTTTTTCTGTAATGTTCTTTAGTATGTGGGCGATTAACAGAGTGATCGATTAGAATAGGTATAAATATGTCACTTGATTTCGGCTCCATACCTTAAAGTTTTCGCGACCTTTTTAACATTTGTATCTGCATTTCGGGAACGTTAGTATAATTGAATGAATATTTCACTCTTACTACAAGGAAACAAGGGAGGACCTATCAAATAATAAACAGCCTGTTGAGCTGATATTTTAGAAGCGTTGAGAACCTCAAACCGCTTAACGTCCCTTTCTTATTTGATCCACTGCATGTCCGATCAGATTACGCGATCAGCTTTAATAATTTTCTACATATGTGATGGAGTCGAATAATATTGTTTTTGGGTAGCAGGTATGTGTATGCTTATGGCGCTGTAACTCAACTGATAGCCCTTCAATATTTTCACTGCTAAAGCATTTAATAACAGGTGATATTGGTGTAACACCACGCGGCATAAACACCGGTGCTTCTTTAAACCAAAGCATTATATGGGTATGAGGAGAACCGCTGTGCTGAAATTCTAAACGCTATTAAAAATGTTCTATTTTATATATACGAAAGGATTCTGAAGGGTAAAACAAAGTTTTTCTTTTAGTACAAATATGAGGATCGCTTTGTATGAGGCGAGCTTTTTCTGTAAATGACAACATATCTGCTTGCTCTTTAGGTATGTCTTTTTTAATTATTAATAATTCAATTAGTTTCGTTGACTTTTTTTCCTTCCCCAAGGGAGTAGGGACACCGAATTGCCTCACCATAGCGAGTACTTTTTTTGTTTGCTTCCCACCTGTTTAATTCCTCTAAAAACTATACATGTCGTGTACTTAAACAAAGTTTTCAACGTAAGCAGAATCTAACATGTTTTGTACTAAAATTGGTTTCCCTTTTATTTTTTTGGTAACCACGTCTATTTGCAATACTATACTATTGCAATACTGCAATTTGATAGTTTATTGTTTTTCTAAGAAATAATAGGTAATCGGAACGGACAGCAGTTTTATCATAAATTCTCTTTTTTAAGTACAATGACTTTTCACTAAAGCCAATTCTTCAATGGGTGTGGCTAACACGACAGATAATGGTCGCTTTCCTTTACCTGCTGCAATTATTTTGATCTAATAGGGCTTTATTGCCACCAGGGTTTAGGTCTTTATCTTCCTTAGTTTGTTCTCATTCAGCTCATGACACGTATACCTATCCCCATTACCCCGCCATGAGTCCTCATTCCAAAATATACATACCCGATGTCCGACGTCACTGAAATCTTCTCCATACATAGTACATTAACTGTATGTGGCTACAATAAGGTTTAAGTAAAGGTATATCAGCAATAGCTCTCATAAAATTCATTGGACGAAGCTGAGAGGATGTGTAATGATTTTAAATCGAATGGAACAAATTAACATAATCTTCCTCCACATAACTGGTTTCCGTAGCAGGTATTGCAAGTCAAAACTATTGTTTTGTAAATTCATGTTTTCAAACGACGAAAGTACGAAGCCTGAAAAGAGAAGCCTTAAAAACTCTTAAATTGCTTGTTTATATTAAACCGAACTTTTTTTATCGTAAATTTTAATTTTTGTGACATAAGTAGATTATATTAGTTAGGAACAATAACCTTTTTTAATAATTTAAAGTTGGTGGTGGGAAAAAAGTGGTGTTTCCATATCGCCACACGGGTACAAACAGTGGGATTTTATTATTAAAAAAAATATGTTTTTTAAATAATAACTTTTATTGCTATTCGATATAATAGAAGGTACTTTTCACTTAGTTTTAACCAATTTTAAATATAAAGCTCATATTTTCGTTTTTGCGATTGTATGCAATTCTATAATGGCGAACTACGTAGAATACGGTTTTCTCTTATAGTGCCAGAAGTTGGAAGCTCGTAAAGAGATTATGGAAGAAAAACGAAAATGATCGTTCGAAAAATTATCCATCATCTTTACACGTAGTTCTGTTACTTGAATGAGGATTTTTTCTTTGATATACATACATATGAAAATTTATCACGCAACCTGACGAGATACAAAAAGATCAGCCAAAACGTAATGGCTTTTATCATATGATAAGTTTTGATCAGAATAAAAGTTTCCCTTTAAACGATCCGTAGCTTCACATTTTTTCATGATTGGTATTTAGTGCTAAAGTAAGCGTTGTATAGTCCGCGAAATGTAGGTAATTCAAAACTGTATTGAAACTTTTTTTGCGCATGCTGTTACTAAATTAAATTGTTCCGTAAATCTTTATCATATTTCGAATACTTGTATGGTTATTATATCCGCTTATTAGGAGTTGGAAACATTTTTAATTCAGCAACAGTAATAATTGAAAATGTAAGTATTTCCATGATTGTTCGAATATAAGATGAAGGATTTCATTATCAACGAATTTTTCAACAAGCTCATGATGTTTAAGACTGCCTTCAAAATTTGATATAGGAAATATTGCTTTCGTTACATTCCAGATAGAATTATAACTAGTGCGCCTTTTATTTTGAAGATTTGATTTAGAAGCTTTTTTAGTAGTTATGATGCTCCAGCAAATCTACAATTAATTGCAGAACTTCTTGTACTACCACATCCAGTTCTACTTCATGTTGAGAATTTCCCAGCTCTTGTATTGTTGATATCCTCTGGCCACTTTAAAGTAAAATTGTCAACAAGCTTTGAGTCGGAAACAAATCATCTGGAACACCCTCTAGTTCATTTTCTTCAGCATCCTCTAAAATATCTTTCATTTTCTGGAGGTTCATCGTTGTCACTATACAGTTCGTCAATATAGTCCAAAATCTCTTTAAGTGTTAGCTTTCTATTAATTAATTCAATTTCAATTTCAATTTATTTGATTTTTATAATATTTACATTTCACTTAGTTTATATACATTTTAAAGAGTTCAAGATTTTTATCTTTTTCTGCTTAATAATAAAATTTAACAATGTTTTATAAATTTATGTACATATACAAAAGAATTTATTGGAGGTAAAAATTTAGCAAAAACCTATTTGACAATTTTTTTTTAATAAAAACAACTAAACCTAACCTAACCTACTTACTATCCTAACTAAGATGAGCGAGCTCATTAATATGTTCATAACCAGAGCTCAGGCATCTGATGTTAAAATTTTCAGTGAGTCTTATTATTTTTTCTTTAACTAATTCTATACCCGCAAGAGAATGAAGTCGCTCAGTCGAAAAAAACCATGGAAGATTATAAATTAACTTCAATAACTTATTTTGCGATATTTGCAATTTTTGTAAATGGCAGTTCGCACTTGTCGACCAAACAGGAGCTGCATAGAAAATAACAGCATGGAAAATAGACTTTAAAATTAATTTTTTATTGCTAATGCTCAGTCTTGAATTCCTATTTATAAAGGGATATAATATTCGAGTTAGTACGTTTACCTTATTTGTTATATACGGTATGTGGTCTTTAAATTTCATTTTAGGGTCTAGCATAACACCTAGATATTTAACTTTTTGTTCCCATTGAATAGGATTGTTGTCAAACATAATACAATTCTGTGGTAGAAAACAATCTTTGCGTTTTCTAGTAAAATATATTGCCTGAGTTTTATCAGAGTTTAACATAATTTTCCATTTGTTAAAATACGAATGCAATTCTATTAAGGCCCTTTGAAGATTAGTAATTACATCTGTAGCCAATATTTCGGAGCTGAGGACCGCTGTGTCATCAGCGAAAATTGACATAGTACAGTAGTTTAATTGGGGAAAATCGGCTGTATATAAGTTGTAAAGAATAGGAGACAGACAAGAGCCTTGCGGACATCCTGCTGTAAGAGAAACAGATTCAGAAGAGTATGAACCGATATGAACTTTAAAAGTACGAAGATGAAGAAAACTCTGAATAATCTTTGTAAGCTGTATGGGAAAGTTAAAATTTATCATTTTAAAAACAAGACCGTCATGCCATACTGAGTCAAAGGCTGCTTTGACATCGAGTAAGACCATGCCTGTTGATTTTTGGTTATTGCAGTTTTCGTTGACTAAGTTTCTTATTCTTATTAGTGGATGTGCAGTGTTGTGTTCTCTGCGAAAACCAAACTGCTGAGGCGGAATAATGTTATTGGTTTCCATAAATTCTACTAATTTAATTTTAATAATTTTTTCCAAAATTTTAGATATTGAGGACAATAAGCTTATAGGTCGGTACGAAGTAGGGCAATCTGGAGGTTTTTTTGGCTTTTTAATTGGAATGACTTTGGATTCTTTAAATTCTTGTGGAAAATAACAAAATTTTAGGCAAGAGTTTATAATGATTGTTAAGCATTTAATTCCCTTTTGAGGAAGTGCTTTTAAACACCTATTATTGACACCATCAATTCCTGGTGATTTTTTATTCTTAAACGACTTGATTATTACAGCGATCTCTGAAGTAGTTGTTGAAAAATCTTCCGAATGATTAACATTCAACGCTCGAAATGATTCAAGAGTATTATCAACTAATGAATTTGTAAGGGGGTTTCCAAGATTTGCTGAAATGGAATGGTTCAAAGCAAATGTTTGAGCCAAAATTTCACCTTTTTCTTGGTTGGTAGTATAGCGTTAACCGTTTTGTTTCAGAATTGGAATACTTCCGGACTTCTTCCTTAATATTTTGGTTAAATTCCAAAATGGCGGAGAGCCTTTATCCAGAGTGGATAGCAAGTGATCCCATGATTTATTTCTGAATTTATCAATTTCTTCACGAATTTTTTTATTTAAAATTTTCATTTGATACTGGTCATTTATATTCCTATATCGTTGCCAATCTCGCCTAAAGTTATTTCTTTGTCGAATCATATTTTTCACGAAAAACGGTAGGGATTTCCTTACAGGTGAGATATATCTCTTAGGAACACTACACTCAATTGCATCGTTTAACACCTGTTTGAAGTTTAAAAGAAGACTATCAATATGTCCGACATTTGTGATACTGTTGATATTTGGTAAATTAAGGTGACGATTTAAGAATCTAGCGAAGCTATTCCAGTTAGCATTTACAAAGTCGTATTTAAAAGTTGTTGTATTATTATACGAACTATTTAAGACGATCTTCACCGGCAAATGGTCAGAGCTTAAGTCATTTAAAACTTCAGCAGGAGACATTATACCAGGTAAATTTGTTAAAAATATGTCAAGAGTAGAGGCTTGCCTATTTGAACTTGCAGGCACGTGAGTATGATCACTTGGATATATCATTTCAATATTGTAAGAGTCTAACTTTTCGTGTAAGATATTTCCCCAGCCGTTTGCCCTTAAACAACCCCATGATTGGTGTCTACAGTTAAAGTCCCCACCCAGTAAATATTTATTATCACGACTAAGTTTGTGGATATCCGAAGCAAATTGTCTTTTCCTTATTCCGTCTCTGCCGACTAAACCACCCGGAAAGTAGCATGAGTAAATGTTTAAACAATCGGTGTTAGTAAAAATTTTAACTCCAATATTTTCTATTAGATTAGTATTAACTATAGGAATTAATTCGTGAGGTATATTTTTTTTAATAATTACAGCTACCCCACCTCCTCTTGAATTAATTCTGTCATTTCTATAAACATAAAATTCATTGTGTCTTATAGATATATCCGAATTTAACCCTGTTTCAGTGACTAAACAAACGTGTATATTATTAGAAATTAAAAATTGAAATAACTCTAATCTTTTGTTGCGAATGCCTCTTGCATTCCAAGTTATCACATTGATGTCATTTTGAGCCATTATGATAGAAATTTAACAGCGAGGTTTGTAATGACCTCGAATTGTTCTGCTTTAGACTTACAGTTTTTCAGATTAGTTATAAACTCTAGAGTTAAGTTTTTGATTTCTACTATAGAAAATAAATCGTTAGGACCGCCGCAGTTATTGGTGTTATTTCCACTGCTGTTGTTGATGGTGTTTCTCTGTGATATCCAGTTACCTGATGAGGCTGGTACACTTTGGCGTAGCGTGTTGGGATAATTGTTATTGTAGTTGAGGTTTGACTGACGTCCAGAATTATTACGAACACTTCGTCGTTGTACGGGTTGCGAACGTTGTCGAATATTTAAATAGCTGATCTTGCTAGGGCATTGATCGAAAGTAGACTTGTGCGAGCCATTGCAATTAGCACATTTAGCTGCAGTTTCTGTGCATTCCATAGTCTTATGTTGACCAGCGCAATTTGCACAAAACGTTTTGACCTGGCAGCGATTTGAGCCATGGCCAAACATTTGGCAGTTGTGGCATTGGGTAATCTGCGTTTTATGGGCTTGTTGGTATTCCCATCTCACTTTCAGGTAATTTATTACCGAATAATTTTGACGTAGTTCTTTAACAGTAATAGTTTGTCTCTCAAAATAAACGACATATATTATGTATTCAGCATTATAAGTTGTTTTTTTTGTAACAATTTTTACATCCGTACATTGTAGGCCCAAATCAGACAAATTTTTTTTAACGATTTTTGGATCTTTTTTATCCATACCAAACAGAAGAGCTTTATATGGTTTTTCACTTTTTGTAGCATAAGTGAAATACTCATATTTGCCGTTAAGTGTATTACGTATGGTTTCAAAATCTGCTTTAGATTTTAGGAACAATTTAAGGCCAATTGAAATTTTTCTTATGGCATAATCTGAGATATTGTTCAATTTACAGAGCTCATGAACTTCTTCGATTTTTACTTTCAAAATTGTAATTGGAGGGACGTGAACTTTAACAGTTTTTTCCATGATCATTTCATCATTATTTTTATCTTCTTCAAGTGTTTGAAGGGGAGAAAAATAGTTGTTGTAGTTTGATGTACTTGGTACATTATCATTTGCTTTTGGTTTTTTATTATTGTTTTTAACGCTCATTGCGTTTACATTGTCACTGGTAAGTGATCGTTTAATTTTGTTTGATTTTATTGTTTTTGTTTTTAATAGTTATTTTTTTTATTTTTGTTATTAAATCTTTTTTGGGTTTTTTCATAAATTGTATTATTGTAACACAACACTGCGAATGAAGAAGTTATCAACGAGAGTATTTAAAACACGTCTCTTGACAACAAGAGTTCAAACATTACCTATTAATTAATTAAAAATATTTAAATGACTTTAAAAAAGTAACAAAATTTTGTTTAATTATCAAATTTTGAATTAATTCTTTATACACAAAAAAATGAATTGAATGAAATTTGAATCAATTCAATTTCTCGAAAAACGAGAAATGAATTGCAATTCGTTTTCAATTCAAATGAATTTGTAAAATGAGTTGCAATTAATTTTTAATTCAAATGAATCTGCAAAATGAATTGCAATTCATTTCCAATTCAAATGAATTGAATTGATTTTGAATTAATTCAAATGAATTAGAACAATGTATTGCAATTCAATAAATAAAATCAAAAATGAGTTGTAATAATTGTCGTTGGCTGGTGGGTCACAAAATTTCAAAAATTATAAATTGTTTCCTGAATATTAAATGTGTTTTGTCTTGTCCAAAACACCATGTTTTCTTTGAGCAGGCGCAGATCCAGGACAAGGCTTTTCAATTTTTTTACTGAATATTTTTTTTTGGTAGGAGAAATTCCCATTTTTCATTCCCCCTAGATCTGCTCTAAAGTTTTATTGATTGCTACTCATTTTTGATTTCATTCATTGAATTGCAAATTGCAATACATTGTTCTTATTCATTTGAATTAATTCAAAATCAATTCAATGTGAATTGGAAATTCAATTCATTTTTTTGTGTGAAAAGAATTAATTCAAAAATGAATTAAAATCAAAAAAGAATGATTCATTTACAGCTCTGATATCTTAGTACCCGTATGTCCATATGGACACACCTACAAAATTTTTCAAAAAAACAAACTATGTATATTAAAAAATGTTTGGAAAAAAAACACACTGTTTCTTTTAATAATTAATTAGCTTTATTATTCAACTCAACCTAATGAATTATCTGAAACATAACACTGCAATCAATATAGTTCATAAACGCTTTAGCATTTTTTACAATGTCGTGAGTTCATTATTGCAGTACAACCCTTTTCAATGCGCATCAGTTGCGAAATTTGTGCAATGTTTTTATTTGTGATGCGTTGTGAGATGAGCGGTTGAAATGTATTTTCTTAAAATAAAATGTATTAATTATTTTTCATAATTTAGAAATAAATACCCTAATGTTTTGAAGATCCACTTCAAATATTTTTTTTACACACAACAAACGAAAATTAAGACAAAGCAATTTTGCGTTCATAAACGTTTAAAAAATGTGTTACCTAATTTGACAGAGCAGTGTTGATGTGCAATATTGCTATGCCTTGCTAGTGCATCTGTTTGAAGTGTTGCTTTGTAAACTGCGTTTACGAAATCAGCCATACGCAAACCCCTAAGGGTCTGTGAGCACATACACAATCTCACCGAGAATCAAAGAGAACCCAAGAGGTGAAACGGCGAATAAACAGGATGGCAAAAAATACAAATTCTACCCGTCTCTTTCTCAAGTTGATTAGTTTACTTTTGTGTTATTTCGTAAACATTGGTTTTCTTTTGTGCTATTTTCTTATTATTGTAAATGTGCGTAACTTTCATTAAATATATTTCTTAAGCTTTTTTCATACCACCAAAGAGTCTTGATTGTTTGTTTTAATTATACTTTGCTGTTTTATTAATATTTTAATATATTAACTTTTAAAGTACAAAGCAAGGTATATTTACTTTACTAGGTAGTGGCATCCCTACAACAAATACAACAATACAAGAACAACATGGCATTTTGTTTTTGCTTTGTAGTTCGAAATGTCAAAAAACATATAAGAAATTTGAGAAGGCGTGTATGTGTTTTATTGCTTTCTCACTTCTACACTATAAAATTTCTGAACACATACAACTTTTGACATGTCGAACTACTAAATCAGCTGGGCGGACGACACTACCTAGTAAGATAAATATACCTTGGTACAAAGTTTAAAACAACGAACACGCTTTAAAGGAAAATTTTCAAAATTTTTAGTTTTTGTTTTGTTTATTTTACGGATGTTCGTAAAAATTTGGTACTATATTTGTCTCTTTCTTGACAAGCTTAGGAAAGTCTGATTATGGCCATTTTCATCAATCACTATTTACACCTCTGTGTACTTTGTGCCGAGAATCTCACAGAGAACAAAACATGTAAAAATTTTAATCAGTAGCATACCAGCTAGCATAAATATTTTGACCACTTTTTTTGGTTTGGGGGCCTTTGGTTAATACTTAATAATACATAATTTGTGCAATTACAATTCTTTATAAAATATGCACTTTTATTTCCCAGTTGCTGTCCACAAACACTTATCAACTGAACTAAAATTTGGAGTTTGATAGTTCAACTTCCATTTAAGGGGAAAAATTGTAAGTTTAACTGTCAAAATCCATATAAAAAAATTGATTATTTTCGCCTTAATATTTCCCCTCAGTAGTGAGGCTACCTGATTAATATGCCTTGTACCCATCCCTGGGTAATTACTCAGACACAAGGCGAATTAATTTTACTTTTTTTTAACGTTTATTAATGTGTAATTCATAACATCTTAAACTATAATAAACAATAGTTAACAATAATATAATATACAATATATACACAGTCCCTAAAACGGGCTCTCTAGTATTACAGTTAATAAAAAATAGTTTTCGATTTTCAGAAAAAATAATATTTAGATTACTTCAATGAAGAATATATATATAATTTTTGTTGTAATGAAAAATTTAAAAAAACATTACTTTTGTTTTGATGAAGGATAAAATTTAAGGTCTAAAGGTAAAAAAAGAGAAAAGTATAATAATTTATGTAAATAGCCACCAAAATTTGTTGGTTTTTGATTGTTCTAAAATTCTATTTTCTCTGGAAGCTCTTACAGTATCATATCTGAAATTATTATTGTTTGTTTGATTGCAGTCAACTGCTTTAATATTGGCTCGTCTATAGTTGTGGTAAAAGACTGGTGTGCCCTTTTTATTTTGAATGATTCCTAATTTATCTAGATACATAAAAGCTTCCGGTGGTACAAATCCTTTTTGCAAGGTATTATATATATATACTTCATTTGTATAATATGGTGCCATTATAAAATTATTTTCTTTACATAATGTACATCTTAATATGTTATTTCTTATTAAATTTATGATAAAGTTATCTATTCTAATAATATTTGACGTGATATATAATATTTTATTTGATACATATTTTGTATAATTGCTTTGAGATGTTCTAAATAATGATGTACAAGCTCTTAAACATTTTCTTTCAAAAATACGTATCTTTTCCATGTAAGAGGGTGAAATATTAAACCATATCGGGCATCCATAAGTAATAATTGGACGTATTAATGATTGGTACATGATGATTTTAACTTTACAATTGATGTATTTTGAATAAAATAAGGAACTATACATGAAAAATGCCCTTCTGGCTTTCAATATTGTTTCATTAATATGGTTATTGAAATATAAAAATTTGTCCAGATAAATACCTAAGTATTTTACTGTTTGTTTATTTGTTATATTTGTATTATTAATATTCGATTTAATACCGAACGATTTTCAATTTTTCTTGATATTACTATTGCATTTACCAACTGGAGGTCTAAATAGAATCGTTTCACATTTTTCTATATTAATTTTCATTTTCCAAACAATAGTAAACTTTTCTACAATGTTAAACAATTCTTGCAGGCTTTGATTTATTTTTTCGATGGTATTATCAGCGTGATATATGTATAATAATATCATCAGCAAAAAGGATAATATTTTCCACTTTATTGGTTAAATCTAGTAGATATAGATTAAAAAGAATGGGTGCATTGACAGTTCCCTGTTGTAATCCATTAATAATCTCGAATGATTTTCTGCTTTTATGGTTTTGGTATGTTATCCTAAAGGTTTTATTACTAATCATATTGTAAATTAAAACAATTTGATGCATTGGAAAATTATAATTAATTAGTTTAAATATCAGCCCTGGAATCCAAATGCTATCAAATGCTTTCTCCATATCAATTAAGCAAGCTCCTGTACAAAATGTCCTGTTCCAATTCCAGTTTATATTAGATGTAAGTGACTGTATTGCATTGATAGTCGAGTGTTTGTATTTAAATCCAAATTGTTTTTCAGAAATTAATTTATTGTCGTTACAAAATTCGATTATGTTGTTATTGATGCACATCTCAAACACTTTGCTAATGTTAGGAAGTAAACTTATAGCTCGAAGGTTTTCTATTTTGCTCAAATCTTTGTTTTTCTTTGGTAAAATTACTACTTTAGCTTTCTTCCATTGTGTGGGAAAATATGAATTATTGAGCATGTTATTAAATAACTTGCAATATTCTAAAATCATTGACCTTGGTAAGTTTTTTAATATTATATTTGGTATATCATCTATACCTGAAGAGAGCTTAGCTCTTAGATTTGAAAAAATGTTTAATCAGGGGTGTCATAGAATCCAAGTCGGTTTTACTAATTGTCGGTTTTGCAAAACAATATTGGTTTCATTTGGTGTCATGAAACCAAGTCGGTTTTGTTATTTTCGAATGAAAATAAAACCGATGTTCGAATCAGCTGTTTTGAATCTTTATGTAAATGTTTACATTTTAGTTTTATTTTTTTTGTCAAATAAAAACTGTGTTTATTAAAAATATTAAAAATTTGTGGTTTTATCAATATAAAATATAAAAATTTAGTGTTTAATTAATTAAATTGACGAATTGACGCCGCTGCTGTTCTTGCATTTTTACTATTAGAGGAAGAGCGTTCAATGGTTTCTGTTTTGAGCCTTTTAGGGGTACTTTTTGACAACAGTGGAGACGGTGGACGTTCTGATGACGTTGACGGCATTTCCTCCTCTTTCCCACCACCGATGCTGTCATTAAAACCTATATCAATGCCAGAAACACCTTCCACCGAATGCGCAATGCTGCAAATGCGTATAACTGCTTCGTCGCTGCTCGTTAGTTAAAAAAGCTTCGAAAACGGCCCACCACCGGATGCTCTGGACTCTGCTTTATTTTGGGCGAGTTTTCTTTTAACATCGCTTTTCCATTCAGTCCATGTCTGCAAAGGTTTAAGCAACACAATTTTACAAGAGTAATGTTTGCTACACAGCTTTTACGTACCTTTTTCCAACCACTCACATCTTTTTGCGGTGGACCTGCGCTGTTTAGTGACTCTGTCAATTGTTGCCAAAGATCATCCACAGCCGGCTTATCCCGCTTTGTAAATCCGCGCGCTATATCTGGATATTTTTCCATAAACTCTATAATTATGGAGTTTTGCGTAAAGTTTTTATGCTTTCCCCTGTTGAAGAATAAAAATTTATGAAAAAATTGTCTTTTTTAAATTAATAAATTCAATTAACATACATTCGTACTTACATTTTTTTAAAATATCCAAAAAAAAAACAGAATTAAATGAAAATGGCCGTGAACTTTTTTAATTTGTTTACAAAAATAAAAAAACCGACAGCTGTTTGCTGCTTGGTTTATTTCCAATAACAAACCGATAACATTGGTTTCTGTGACACCTAAAACCGATAAAAATTCAAGTTCGAACACAAAACCGATAACATTGGATTGCATGACACCAACAAGATTTTTTTGTCGGTTTCAAATCCAAATCCAATAATATCGTTTTCTATGACACCCCTGAATATTTTCTCTACTGTTATAAAATATTTTTCCGCTTGAAATTCACTTAAGTTGTTGGAATTTTTTTCATCATTAAAATTTGTTATGGTGTTCTGATTATTTTCAAATAATGTTTTTGCTTCAAGGAATCTAATAAAAGAGGAATTCACTTGTACTTGCAAATTATCGTTTTGATTAATTGGTTTATAAGCATGAATTGATTCTAAATAAGAACCAATCGTATCAAGTATTTGTTCCTTATCTTGAACTATAAAGTTGTTTGAATTATCCCTTTCTAATCTTCCTGGGTCTATATCCGCATTATTCAATAACAGCTCTGAATTTTCCGGAACTTTTATATTTTCGAGATTTATCGGCTTAAATCTCTTAAAATTTTTCTTAATCTGTCCGAACATATGTTTAGAGTCTTTTGGAGCTAAATTAGTTAATTTTTCTCTGATATTTTTATTAAGAGCAATTGTAAAATTTTCGTTTGTGAGTTTCCTGATCAGTTTTAATTTAACTTTTAAGGTATTTTGCATAGATTCAGAAATAATATGTTCTAATCTGTTATGTCTTTTAATTATTGTAACGATTTTACTTTTTTCCGAATGTAGTTTCTTTATGATTGGATTTGTTATTTTTGAAAGTACGTTTGAATATTTATATTTAGGTGTTAAATTCTCCATTGTTTCAACAATAATATTTTGAAGTGTACTTATATGTGCATTAATTTCTAGATTAGTGAGATTTCTATTAGATGGTATATGTAAAGTACTAACCACTTTTTGAGTGATATTGTTTTGAAATTTTTTCCAATTTGTTTTTTTTATAATTGAAAATAGAACTTTGTATATTTTCTATAAATGTAAATTTTTGTTGCTCACATAGCGTTATGATCACTGTCATAATCTAAGGTTTTAAGGCAGTTCAAAGTATTATTTTCAGTTCGAATATGAAATCTACAATCAGCAATACATACATCTAAATACGACCCTCCACGCGGAAAAGAAGGTGAGCTTGAAGCATAAAATTTACTTCTGAAATTTATTTCATTATCGCTTAACCATTCTTTAAGTTTACGTCCCTTTTCATTATTACTAGGGTTACCCCAATCCATATGCCTACAATTTAAATCTCCTGCTAAAATGTAGTATTTATTAGTATTCTGCAATTCTAATGTTTCAAAAAGTTTATTTATTTCATTCCTAAAACTCGCATCGTTATTTCCGGCTGGATATATATGCTGAAATAATATTGATTTCCCTATTTGAAATCATTGGTATTTTAATTACACAAGTTTCCAAAAATTTTAATGAGTTATTCGTTATGTTATTTGAATATGTGCTGTATTTTATGTTATTTTTTAACAATATGGTGGCGTCACTGCGAAGTTAATTATTTTTTGCTTTAAATTTTTATGAAAGTAGCAGTCAAAAATTCGTTTATTTTTTAAAATTTGAAAAAAAGAAATAAAATTTTATTAAAACTATACAAAAAAATATTGTAAGATTAAAAAAATACAAAATACTACCAGAAAAGGTGTTTTAAGTTGTTGGATATAATATTTTAATTAGAGTTTTTGGCGTCAACCGTACATTTAACCAACAATAAAATGCATGTGGGTGTTTTTTGGTGATGTATTTGTTGTCGTTTGTTTGTTATTTAAATTTTCCACTGACAAAAATAAGAGGTGCTGCCACGTTTGCAGTACCTTTTAAGCTAACTTTCGCTATTTCTTGTTCTTTTTTCTCTTTGAAATGAGATATTTTTACGGAAATAATCAATCCTATATTTGAACCGAGTTTTATAAAAATCGACGCAGTAGTTTTTATGTGACGCGAACACTGAAAAATCGTAATTTTATTATTATTATTTTCAAAGGTTTAACACAGGCTTATAACAACCTATGAGTAACTACCCTGGTTGCATTTCATACAACCTATACAATAGATTGTAAATTGAGGAGATATTTTTATTAATTTAGAAATATATTCATATTATTTATTTACTAATTCAAACAAATTTAACGATGAAGGAGTATCCTGGCACTTCTTTTTTTAATAGTTAAACTTAATTGAATGAACAATGTAACAAATAAAAAATATGTTAAATAAAAGATGGACTTGGCAACACCCTTAAGTTTGACTTTAATAAAGGAATAAAGGTGCCCTGTTGTGTACAATTAGGAAGCTCTTGAGTGCAAACAAATCAACGAAGGTTTGAATGTGGCTCAACTGCCACTCCACTGCCGTTCCACTTTAGAAATATAAAAAAATATAATAAAAAAAGAACGCCTACCTCACGCCAAAAGGAATGTGAAAACACAAAATAGTTTGTGTGAAATTCAAAATTCTCATATGCATCATGTGACACAGTTTCATAATTAACTTCTGCTTCTCGGTTGGTTGCAGTAGGTTGGTCTACTAACTAAATTCATTAAGTGCCATACAATGTTTTGGTTATTATAATACTTCTAGTATTAGTGTAACTACATACATACGATACATACTTGCATTTTTTACGTTGTATGTACGAATGAATTGTTGGTTGACTGGATGAATGTAAAAGAACATTGTTGTGGATGGTTTTTTGTTTGCCTTCCAATTGGAAACACGTGTCAACAACAAACGGTTGCAAATTGTTGACACGTGATCGTAAAATAAGCTGTTTTAAATAAATTGTGTTTATTTACCTGTTTGTTTAATATCGCACTTATAAATTATTAAACGTATTTTCACACAGATTATTTTAAGAAGCTTTTGTACTTGACTTTTCTTTGTACCTACTGATTTATTAACTTAAATTAAAATAGTTAAAAATAAAAATTAGTAAATAGTTGTAAATGTACTAACGTACAATAAACACGTTGATGTAATAAAACACAATAAACTGGCACAAGTTTTCTTGCTAGTCATGTAGGAGATAGAGGAAAGATAGAGGAAGAAAGGGATGCACTCCTCGAATTTCGTTTTTAATGTTTTAATGACAAAATTAGTCTAGTGTAGACGTTAAAGCAAATTTAAATGAGAACTGAAAAAAACTTTAATGTAAAACCTGCAAAATTATTTAAAACAAAAATAATTATAGTTTGCTATTTTTTACTTACTTCTTGCCCGACTTAGCGTCTGTTGATTGCGGGCTGAAACTAACGAATATTGTCTTTAATGTGTCTAACGGCGCTGCGGTTCGCTAAAATCCCCAAATGAAACTTAACTACAAAAAACTAGGCTTTACATACGAGCAAGGTATATTTATCTTACTAGGTAGTGTCGTCCGACCAGCTAATTTAGTAGTTCGACATGTCAAAAGTTGTATGTGTTTAGAAATTTTATAGTGTAGAAGTGAGAAAGCAATAGAACATATACATACATAACTTCTCAATTTTCTTCTATGTATTTTGCCATTTCGAATGCCATGTTGTTCTTTTATTGTTGTATTTGTTGTAGGGACGCCACTACCTAGTAAGATAAATATACCTTGCCTACGAGTATGAGTTAAGTGTTTCAATTTAAACAACAATCGATTTTCAAAATTATGATTTCTTAAAAGAAATGAATTTTAAAAATTTTGATTTTTTTTTTTAAATTTGGCACCAAAAATAATTAAATGTTTATATTTTCAGGTTTGATCTGTTCGTTGTGATTTCATCTGCCATCTCATTTCGACTGATGCGCTAATGCTCCGGAGACCAAGCAACTCTTACACGTTATTCTCTAAGTAGGGCCAGATAGTGAATGGACTCCTTGTATTGTATTGATTTTTATATTTTAATAAATTATCAATTGGGAATTTACATGGTGTACTATTGTACCATTTTGTAATTGAATAAAAATAAACTCGAATACTTCCTTAAGAACCAAAAAATTGATTTCATGTTGATTTCTAAGATACACTTAACAACAAATAGCTTTTTTAAAATCAATGGCTATATTTTATATGATACTAAGGGCCCCTGTGGAAGAGCATGGAGGCTCGGCAATACTTATTAAGGCCCGAATTAAACATTATTTACTCTGAGATTTATGTGAGGATTACCTTTAAGCAACAAATATCTGTCTTGAAGAATTTCATCAAAGCTTAGTTATTTCTTCGATTTACTCACCTCCTACATTTCAAATATCGGAAAGTCAGTATATCGACTTCTACAAATCTCTAGGTCCCTGTTTCATAGCATCAGGCGACTACAACGCCAAACATACGTTTAGGGGATCACGCCTAATAACTCCAAAAGGTCGTGTTTTGTTTAACACAATTTCAAAAATGCATTTGAATGTGATATCGAGTGGACTATTGGTCTACTGATCGACAAAAAATACCTGATGTTATTGATTTTGGCGTGGTAAAAGGTATTCCGAGAGATATGATTAAAGCTGAAGCGTCACTTGAATTATCCTCAGATCATTCACCCACTATCGTCAATATATGTATGCGACAAACAAAACATCATATCAACAAAGACTAGCATAAGCATTAATTGGTTGAAATATTGAAAGTATCTTAGTACTCATTGTTCGGAAAACATTCCGCTAAGAACACCTGAAGACGTAGAACGGAGTCTTATTAATTTTGACACAAACCTCGAATCAGCTGCCCAACATTCAACAATAACCCGAGAATTTGCAGATATCGAACGGCTCTTGGCTGAAAAAAGAAAAATTCGTAGAGAATGGCAATCACAGAGAACTCCTCAACTCAAAAGCAGACTTAAAGAATGTACGAAACGGCTAAGAGACAAGTAGGAATCTCGAAGAGTAGCATCCCTGAAAAACTATTTGGGAGACCTAGACGCAACTCCTCAATCAGATTATTCATTATGGCGTGCTTGTAGAAACCTTAAAAGGCCAGTCTTACGAAAGCTTCCCTTGCGAACTACATCTGGAGGCTGGGCAATGAGTGATACCGAAAAAGGCAATTATTTGCTGGACATTTAAAAAGGGTCTTTACCCCAAATATATCGACTGATATAGTTGAGTTGCCAATTGTCGAAGCTAGTGCTGCAGTACAGATAAGATTAGAATTTAGTGATATTGAAAAGGCAATAACGGATTTAAACACCAAAAAAGCCCCTGGCGTTGATAAAACCAGTAACAAGATGTTATTTGAGTTGCTCGCAGAATCGTTCTTTTTATTTTTAATGCCATTTTACGCCTTGTGTACATCCCCACAGAGTGGAAGGTGTCCTTGGTTACCATGATTCCTAAACCAGGAAAAGACCACACAAAAATTGAATCATACAGACCTATAAGCCTTTTATCAAATATGTCAAAGCTGTTTGAGAGGATGTTAATATCTAAGCTTAACCCTATTCTAAGCGACAAAGGATGTATTCCAAACCATCAATTCGGCTTCAGGAAAAAACATAATACGATCGAACAAACTCACAGATTAGTCAATGTTGTTAAGAAGACTTTTAAAGAGAGAAAATACGCTTTTTATCGACATTTCTCAAGCATTTGATAAGGTATGGCATGTAGGCCTAATATATAAGCTATAACTTAATTTGCCGTAAACCTATATAAGCTGCTAGATAGTTATTTAACAGAACGAAAATTTATTCTGAAAGAAGGAGATTTTTTGAGCTCACCCCACCCAATCGAAGCCGGAGTTCCCCAAGGTAGTATATTGGGGCCCTTTTTATTCTTATACTTCAGACATGCCAACTAGTAACCAAGTTCACACATCGACATTTGCTGACGACACAGCTTTTTTGAGCATTCACGAAAGACCCGAAGTAGCATCACAATATTTAAAAGCCAACATATTCAATTTAGAAAAATGGTTGAAGAAATGGAGAATAAAAGTTAATAAACAAAAATGTACTCACATAACTTTCACACTGCGTAGAGAATATTTCCCCCCTATTCGGTTAAATAACCAAACGATACCTCAGTTTTTGGACGTCAAATATCTCGGCATACATCTTGACCGGCACCTTACATGGAAACGCCACATAGAAACAAAGTTAACACAATGAAGTTGAAACCAGTCCAACTAAACTGGCTTATTGGCAGAAATTCAACTTTCGCTTTAAATTGCCATTTAATTTTTATACAAGTCAATTCTATAACCAATATGGTGTTATGGCATTTAATTATGGGGCACTGCCTCAGCTAGCAACGTAGAAAAAATTCAAAGGCACCAAAATAAGATTCTTCGTATCACTACATCTGCTCCGTGATATATAAAATACTCGAACATCCATACAGATCTAAACGCGCCATCAGTTAAAGCAGAAATAGCGAAACTTGCTATAAGGTATTTAAAGAAGCTTGAAAGTCATCCGAATCCACTGGTCCGTAACATACTAAATGAATCTGGTTACATTCGACTAAGAACGAGGGACACTGCTTCTCTCATCCGTACTTTAACGAGTCTTAATCCACGATGTGCTAATTGGATTATTTTGGAAACGGGGCTACCTATAACTCTCGGCCGTTCTTTTCGTTGGGGTGGCTGTATTGTGTTTCCAAGTTATAAAAAAAAATATTATCATTTCAGAAGAGATTTAAAATTTAGGTAGCATATACACGAAAAAAAAGGAAATCCGGAACGTAGTGATTATAACAGAATAAATAAGTATAATAAAGAAGATAAATTAGTTAATAAAGGTAGTGAAGCCTAAGATGTTATTTGCTACACTGATCACACTGAAACCCTCCCGCCATGCTGATATAATGTATGTAAGTTGTTATCAGCCCAAAAAAAGTATCTATATGCAACTTAATTGATTATCCTACTCCATACTTCTAACTTCACCTTTCGTAATACAAAAAAAATTTAGTTCATGTTCCCAAACATTATAATAACTAATTTTTATTTGTTTTTAATTTAAACATTCTAAGAGAGAATAAAAAAAGTAATAATTAAAAAAAACAAAAAAAGTAATTAATACTAGTTGTTTAATTTAATAAAATTAATGTTCAAATATATTAACTTTAACTCAAATTAACAATTAACTCAAATAAGCAATTATTAACAGCATAACTGAGTAGAAATTTAATATGTATGTATATGGAAAGTTCAATATGGCTTTTACCATAATTCAAGATAAAAATTTTTAATAAAAAGTTAAAACTTACATTAGAAATTTCTATCGATGTCTGCAGGCGCCGGAAGACTTGATGTTGATGCAGGTTTTAATAATGCTCAATAATATAGTATATAAAAATCATTATCTTGGTTATATGAGTATTTGTATGTGTGTGTTTACACGTGTGTGGATTATATGACTATGGATTCCTTTTGAATCCTTCACATATAATCCACAACATTTGTATATGTTTATGAATGCATAATTATTAAGTTAAGTCAAAATTTTTGAATATTTTCTATAAAAATGAAAAATTAAGTTTAATATAAATTAAATTTATAAAAAAAACAATACGCGAATGCGAAACAACATTTAACGAAGCAAACTTCATAACACATAGTGATTGTATCAGCTAATTGTATGTAATATTTAGTTTATAACACCACAATTGTAGGTATAATATATTTGTAAATATATATGTATATTGTTTTTTGTATTATCTCCTTCACAAATTTTTCCGCTTTAATGTTTGTAGTGATCCCAATTGTTACAGATATGAGCTTATGCACATATAGATTTAATTTCCTATTATATGTACAATTAATTCCCTTGTTTTGAGGGCTAATTAGGTTTTATCCACGCACAATAATTGAAAAATCTTGATTAAATTGCTATGCCAATTTCAATTTCAATTCCAAAAATTCTTAAATCAAAAGAATATCTATAGAAAAGTTAGGATTGCCGAATAATAATTAAAATAAAAATAGTATTGGAATTGATTCCTTTATTTATTCGACCTCTTATATTTAGCAATAAAATAAATTTTTTAAGCTTAAGGTCATTTGTAATAAAAAATTGTGCTTTTATTATTATTTTTCAATATTTCGCTATCCTCTGGATAGCATCATCAGGAAACTACAATAAATATAAATATACAAAGCATTACCTATACAATTATATTTTATACATTAAACAAAAATAACAAATTCACACTTACAATGAGTAACAATAAACAAAATAAAAAACACAACCACTTGTTTTTATATTTAATATTGTACTAATTATTTAGTTCTTTTGTTTATCAAATTGCGATAAATTTGAACGCAGTTTTCTATATCAGTTTTGAAGTTCATTCTCTCGTCTTTATTGATGTTTATAATATGTAGCATTTCCAATATGTACAGTGGTGGCCATATCATATGCAACTGAATTTTACTCTGTGCAACTTTGTTTTAATCTTTGTTATTTAAATTTAAAACGTACATCAGCTTTTGATTTTTTTATGTGTCATGTCCAATTGAAACAATAATAGTAAGTTTTCCACTAAATATTTTCATATTTTGTGTTTTGCTGTCAATTTAATCGATAAAATCTATAATCGCCTGGCCAAAACAAATGCAACTCTGAAGAACAAATGCAATTCTGAAGATACCGTTATTGTAAGTCACATATTTTTTTACATTTTATATCTTTTCTGGGAAGTGTTGGTTTTATTGAGTGTTTAAAAGTTATTTTAGTAAATATTTTACAAAAAAATAAATTGCTATACAACCTATTAGAAATGGCTCGCAATAAATTTGGTTTGGAATTAAGAAAACGTATTATTGATGATTATTCTAAGCGAATGTCTCAAAAAGCGATATCTGAAAAATATAAAATTCACAAAAGTTCAATATCACAACAGTTTCTGTGATCCATCGAGGAGGACGACCGCGACACACAAGTCAACGTACAGATAGATAACTTGATCGTACAAACTGTAAAAAAACACCCCTTTATTACATCTTCGCAAATAGTTAAAGATCTCCAACTACCAATAGCTGCCAGAAGTGTGCGTAGACGCTTGGTAGATGCCTCCTTACGAGCTCACCGGCCTGCAAAAAAGCCGCTTATTTCAAAACGAAACCAATTGAAGCGGTTGAAATTTGCCAGAGACCATTTAAACTGGCCAATTTCTAAATGGAAAACGGTATTATTCAGTGACGAATCAAAATTCAATATAATCGGAAGTGATGGCTTGTACTATGTGAGGAGGCCATCAAATATGCGGCTGAAATCACAGTACTGCCAGGGTTGTCAGATATGGCGATTTCTCGCCAAACGTGGCGATTTTCTATCTTATTTGGCAATCAAATTTTAGATTTGGCGACATGGCGATTTTATGGCGATTTCTAAAATATTTGGCGATATTGTTGAGGATTTTTCATTGACTTTTGGTCAACATTAGAAACTGAATTAATGAATATCAAAATGGATTAATTGAAGTTGTTTTGTCATATTTAAATATGATTTTACTTCTGGATACCGGAAACTTTCGGAACATAAATTTATTTAAATTTCACAATATTTCATATTTAAAATGTTTTTCATATCTAAAGATGATTTTATTCTTTTTTGATATTTTAAAATCAATTTTCCAATTTTTTATCACAAACAAATTTTTTTATAAATTCTAACATACTTTTGGATACTTAACAACCATAATAGAAAACATTAACTTTTGTTTTAGAAAGATTATAAAATATATGATATTCTATCTAATTTTGTACAGCTACATTAGTTTTGTATTTGATGTGGTGGTAATTCCAATGAATTTTTTATACTTAATTTTTACATACAAAGGAAGTTTTGAAGTAAGGATTAAGTTCGTTTTATGCTCTTTAAGTTGAAAGAATATTTTTTTACAAATTAGGTGATTAATTTTAAAGAAAAATTATATTTTTTAATTTATATGCTGGTAATTATTGGACAGAATGATCGATTTCAATAATGAAATCCTTTAAAACATATTCTATAACAAATACCTTAAGGATGGGTATGTTCAGATCAGGGATGGTAAATTAAATTTTCAAATCGAACAGAAATTGTGCTATATAAATTTTCCTTGTGAATTTAAATTTTAAATCAACTTTTATTCGAGATATTGGAAAATTGTATTCATCTGTGTATCAACTTGCTTAACGGATCAAAATAGAAGAGATTTAAGAAATCCCAATCCAAACATGCAAATGTTAAACTAATTTTACCACCGTAGTTCTGAAGTCGTCTGAGATTCTAATGAAATTAATTGAAGGACATTGGTGCTGTGATTATTGGTTATTGCATTGGGACTGTATAACAGAAGTTGACGTAGTGATGTGATTGAGGAGAATACGTTTTATCTGTCAAGGTTGCCCGGTATATCGTCATTTCATACCCTCTCTAACCTATCGACAGAAGAACTGGATAATTATATATTTTCTTCAATTGTAATTGTGGTTCTAGTAAGATAACGAGATTTGTGGGAGAATAATATTTATCGAGGTTTTACTTGCTATTTTCGTTAAGCTCATCTCTATTTTGATTTCTTTTATTTTATATCTTAAAGATTCAAATCTATGTGTAATATAGTTTTCGTATTTTTGGCTCAGGTAATACATATAAAAAAACTGTTATGCTGAAATTTTTCGCTTAAAAGCTGAGTATTTTTGTAATAACAAATGAAAAGGTTAAAAATAAAGTTTTTTAAAGTTCCAAAAATTAAAATAAAAACAATAGATATTTAAACGTAAAGCCAGTAAAACTTTTATATTCTACCAAATTAGTCATTGGTGTACTATTGTACTTTTCAAGTTTAAACTGTACCAAAAAAGTACAACTTTACCAAACTTGGTTCAGATCTCCATTTATTATAATAACCACCATTTTTCATTGGTTTAGGTAAAAATTTTACCCTTCGTATTCACTAATCATTTTAAATAATAAACAAAATTTTTATAAATTTTGGCGACTTTTTTTCTATTTTTTGGCGAATTTTAGCTATTTCGATTAAATTTATTTTTTTTGATTTGTTAAAAATACTTTTAAAATTAAAAAATATTGTATATATTAGAGGAAAATTTTACAGAAAACAGTTTTGGCGATTTTGGCGATTTTTCACATCGATTTTGGCGAATTAGGTGAAAATAAATCTGACAACCCTGAGTACTGCACCAAAACAGTTAAACATGGAGGAGGCAGTGTAATGGTGTGGGGGTGTTTTTCTGCTAATGGAGTGGGCCCCATACACCAAATCGATGGTATAATGGATCAATATATGTACAAAGATATTTTAAGAGATGTTATGCTTCCATATGCTGAATGCCACTTGCTTGGGTCTTCCAACATGACAATGACCCAAAGCATACATCAAGAGTGGTAAAGTCATGGTTAGCTGAAAAAACTTAACTGTTATCGAATGGCCACCTCAATTACTTAATTTAAACCCCATTGAGAATCTTTGGGAAATTTTTAATCGGAGGATCGACCGTAATAACGTTCCAAATACGCACGAGTTTTTCATAAAAATAAAAGATGCGTGGAACTCAATTCTAGCATCTATAATAGACAATTTAATAGAATCTATGCCACGGCGCACACTGTGGCCACTGCGGCAATAAATCAATTTGGACCTGCTCTCCGATTTTGATGATTTTTGCACAGATGGTTAACAACAATCTAGAGGTCATGTGTGAAAAATTTCATGCAAATATCTCCATTGGTTTTCTGTCCCGAGCAGCGCAAAGTTGAAGTATGTGAACAAGTCTCAAATGTGATAGTTTTCTATGTCATATTCAAAGGCCTGTTACTTATAAACTATACACCGAATGTACCTTATAAGTATTTTTTCAATTAAAATGGACATTAAGCATTATATGTAAATTAAAAAAAAAATTTTAAAAATTGAAAAAAAAATTTCTTTTGACAATGTATATTAAACCAAAAATAAAAACATTTATGATTTTCCGTTAGACTTTTAGTTGTGTGCGAAGCAGTGCGACACATGGAGTACTATACCAAATTATAGCTGAGAGTCTCAGCTAACAGACTAAAAAAAAAAAACCTGCCCCAATTTGCCCGCCGCCGAAAAAACAATGAAAAACCAAAAAATTACAGTAAAAAATATGCGTTATGTGGTATTTTACGCGTGCAAAAACAACTGTGCATTCTTTCTTTCATTGCTACTCGTACACGAAGCCGGTGCCAATTTGGGATCGAGAAATACGAAAATTTCATTGCATGTGTACTATATAAAAAAAAAACTTAAATTTGAGTCCCGATTAGAAAAACAAATGTACACAAAAGTATTTATCAAAGTAATATCGGTACATTGTTTACGTAGACTAAACAACAAAAAAATCTAAATGTAAACTTTATATAATAAATAATTATAATAAATGTTGATTTGGTTAAACAATGAATGGCTTCCAGAAACAATGGGAATATATCTCGACGATTTTTTGAAAACCCTGAAATTACAGCTGACATAGCCGGAGTAAATAATTAGTTGCAGTCAGGCAATAGACGCTGAGAAATTCCAAATATATTGTATAAGACAAGGAAAAATTGTACATTGATTTGTATGGATGGTACTACATGCCCATCACAGTGCATAAAGTTTTGATACATGGTAGCAAAATTGTATCTGAGGCCATTCTACCTATAGGTAGGTTAAATATACAAATTGTTTCATACATTTTAAATTTATTAGATGAAACCAGGAACAAAGATTATAGACGTTATAGGCTATAGCACTCCCGCAAGACTGGGCGCTATTCTCCTAACGAAGACGTAATGCATCATTTGTTGATATCCTCCGACCCATACATCAATTCATTTAGAACGAAATTGAAGATTAAACAATTAGATTATCACGAAGATGTGGAAAAGTTGTTAATAAATGAAATGGAGTGAAACTTACAAAATTTTTATATTGGGATTGTATGAGGGGTGGGTGTTACAGTGGGCGGATTTTCTTCATATTTTCAAAACAGCATTTAATACATTGTATATGCATTTTTGTCAAAAATAAACATATTGCATTTTTTAAATATTGTTTGTATGGGAGGTGGGGGCAAAAGTGGGCGGATTAAATTCATATTTTCAGGAGGTCATTCTACTATTATAATATTAACGTTTTATGAAAATTTAGTTAATATATTTAAAATCATGGAAGTTATGCCACATTTTCTATTTAAGTTGTATGGGAGGTGGGCGTAAAAGTGGGCGTATTTTTGTAAAAAAAAAACTAAAATTCTTAAAAAATTTAAAATAAATGTGTGCAAAATTTCATGAAGCTCCGCAACCTCCTTGATTTAAGACCATTAAATACACTACACGGCCACACTGTGCGGCGTTGCAAAGCAGTGTTACAGAATTCTGGTTTCGCAACGAAATATTAAAATTTTTTAGTTTGAATTTTTTTTTACTTTTATTATATGTTGCATTTGTTTTGGACAAACGTATTCTGAGTTTTTTTGATAAAAATATTTATGTTATTTTAAAAATGAAGTCCGTATAAAGATGTTGTGTTAAATTTTATTTACAAATAAATAATCTTTAATTTCATTAGTCAATTTTAATTTTCTTGGTATTCGGAATAAAGTTTCAGGAATTTTATTATAAACCAAATTTCAGTTGCATATGATATTGCCACCACTGTATATATATATATATGTATAGATATGTATATATATATATATATATATATATATAAAATTTTTTAAAAATTTTAAAAACATGTAATAATAACATAAAATTAAATATTAATGGAGCACTATAAAACCGATATTTAACGGAGTGTTTTTAATATTTACATAAGTTAGTTCATATTTATTTCATTGGCTATTTCCCCATTGAAGGCCTTTTTAGAATATAGAACACTAAATTTCAAAATTTTATTTTATGGTTAACGCAAATTCTGGAGTTACCAATATCATTTGAGATTTTTCGGAACAGCATTTAATCATTTAAAATAATCAAAATAAACTTTAAGGACAGGACTACATTTACAGTTTAATAATATAAAAAATGTAAAGTTTTCTACAGAAATTTTATGCAATTTTATTCTACATAAATATTCTAGAAATAATTAAAAAAGTGAACAAAAGGGCCATGTATTTAGAAATGAGTACAAATAGTGTACGCAAAAAATAGTGTACAAGAGGCTAAAATAGTGTACTGTCTACTGTAATAGTGTACGGTTGGTCACCGTTACTATAAAATACAAGGAAAAATTAATATGGTATACTTTGAAAAATGTATCGAAAGAACATAGTACGGATACCCTGCGTGTGTGAGTCTTACTCGCACTTGAAATTATTCACCCTTATCGTGAATCTCAAGGGAATAAATTTTAGAGAATAATTATTTTATTCACATGAACAATAAATGGGCAGCTCCAATTGTTAGGGAATAAAATAGACATCTATGCAATACGAACATTCTATTGTGAATTATTCCCATTTTTTTTGTACGCGTATTATTGAAAATTTTTAATAAATTCAGAAAAATGCATAGTATTCGCTCCGTCTTAAATTTTTAGACGAAGAAAAAAGCAATTTAAAAATAAAAAGACGGAGTTTGAGGGATTCGTCAAATCCACTGTAATGCTAGTGAAATCTTGAAAAATTGTTGGCAGTATGTACATTTTTGTTAATAATTTTTTAAAGGTTTCAACAACATTTCGGAGTTAAGAAAGCAGCTTTTAAATATATCTTTCATATATTGGAACAGAAAAACTTGCCAAATAGAAAGTCGTCAGCGATTCCGTCGGCTGTAAAGCTTGCATCATGTCTACGCTTTTTTGCAGAAGGAATCTATCAAAAATCTATCAAGAATCTATCCTTTTTCTCAGGAAAACGTAGCCAGCTGTTGCTTGTTTGCATTTCCTTTTAAAAATTAAAAAATGAAAAAGAATTTTTTTTAATAGTAACAAGAAAACTACTTGAATTGTGCTTCCTTTCAAATTCCCAGTCAAAATGTTTGGGAAAAATTCAAAAAATTTTTGGGAAAAAACTCACAGAAATAAAGATCGGCGATGCCATATTTTTTGAACATGAGAGTTTTTCCACATGGAAATAATTCACGATTGCAATTTTAGGGAAAAGGAAAACATTTCGAGGGAATAACGATTCACGATAGGGGTGATTACTTTTAATATCAAAACAGTCGAAGAAAGAATGGATGCTATTTTTTACACAAAGCTGCGTAACAGTTATGTGATGCTTTACGCAGAATAGAAAATGCCGATTAAATTTGTGTTTCAGCAATACAATGACCCGAAACACACATCGAAGTGGTCAAAAGATTGGTTTGAAAAAAAAAATGGGGTTGATGTTTTAAGTTGGCCTGCTCAGTTGCCAGTCTTAAACCCATTGAGAACTTGTGCCAAATAGTTAAATTAGCTCTTAAGGGAAAACTTGCAATAAATAAAGATCACTTGTGGGCATTAGTAAAAGGAGCATGGAGTAATAAAGGGTGTTTTTTATAGAGGTATAGAACTTTAAGTTGGCATTACTTTTTAAGATGGCGACCGACTTAACAGCTGTCAAGTGATTTATTCTCAGTTTGGTTTGGCAATTCATCATTAATAGACTCACGCCTGAAAAACGCTTGCAAATAGTGCAATTTGGGCCCAAAACGAGATTAACATTTTTTCCGATTATCATAAGCGAATTTTGTTTAGCGATCAAGCCCACTTCTGGTTGAATGGCTACGTCAACAAACAAAACTGCCGCTTTTAGAGTGAAGGTAATCTTCAAGTGTATGTCGAAACATCGTTACATCCAGAAAAAACTGAGTGTTACTTTTTCATTCCTGAATTGAATAACCAAGACGGCGCAACATGTCACATAGCTCGTGCTACAATAGATTTATTGAAAGACACGTTTGGTGACCGCCTAATTTCACGTTTTGGACCTGTGAATTGGCCTCCAAGATCTTGTGATTTAACACCACTACTTTCTGTGGGGATATGTAAAGTCATTGGTCTATGCGGATAAGCCACAAACGCTTGAACATTTGGAAGACAACATTCGCCGTGTTATTGCCGATATACGGCCACAAATGTTGGAAAAAGTCATCGAAAATTGGACGTCCAGATTGGACTACATCCGCGCCAGCCGTGGCGGTCATATGCCAGAAATCATATTTAAAATGTAATGCCACAAGATTATCTTTCGGATAAATAAAATTCATGTCAATCGAATAATCCATCGTTGTTTTATTGCAACTTAAAGTTCTATACCTCTATAAAAAAAACACCCTTTATTTCAACTGAGACATACCAAAAGCTTTTTGACCCTATGTCAAAACGGTACTCAGCAGTTCTCAAAAATAAATTATATTCCACTAACTACTCAGGTAATAAAGATAATTAAAGTATATTATTTTATTCATCTCTTAGAATTTGTCTGTTTTAGATAATTGAAGTGGATGGATCTATTTTTTTCACACCTATAATCTTGAATTTCGAACGTACATATATATTTTATTTTAAGTTTTTTATCAAAACCTACCAGTTGTTCGGTCTCACAAAAATATAAACCTTAAAATTTGTTATGAAGATTTAGTATGTTTTTTTCTATTTCGACATATGTAGTAAATGGTGGCTCTATTTTTTGGAACACCACTGTATGTATGTATGTATGTATGTATGTATGTATGTATGTATGTATGTATGTATGTATGTATGTATGTATGTATGTATGTATGTATGTATGTATGTATGTATGTATGTATGTATGTATGTTAGGAAACCTTAAAATATTGAAAACACAATTAATACTTCAAATGAAATTTTTTTGTTCTTACAACATCATTTTGCGGTAAAAACCAATAATTGAATATTAAACAGGTTTTAAAGAAATTTTGAAGAGAAATTTTCTTTTAAAAATTATTTAATATTGTGGCAAAGTTATGTTTTTTTATGTTAGAATTCTTGTTTTATTCCAAATGTGTCAATATAAAACAAATTTGTTGTTGGTTGTTTCAAATTGGTCAGGGCTTAAACTAAAGGAAAACAAAACATGCATTTATTTCGAAAATAATCATGAGTTCTGTTTGTGTATGTTCGTACGAGGTGTGTTTCATAAATGATGCTATTTTTTTTTAATTTTACTTATTTAGCAATTTAGTTTAGAACCACTCAATTAATCTCTCATATAAAATAGAATTTCACTTTGAAAGAAAAGCAATTGAATCGTTTTTGCTTCAGTTAATTGCAAAATTAATAATTAGAAAACCGACATCTCTGGCTTACAGATATCGGTTTTTCAATTTAAAAATCAATTTGCCTGCTTTTGTCGGCGTCACGATATATTCCGCGTTCCATTTATGTCTTTTGTTGCTACGCAGCGACACATCAGACGCTTACCGTCTATTTCATGCGCTTTTGGTTACGTTTGTTAAGTCACTGGTTGGAAACTGAAAATCCTCTTTCTTCAGTTTTGAGCCACGATTTCAGGACATTTCGCCTTCGAGTTCTTTTTCGACCACTTAAAATAATCGTCGCGCACATTTTTATACGTTCATCTTTTTATCTCTAAAAAATCTGAACAAGTGATCTATTTGGATGCGAAATCGGAATATACATACATACCTATCATTCACATAATGCGCGGAATTGAAAACTACCGATTAAATTTGAAAAACCCTCGCATAAATAAAAATACTCTTTACTCGTCACTCGAATGACACCCTAAGGTGTTGGCAGTCATTCGGAAACAAAAAGCTGAATGAATGCAAAAATCAAATACATAAATTTCTGGGATTGTAAAAATATACCCAAATGTGCGTTGCGTTGCGTGTTCGCGCATGCATGATACGAAATGAGTGAATGCACTACTGCTCTTGTTCGTTCGACAAATTGTGATGATGTCGTTGCATATGAATAAATTGAAAAGCAGGGTAGTAGGGAGAGGTATGGATTTAAGGTTAGTTGATTATTTGTTGATGCTGCTCTTATATTGGTAACCACTCTAATCCATGATAAAATTTTATTCAGTCAGACCAGACCGTATGTTGATTTTTTGTTTAAATGTTACAAGTCTTTTGTAGTTTACATGTGTTCTCGGATTTATGTACAACATTTTTATGTGTGTAATTTTTATAACAAACATCGTGCTGATATAAAACGCCCCTTCCTTATGTTAGATTTCGAGCAAACATTTGAATTGAATACTATCAAGTGTTTGAAATACTTGTTGTAATCATTTGCAATTATTTTGTCAATAATTACTATTGTGTCTTATGCCCACATTCATAAACGCACACGAGTGCAGGGGTTCGCAAAGCGTTTTTCTGTTAAGCTCCTCTACAAGTTTGTCAAAAACCTAGTTGATAGAATTTTTTGAATTTTAACTATAAAAAATGCGATTAAAACACTTTTTAGTGATGACTGGAGAAGGCTTTTGTGCCATGTTTCCACTACAACTTGAATTACTTCATTCGCTCTTTGAATTACTTTTTTGAATTACCCCGTTTCCACTACACATTCTTAATTCGATTTGCCATTTCTTTTTTGTTGTAGAGAAAATTTGTTTACATTTATTAAAAATATTTTTTGGTTGACAAATTTGTTTATTTGTTGCAGTTGAGCAAGAAGGCGCTAACTTATCTTTGTTAAAATCGAATTTTCTTAATTAAAATTTTTAAACATAAATAAATTATTTTAAGATTAAAATGGTCAATAATAACTAATATTTTCCTGATAAGATAAAACGAGTAAAATTGTTTCAAAACCACAAATAAGGGCTAATGCAATTCAAATTAAATTTTAGTAAATAGACACAGCTATTTGCCTGAATCAAGACAGTAATTAGTGAACAAAGTTAACAGCTTATTGCTTCAAAATGCTAACGTGTAGTAGTAAAATTCACATGAATCAAAGTTAAGAATTTAATTTCAATAATTTACGTCAATCTTTACCAGTTGGATCACAAAGTTAAGGAGGTCTACATCCTTCAGTAGAAATAGCGGAAAGAGAAATACAATAATCTGCTAAAATTCACCTGTACTTAAACTATACTATAAACACTTGTGATCCAACAAAATTATGGGATTTTTCATACAGCAAATACTAAATTAGTAAAAAATCTAAAAAGCATTCACTCAGGAATAATCTGTAATGAAATTTTAATATAACTAACCTTTTCTGTAATACAAAGTTTAAAAATTTGAACTCAAAATTTCTCTTGTAATATGCATTCACGCATCCGATGACATATTTGCGTTTATATTACAATGCAATAAAAAAAATCATTTTGTATTTTTCATTACATTTTTCTATTTTTCATTTTATATATTTCGATTAATTTTACTTTTAAAGGTAAAATTTTTTTATGATTTTATTTTTTGATTTTGTTTCTATTTAATTTTTCTTTGCTCTTTTTTTCGTTTTGACAACTGTTTCGATAAAGTTCCGATAAAAATTAGAGAGACACTAATTTATTCGTAATTCAGAAGGTAATTCAAACTGAATTACGTACAAATGAGATAATTCGCTCTCAAAACTTTGTATGACGAATTAAGTAATTCAGTTTGTAATTTGGGGTTGAATTACGAATGAGAGATCGAATTACGAATAAAGGCTGTAGTGGAAACACGGTATTAGTAAGGAACTTGCCAGGTGGTGAACACAAACTATTTACAAAGTTATTCTGATCCACGTTAAAGCAGCATACATAAGTAAGTCAGAGGATGCATGGCCGAGAAAGCCGTAAAATGCAGGACACCGAAACACACGAAAGAATCTGCGCAAGAAGATATTTAAAAAAAAAAAACTTCACTAATATTAGATGGCGATGAGAAGACAAACCATCATAATTTTTTTTGCAGGGGCCCCTTTTCGATCCCCTTCGTTGCTCAATGATTTCAGGTACCCGACTGGTAACTTATTACTACCTTACTTTCTTGAATCTCATGATGTCACTAGTCTTTTAATCGCGACTGTAGTGCTTTGAGAGTGTCGACTGATACATGTCGACATTCTTCCTCATCACATACATACATACATACATACATACATACATACATACATACATACATACATACATACATACATACATACATACATATGCACATATATTTTGATACCTTACAAGAATCATATACGAGTCCTTTTTAATAAAATAACGAACACTTTGAGAAACTTTTAATAACTAAGCTGAACTTAGCTGAACTTTAATTTTAAGCGAGAAATGTGGTATTTCGAATTATGAATTCAGTTTCAGAAGATAGCACAGATTAGAATATAAGTATAGTAAAAGAAGTCCTTTTAGAAGGAGAATATTGTTTTGCGCTTTTTATCGACGGCTCTAAAGCATTTGATAAACGAAGGCTTAAAGTAAAAGTTCAGGAAAAACTGGCCTAACTATTTTTCAAAAAGTTTTTAACTTTTCGTTTATACTTAAAGATGTAGATTTTTAAAGGACGCCTCAGCTAAATAAAGCCGGAATTAGCTAAATTAGTAATTTGGGACCAAAATTTATTCCATACTTATAACACAGTACGACAAAATCAATTTTTTTTATAGTACACATGAGTAATGTTAACAGAATATGAAAATGGGCTTAAAATAAAGAAATACTTGTCTCGGCGTTTTGCTGTAGCAAAAAGATTTAAATGCTTGAGCCAGTTTTGAAAAGAGAATTAAATTTGGATTTGTTTTTATTAAAACACAAATCCAAATCCGCTAGATGGCGCTTTAATTTTCATGTAAAATTAAAAAACATCCAAAAAATGTACGAAATTCATTAAAAATACAATTCTTCAATTATAAAAAATTAAAACAAGTCGTCTAGGATTTGAACCATATGGCGGTCGATCGTTTCTAAGTTTGTCATTATTTCTTATCTGCGCCTTAACGTTCTAAGCCAATGACCAACCTGTTTACTTTGTCACTAATTGCAGTCTACTCTCATTTTTCTCCTTCTCTCTCTCTCTCTCATGTATGAATGGTTTTTTTCGATTACATTACGTTCACCTTTCCTTACTTCACGCACTTGTGCTGAAGTTTTAGAAAGATTCTATTTATAGAACATTACTACATTTTCGTGGGGCTGTACCATATTTTATTGAATTTATTTAATTGAATTTCAACGAGTTAACAGATCAGAACAGATATTTTATATTTTTGTATTTTTACATTACATTGAATTACATTACATTTTTTGGATATTTTTTAATTTTATATGAAAATTAAAGCGCCATCTAGCGGAAAAAATTGTTTTTTTTAAATAAAAACAAATCCAAATTTAATTCCCTTTTCAAAACTGGCTCAAACATTTAAATCTTTTCACCCATTCTATTTTTATAGAACTTTTTATAATAGTATTACGTTATAAGTGAAGCTCCACGGTCCTTCGAATCTTTAAAATCGATTTTCTTAAAATTCTGATGTGCTACAGCAAAACGCCAAGACACGTATTTCTTTATTTTAAGCCTATTTTCATATTCTGTTAACATTTCTCATGTGTACCAACCACTGTCGTACTGTGTAATATGTCAACTAGCAATCGAAACCTCACATTGGCCATTGCTAAAGATATTATTTTCTAAGCTTTCACTAAACCATCACGATATTTTTTTTGTAAAATTGGTTGAAGTCTCAAATAGTGGAGCCAGCCGTGCCAAATTTTTCGGCGGTGACGTAAATATAAAGCAGCGACGGCTTTTATGCAATGAAAAAATTTTTAGTGGTTAAGTCGATACAAGTCGTCAAAAATGTCGGCTTTCAGTAAGCCGAAACAAGCGGATAAAAACTGCGGGGGCTATATTATTGGAAAGACAACCGGCGGCAGGATAAACAACTTCGAAGCTAGTCGCTGCTGACACATGATAATAGAAATATTTGTTATTAAATTATTAATTTATTTATTTTTAGAAAGCTAATTTTATTTGGTACACCCGTTATATTTTTCAATTTGTGGTAAAGGGTATACAAAATATTTCTTCCATGTTGATTTTTATAAATGAAATATGAAACCAAAAGAAAATTAGATGCTGCTATAAATCATTTACTTAATTCGGATTGGGAACTGCTGCTTGAATTTCGAGCAAATTGTTATTTTCCAGTTTTTTCATGCTGATATGCAACTCACCCCTGTTGTATTTTATGTTTGTTGATGCTGTTGCCATCACCCTACCCTCTTGACTTAATGAGGCCTTTTAGTATGATCGATTTTAAATTGATGTTAACACTTGTGAAGCGGTTGGTATTTTATGATAAAAGAATTTATTTACGGCGATGAAGATGTATAAAATGACAACCTGCTGTTAAAGCCATTGCTATTCTATTAGTTTTTTCCCTTGTTTGTGTGAATGAATTTTTTTATTTGACGGAATTAAGGGTATTTTGGAGATTATGGTTTTACAGTCACCGAATTCATTCTTCGTTCTTTCTACTTTAAATATTCATAAGCTTTAAAGATTTTCATGATTAATTTTTGTATTTGTATTAATATTTATATTAATTTTATTTACTTTATGTTATTAAGTATATTTAAAATGAAAATAAATAATTTTCTTTGATTTATGATTATATTCACAATTAAATGCTTTTTCCATTAATAATATTTAATTAGTTTCATTTCAAATTACAATAAAACTATTACTTTCTCTCGTGTTAAGTAATGACAGGTGCGATAACATAAGGAGGGTCCTAAATTTCATTTAAATATGAGCGACAAGTTTTAAACTCAGGGTGCGTTAACAACAATACAAGATACTGAATACTGGAATGTAGTCACATTGTTAAAGAGATAGCGCTCAATGATCGGCTTCCGACTTTTGTCTCTTTTTTGCTTTAGAGAAACATTAGCATAACATTGATTAAACCAACCTTCTCTTCTATTATGTGCAGCACGACTTTTCGACTTTTATTTATTTGATATTATCCTTCAGTATCTGCAGCTCGACCTATACCTTTATATAAACATGAGTTTTATATGGTACTATATCGATGTTCGACTTTCGATTTATAGTTTTAGGTTATAAACGATTTGATTTAATAATTTTAGGTCATAAACTATTTGTACACATTCACACGTGGCTAAACACTGCATCTTCTAATAAAGTCAGGCAGTCAGGCCGCTCTTCAACTATAATGACAATGACGCGCTACCGTTGTTTATCCACCCGGAGCAACTTTATGGTTGTGTCTCTTGTCTTAATTATTACCACAATGCTGTGATCTTTAGTTTACAATCTATTTAACAGTCAATAGATTGTTAAATGTTTCTTGCTTTCAGTGATTTAATAAAATTTCTAATTAATAATTTAGTTAAATCTTAATATTACCTTCACATTAGTAAAATTTTTAGCTTTAAAGTCTTATTTTAATAAATTTATTTGAAAAGCTATAAGTTTACGAAACAAGTTGTTTCATATACCTGAAGATGTTATCGTAGATTTTGGTAAATTGACATAATTTATTTAACCAAAAAAAGTTTTTTGTTTTCATGTGTTGTAGCGGTATAGAATTATTGACAGCACGGAATTATAAAAATAAAAAACGCATTTTTGTATTTACAGTATTGCAGCAGTGAATTTATACTGCACACGACATTCCCAAAGTTGAGTCGTATTTTTTAATTTACGCCGTTTCAGATGTTTTAGATTTCAAAATAAGCTAGACGACATTCCTGGGTGCAAACTGTAAAATTTTCTCACCTTAATTAGGGAAACTAGCTGGCTATTACTAATAATGTAGGGGGGATATCGAATAGCTAACCGATTTATAATTTTCGCCAACATTACTTCCATTATGTCACTCTTGACTTTGATGTGATGTGATGTGATGTCATGCTATCGACTGGTAACAGTCGACCTTCTTTCTCATCACAGAGTCTCTAGTAATTGATAGCATTTGCTCAAGGTTTAGATCCCCCAGGCGGCCATTCACACAGTATGTGCTCTACCGTCTGAGCATCTCCACAGTCTCCAAGTATCATCTTAAGGTACTTTAATATATCTGAGCGCCTTTCTGGCCTTCCGGCTCTTTAAGCACTATTCGAGGCTATCTACATGTAGTAGCCTTCTCCTTTTCAGGTTTAATGTGTTCACACATTGTAGGACCTTCGCTCGAATTTGGCCGTTGTGCTAGTCTCTAGTCTAGTGCTACTCTCATAGCAGATTCCCTTTTTGCTCGTTGGTCTGCTGCTTCATTTCTAGCAGTGCATATGTGTCCTTTAACACACATAAATGTTACCTCATTAACCGAAACACATCTGTTAAGTTTTAAAACACATTCCAGCACTAGATTAGAGGACACGTTTACTTGACTCATGCGTTTCATAACCGACTGGTTGGCAACTGCAACGAAAACCTTTCTTCCCTGCACCCAACATTCCAGCAGGTGATCCAACGCATGCAGCAGCCTAAGCAATTCTGTCTGAAGCGCAGGATTGTCGGATATGGCAATTTCTCGCCAAACGTGGCGATTTTCAATCTAATTGAAATTTTGGATCTGACAACATGGCGACTTTTGGCGATTTTTTATTGACCTTTGGCCAACACTAGAAACTGAATCAAGGAATATCAAAATGGATAACAAAGAATTTGAAGTTTTAAAAATAATTTGTTTTTCATATTTAAAAATGATTTTACTTCTGGAAACCGGAAACTTTCGAAACATATAAATTTATTTAAAGTTCACAAACGTCTTTCCATTTTTATATTTAAAAATGTTTTTCAAATCTAGTGATGATTTTATTCTGGAAACTGGAAACTTTATTTAATCTGACAAATCTGACAACCCTGTATATGACAGGTTCAACTCAGCTGAGTATACTGATGTATACTCCTGCTCTACCGCCCATAAGAAAACCATCAGTAAAAATGCTGATGTCGTTTTCCAAACACTTATTGTGTATAACGTCTTCCGCAATGAGTGTCCGATGTACTCTTTCGACTATTTTTCCTCTACTCATGCGTTCCATCGGCATTTGAGCTTTCCTAACATCAATACTAAGTAGGTCCAGAATATTCTTATGCCCGATGATCGGCCCAAAGCTATGCCGAATAGCATCGCTCTTCATAAGCAAAGCTGACATTGCAGCCGAAGACCTAATAAATAAGTCCAACGACAACAATGCCAACATTGCCTATGTTGGTGCCGTGCACGTTGCACCAAATATACTCATACAAGTAATCCTTTGAACGCCATCCAACTAAATCCAGATAGATATAGCGACACACTCGTTTCAATGTATTCGTTTCGTGTTAAGTTTCTTATCCAAAGTAACGCCTAGATAATGACCTTTCGTTGATATCCTGATTTCAGATTCTAAAATCATTACGGATCCTACCTCTATGCTCTTCCTCCCTCGAGTGAAGAACTAGCATTTATGATTAGCCCCTGTTTATTGCAGCTTCTCTCGGTTGTTATGAGACATGCTGCAATGGATAAGTGTTGGATAAATGAATGCAAATCGAACGACTTAGAATTAATAATTTAAAGGAAATCAGAGTGTACTTCAAAGGTCTCTCAGACTCAAAGGTCCAACCCTTTCTAACCTAACCGATACATACCTTTCAAGCATCTACATCTCAGTTCCCTTATTAAATCTAAATAGAAACGCCTCTGCTTAACATGAAGATAATTTTCACATTCCATCTTTTTTGTTGGTGTTTTTCATTCTTGATTAAAACAAAAACCCCAATCTATTTTTGATTAAAATTAATTCATAATTACAGTATTTAACAACGAATTCTTTAGTTAAGAATACAAAGATGATGAAAAAAGCAGCAACCATCATAAACATATTCCCCCCAATAATTTTTCAATTATGCAACATTCAAAGCAATCTAGTGAAGCATCATTGTCAAACACTTGTGACAAAAAAATCAAGTGGAATACAGAAGAGAAGTGAATACGAACAAACGCGACAAGCTGGCTGGCTGGCTGGCTGGCGTGAGCAACCATATATAAACACAGTTGGATTGAAAAGTTTTATATTTCCACTCAGTGTAAAGTTTTTTTTTTGAGGTGCTATTGCCTGGTCCTTGCTGTCAACACTCGTAAATAAACTTGCTTCAGGCGCACATATGTCAACTTTTTATTTATTTTCAACAACTAACTTTTTACTTTTACAAGATGTCTCCCAACTTTTCAAATAAATAAAAACAACAACAACAAAACGCACTATTAATAGCAACAGAAATGAAAATATCGCCGACGCAGTTCTCTTTAATACGAATTCAAACAACTTTTTTTTTGTTTAAAGTTCAAAATACAAAAAAGAATCACTTGAAATTGGAAACTTTTGGAAATGTCCTTTTAACAAAATCCTATAATTTGAATGTAATTTGCAACTGCTTGCTTGTTGTAGTTGTGGCTGTTGTTGTTGTCTGTATGACAGCATGTCTGTTCTCTCTACTGGTTTACGTTTCGAGTTGAATTGCAGAGAAGGGGGTTAAAGTATAAAAAAATTAAAAGTTTCAAGGATAAATGGAATTTTTGGTAAATTTTTAATGCAGGAAAAACTCTGTATTTGGTTGCACAGAGTAATAAAAGTAGATAATAAATGAAAAATCGCAATTACACAGAAAGAAATTTCAGTTTTGATTTGATTTACAAAAATTTTAATTCTTCAAGTGGGAATTTACTGCAATTCATTGACTATATTTTCTGTTAAACATAAAATATTTTTCGTTTATTTTGAGTTTGTTGAAGGCTTCATGAACAGAGGAACACCAATTCTATGGAACCTGTTCCTCACATAAAACAATTACAGTTATCTTGTTTTATACTTTATTTGAAAAAGTTTATGATCAACTTATGCAAACCCTATGTAAAACGAGTTCCTCTAGAGAGTCCCTCGATAGACTGATTGGTGGTGCGGTAGTCTATCAGTCTGGGGGTTGCAGGTTCGATTAACGCCAAAGACTCTGGGTGTTTACTGTAGACAAGCAAAACGCTAAGCAGGTAGTGTTGTCTTAAAAAAAATAAAAAAATTTTTTGTCGTGAACCCAAATAATACGGATTTCCTGACAATTTTTGACATCCAAGCCATCGATTAACAGAATAAACAGTGCCAAATATCTTGGTGTCATATTTGACAATTAACTAATCTATGTCATTGAGAAAGTGAAGAAGGTAAGTGTATCACTTTGCTACTGCAGATCTGTCGTTAAAAAAAATTTTAAAGAATTTTACCCAAGATTTTCCACTACGAACAATTGTTCGTTCCACTCTCGTATATGGGACAAAATGAAATATAGATTGATCTTAAAATATGCTTTCGAATACCTGTAGTGAAAGAACATCACATCGATCACCACCATCAATTTTATTCTGACAATTAAAAAGCATTTTTTAATCTGTCCTAAAGATTTAAAACAGTGCTCGACGTTTAGCTAAGAGACGGTTTATTGTCGCCTTTTAAATTCTTGATTAGAAGCCAGACATCACCCCCGCACAGTGGCATTACATTGTTTTATGAACTTTTAACACCTGGACGCCAATACTGCCTATATTAACTGTGTTACTTCCCTTAGAAAGGGATAGGAGTAGTTAAGACAGATGGTTAGTGTGATAGTAAAGCTTCACCTATGGCAACACTGCTTTTGCACGTTATGATTATTTTTAGAACAGTGTTGCAGAGCCTCTGGTGTTATGTAGGCGTATTAGTTTGAATCTAGCATAGCCAATTTATAATTATTTTACTTCGCCCACGATTTAGTGATATATGCATTATTATAAAGAGAATTAATACATATCGGAAAAATTGAAGTTGCCACGGCAGAGTATTGAACTCGTGAGCATGCTTTAGTAGTCAACGTGCTAACCACTTGAGCTACAGCACCCTCTTTGTTAGAGATTACAATACATTTACAAGTTATATACCCGTTGTAGTGAAAACAACCAGAAGCTTAAATAGAAAGAAAGACTAGTGAACTACATAGTAGCCTAACAGGGCACCCGACAAAGGCTTTTTAGTCACAAGTATCTCAGGAAAATCCTTAAATTAAAGCATTAAATATTAATTTTATATACAATTGCAACTAGAATTCAACACATTTTTCTTTAAGTGTAGCACTAATAACACACACACTTTCATAATAATTTTGTATCATTCCCAGTGGTTAAACTAAACAGGCCTCCTCACTTCAGGCCTTCTATAAGACTTAAACTTAAACTTTCTCTCGCTACGACTCTTTTTTCTGAAAGCCTTGGCTCTCCCTTCCCTTTTAAGAGAAGGGAAGTAAGAATGTGTAGTCATTTTGTATTACAAATACATAATTTTCTATTTGTAGATTTTTTATGTACAAAACACAAAAACTTATTTAATTGCCATTTATCTAATTCAAAATTTAAATATTTCAATTAAAAATAAACATAAATTTAAAATGCTTAATCAAATAAAATACATGCCCCAGAAATTTTTTTCTTATGTGCTGTTTCTGTATTGCAAACAAGTAAATCGTCTAGAAATTTTTTATGAAAAGCACTTATTTTTTAAAATTATTTTTAAACAAAATTTTCACACGTATCGCTTGCTTTTAATACAGAAACCGCACATTAGTATTTGCTACGTAAAGTCTTTTAAAAGGCATTACATTTAAGGTTTTCTAGCAGACAATTTTTGGAAGACCTTCTTCAAGGCTTGTCGGCCTAAGCGAAAGTGGGAGGCTTGCTCCGCAATGACAACCTCTGTAAAAAAAGGGACCCATTATAGAAGTGGTCTGCTTCGTTGTTCCCCTAATATAATAAAAATATAATAAGAAATATAATATAAAATTATAATAAAAGATATGCGAATGGAATGCGGATGGAAGGCCTTATGCCTCCAAAAGAAGCAGTAAAGAGGCCTTCTAGATGGCTTTGATACTCCTGCTTTTTACTACTGGGTTATTTTATACATACATATGTGTATATGTACAAGTTTTTTTTCAACGTTTGTTTTCTTTAAATTGTTTTTTTTTTTCAGCTTTGATGTTTAAATTCGTATTTTAGTTGTACCAAATTGTCTTAAAATCTTTTCATGTTTTACTTTTGCAACAGGATATCCAAGTTTTTGTAACGTTATCTATATCATTTTTATAATAATTGAATCAAGAACAATTTTGTAGTCATTTTAAAGTTTAAAATTTTTTTTGTTAGACTTTAGCTACAAACAAGAAAATTTAATAGCTTTAAAAAAACGATGGCATGATTGATATTAAGAATTAAGCAAGAGTGAGGAGAAAAATCTTGAACTTAAATCAATGCTTTAGGTTAGGATTCACTATCTTACATAATCGTAAGATTTATTCACAAAAAAATCTGACGGAATTCTGGTCTACTAAAAAAATTGTTTCAAAATGGCGTTGTAGGTGTAGCACTATTATACAAAAAGAAGATTTTGCAACTCTGAAAATTAAATTATTAATTAAATCGTTCAGACCTGTTAAAAATTCTGTAACACACATCATACACTTCTAATCCGCACTATCATACTTTTTGAGCACACATGTCATTTTTACTGTACTCGTAAATTAGTACCAGGTGGTCTAAATTCTTATGTGCTGTTTACATAACCCAATTGAACAAAACGTCTTGAAAATTTGTATAGGAATAACTCAAAAATTGAGTGCTTTTCATACAAATTTCCTAGACGAATTGTTCAATTGTGTTACATAAACAGCACATTAGTCTCTTTAAAAAAATTAAATTAAATTAAATTAAATGAACTAAATTTAATTTCTTTTGGTATTTTATAGTTCTTTTTTTTATGTGACTGCCGTTGGCTTCGAACTCAGAGCAATTTAACAAGACTTCGTAAAAGGATTTGGTTCTAACTCACGAAGGCCTTGGACGATATTACGTTCAAGAGTGTTGATAGTTTCTGGATTATGATCAGTCGTTAACAACATCCCACAAGAAAAAGCCTGATGGGGTCAAATCGCAGCTCCTTAGGGGCCAATTGACATGGCCAATACGACAGAAAACGTTATTAGTCGATTATTTAATGTGTTGTGCTGTTGAAATAAAAAATAATCTAAATTCAAATCTTCTATTTCAGACCATAAAAAGTCCGTAGTCATGACTCATTAGCGCTCACCGTTAACTGAAAGGCAAAATTTTCGAATGATAATTCTACCACTCTAAATTCGACATCAAACCCAATCACGTGCAGATTTTCCGATGTGACAATTTTGTTTGTTGGCGTAGCCGTCGATATAAAAATGCTTCTCGTCAGAAAAGATAACTTTGCGATGTCCGATTGGTTTGCAATAGGTACAATCAATTCTGGCAACACTGGCAACATATTTTATGTTAAGAGATAATGTACCTGAAAATATTAAAAAAAAGTTTTAGCAAATTTGGACTACAGTAAACGAAACCGGGTTACATTTTTTTTTAAAGAATTATGGTATAAAATTAACATTAACATAGTAAAAAGCCCGTTTCTTTTTATTTTTTTTTTTCGAAATTTCGATTTTTAGCAGAGTAACGAAATGCTCTCTCACTGGTCAATCATGTTTGAGTATGTACATTTTAGTTTTTTCTGCTTCTTTTCATACATGTGTAAAAGAGTAGAAAATAAAATTTGTTGTTCATTTATGAGTGAGAAGATTTATAAGATTTCCTTTATATTCAAAAGTTGTTAAATGAGAAAATATTTTGTTTTTTTTCACGCAAGTGCTCATATATGAGAATTTACAATTTTGTTAATTTTACATAAATGAGGAGATCGTATAAAAAGGTTTGTGTGTATGTATTTATATGCACATATTTTGTAATCTGGAACTGCCGTGAAAAAGTATAAAATTCTGAACCCTGATGTTTGGTGAATACTTTGTGAAATTTTTTTGTTTGTAAAATAGATACATTTTCCGTTTTATTTTGGTACATTTTATTGATACATTATTCGTTTTATTGTCGAGTTTGCAATAATTTGGAGAAATAAGAGTTTTAAGTGAAATTTTACAATTTTGAATTTTTAGTTAAATTTCTAGTTTTTCATCAATAAAACCAATGAAAGTTCGAATTTTTTAATTAAAATTTGTGTTTTATATTTTAGTGAAATGTCTATTTTTGGCGAGCTTTCGATTTATTGGTAAATTATAGACTTTTTTTTTCTAAATTTCAATGCTTTGGAAAAGTTATATTTTTTTATTCGAAATTTTAATTTTTTGGTGATATATTAGTGACATGTAACAATTTGGTGAAATTGAACAATTTTTATTTTTATTTCAATATTTTTGTCAATTTGAACAGCAAAGCAAAATCAACAATAATATGCAACAAATGTGAGTAAAGGTAGTCACTCGCTGATTTGTTTGCTTTTTATAGGTCGATTACGCCGATTTTCCTAACTATGTTACAAAAGTTACCTGGAAGTAGAAATTGCTAACCGAAAAACAAACTCATATATGCCCATCTTACGGTTCCATAACCAAAGGGTAAAAACGTAACCCTAATGTTTTTGTAGAAGGTAGACTCTTGAAATATTCACAACAGTTATTTTACTATAGCCGCTATAAGCCCCCTTAAGGTTATAGGGTGTTCCCAAAGTGACGTGGTTTTCACATATCCAGAATAAAAGGGTGTCCCGATAGTGACGTGATTTTTAAATATACATATGTATGGCCTTATTTTTGAACCGTATGGGTACAATCTTGAAATTTTTAGAAAAGAAAGCTTTAAATTTAAACAGAGTATGTCCAATTTAACAACAAAAGTTAAAAAAAATTAGGGGGTTTCAATAGTCACGCAAGTTTACGTTTCTGACCTAATATTTGACCTTTAAACTTGCAAAGACACTTTAAATTTACACAGAGTATGATTTCGGGGATGCAGAGGTCTGATATTGCCACCTCAGGGTTTGCTGCTACTGACGGACAATATCATTCAATTCCTCCTCTCACCTCCTAGCGATGGATCCTTGTAACCCGAGAAACTTAATCAAAGATGGGGTAACCCTCATGGGAGATTAAGTTGGGGCTAACGAGACAGGGAGCCAAAATTGGGCAATTCTGACATATTCAGTCTAATGGTTAATTTGATACAAGAATGTTAAGCCACGGAGGCATTCTTTGCGATGTGGTAGCGGTAGTATTCTAGATAAGAATCAACGGTAGCACCTAAAGTCCAACGATAGAGGGCTATGTGGACGCAGAGTCTGTACTCGTAGCGAGCGGCAACAAAAGGCGTCTGACTCTTGAGAGGCGGCCTAATTAATAGTGAATCTAACCACATCCCGACTATTCTTTGTTATATCCAAACTTATGTTTGTAACATATGGATGGAAGACAGTCTACTTACTTACTATTTTCTAACAATACATGAGTTTAAACTAGTTTAATATTGATTCTCCAAGTGGTCGCCGCAATACAGCGGTCAATCCACCTGCCTCAGATTTATCTCAGGCAGCATGCACATCTGATTTGGAGCTGCAGAACACATGTTTAGAGACAAATAGACCTACTAATGAAACCTCGAGGCCCTATGCTCCACTGGGAGCCAGAGGATATAAGAAGAAGAAGAGATGATTTACAATGGCTACTGTGACAAAAATTATCAAAAATAACAGTAGTAAAAATGAAAGGGTGTTACCTAAAAGTAGACACTATAGAATACGTGGTTGTGCTTTTATTTTAAGCAGTAACAAACAGGTTCTTAAAATTTGTAAAAGCATGTAATAAAACTAAATATTAAAGGCTGCTCTATAAAAGGCGCGAAGTTAAAATCTTGCTATGCTACAAAATGAAGAAGTACACCAACATAATCCTTGTTACGAGAACTACCTTTGCCCGCATTAATTTTTATTTATTTTTTAAAATTTTGTAGGGGAGATACCGAAGCATGGGTCCCTTTTCGCCCCCTTTGTTTCTCAATGATTTCTGGCATCCCACTGGAAATTTAAATATCTTACTTTTATTGAGTCTCGTGCTGTCACTAGCCTTTTACTTTCGACTGTAGTGATTTTAGACAGGCGACTGATACATTTTGAAATTCTTCCTCATCACAGAGTCTATGGTAATTGCTAACATTTTTTTTAGGTCTCCACAGCATCTCCATATAATATGTTCCTGCCCGTGGTCCAAAGCATTTTTTTATGTTAGTCTTTCTCTAAGCATAGACTACAAGTATCGTATTACCGCGATTTTTAACTTGGTCAGATAATACTTGAGAGTCCGTGACCTGTACTAACGCAGTTAACCATTTGTAGGCACCTAAATTATATCCAAGTTCCTTCTTGGTCTTCCTGCCTACTTGTAGTGAAAAATTACAGAATCTATGTTGGGAACCGAACCCACAACCCTGGACTTGTAATTGATAGGTAGCACACTACCTACAAGCCCACCGAGTTTAAAAGAAATAAATTAAAAAATTACACTGGTCGTCAAAAAAAAGTTGGAAGTTTGAATCTTGTTAGAACTTTTATGTGCTGAATCCAAATTTGTTCACAGATTTTTTCTATCACGTCTAGTTTTTGAGATATTTTTATCTTCGAGATATTCTTATTTAAATAAATTTAAATATTAGATATGTAGTAGTATGTAGTTATTGTGATAACAATGGTCGGCAAAAAAAAAAAACGAAGTCGGGATCAAGAACTTTGTTAATTGACTTTTGCGTACTGAATTCCAATCTGTTTATAGATTGAACCTATCACTATTCTAGTTTTTAAGATATTCTTGTTTAAATAAAATACTGATATTGAAATATTTATTAGGTATTTACTATTAAAAAATAAACATAAATATGTGGAATATAGTGATCTGAACTCGTTAAATTCAAATCCGCTTTCAGTTTTTCCGTATCACGTACAGATTTTTTATTGGCATGGCTAATATTTTCCCCTAAACAAGACGACCACGCTAACTTATTGTTATGTATTATTTACTAAGTTTTATTTTTTGGTTAGAAAATAAAAGTTTTTTTATTTGAATTTTAGCTTGGAAAATAACTGTTATTATGCGTATTTTATTTTTTACTTGAAAAATAAAATTATTTTTCAAGTTTTACATTTTGATTAAAAAATTAAATGTATTCATACAAATTTATATATGTAGATTTGAGCAACACAAGTTACTGTAGAAAGAGATTTTTACGCCCTTGAACTGATATTAACATTTTTATTTGCCAAGCAAAAAATAAAATTTATAAAATAACTGTTACTTTTAAAGCAAAAAATAAAAATTGGAAAATAACCATTAAAAATAAATTTTATTAAATAAAACTTTTAACCGTTACGATCCCTGGTTTTAAGCAATAACGATACACTGAACCAATATTAATATTAATAAAAAAAATTAATTAAAACTTAACGACAAAAATGGTTAAATCAACTTAATTTTTACTCAAACGCATTCTAAGAAAACCAACCCATAAAATTTGTTAAATTTACATCCCTAAAAGAAGTAAATCTGGATAATTTATCCGTAGATTTGACTCAGTTAAGTTACTTTATTATTATTTTATTATTATTATTATTATTATTATTATTATTATTATTATTATTATTATTAAAAGTAAACGAATAACTTTTTCGGGCAAATCTAATACTACTAGCGATTACGAACAGAATTATGTTTGATGAATTTGAAGAAAGCATTAAAGCAGACACAAAAAACAAAATATCCGCAGTTGGGAATTTGAAAGCCATTAATGTTTTATGTCTTTTGTTTTCAGATTATGTTGCAGATTGATAATGACGATAAAGAACCTATAAAGAATAAAAAAAATAACTAACAATTTTAGTTAATTTAACTACATTTTTATTATTTTTACACCCTAATATATAACGAAAAGGAATAGTCATATTGAAGAAATTTATATAAGGAATTTAATAAAATTATTTGTTTTATTAATTTTTCAATTTTACACTACATTTTACAGTATTTAGATAACTTTTTGGTACAGTGTAGAAGCAAGATTATTCCATCCCGAATACAAGATTCAAATTTTTTTGCGCATGTTGGACAAATTACGTCTTGGGAACTGTGTTCTTATTGGCTAATAATTGTGATCTTAACTGCAGAGTTGCCAATTTTTTCATATTACATACATTTTTTACGAAGCAATTAGTTATTTACAGTCTTGGCAACCCTACACAATATTGCAATTAAATCTCAAAAAATCTCACATAATTCTGTGCTACTCAAAAATGCATTTTAAAATGGCGTTGTAGTTGCCACACTATTGGAGAAAAATTTATGAACTTTTTCAAAAGTTTAACGAATCGTACAGACCCGTCAAAGAATCTATCAAACACATACACTTCTAATCCGCACACATGCCAGATCCAAGTCAGTCGTGTACATATGATAGTTATAAGAATTCCTAATTTATACATATAAAATAGTTAAATACATAAGTATGTACATAAACATATTTAAACATTTTGAAAAACTTAATCGATGCTGACTTTAAAATTATCCATGTATTTTCTGATAATTTGTTAAATTTAAACATTTAATGGATACTGCTGCTTTCACTCCCACTGCTTACAAAAACAACTGCACATATTGCACATGCACCGAGCGGCAAACATACATACACAAAAAACTCTTAATAAACGTTTCAGAAAAGTATTTTTCTCATTTTATATTTATTAAAAAGGCAACATGAAGAAAAACGAAAATATGTACATACATATGTAATTTTGAACGTACAAATAAGTACGAGTATGTTCGTATGACATAAAGGAAAAAAATCTTCAAATGAAATGGGCGTTTTGGGTTTTTTTTCCTTTTTTTCCATTTTTAATTTTTCTTTGTCATGTCATACTACTTAAGGAAAGAGGAATGAGTTGGACGCCATTATGAGGTACATTTTCTTTATTTTTATTTATTTATTTTTGTCGATTGAAGTAAAAGAAAGATCCTGTTTGTGAAAAAAGTAAAAAAAAAAATAAATAGAAAAAAAGAAATGTTCAAAAGATGCTTTTAGCGGTAAATAATGAAAAGTTAAAAAGCCACATCAATGATGCACACACATACGTACGTACATACATACTTAAAAAATACATTAAAAATGTATAAACACATACCCGGCAGTTTATTCAGGGTCCTATAGTTTGTGGGAAGTGTAGTGAACTAGTCATAAGACAGGCAAATACAACTCCACTATGAGGCACAAATATCAGATTCTTTATTAAATAGGAGCAAGGCTCATTAAACTCAATAGGAGAAATTGAGGGTTACACGTTAAAGTTTTTCCTTTCGAATATTAATACACTTTAAGGATCGGTACACAAAGTGTAAAAACGTAATCCTATTGCTTACGCTACAATGTCTGACCATCTGTCAGCGACTTCTATCTGTGGAACCTTAAGAGGTACTCTCTTGAAATTTTTACATAAGCTTTATTACTAGGGCCGCTAAAACAACAAATACTAAAACTTATAGGCTATTCCGAAAGTGACGTGTTATTCGCCTCTATGGGCCTTATTATGAGTAGCATTTGATTTTCGATGTTCGCTGGCTACCGAACATCGAATGTTAAATTCATATTATGAGTTGGCAGCACTGTCGAAAATTTCGTTGTACATATAACGAATATTCAATCGAACACAACTTTGCTTTCGATGCTGTGTGGCAGTTTATAAAACTAATGTTTTTTTTATCAAATGTCAGCAGTAAATTATGCAGGTCTAAGGTTGTCAGTACAAAACAACAATTGGAAAAGCTCGTTTCTCTAATGGAACAAAACCCTCAACTTATAATAGGAATATGCACAAAAGCAAGCGACAAATAAATGGGAAGCACCAACGAGCATTCATCGAATCATCGAACCATAATTCCGCCGTTGTTATATTAATTAATTAAGTTGTTTTCTTTATAAATCCGTAAAACAATATTTATTTACATATTTTTATTTGTAAAGTGGCCTATATAACCTTATAGTGTTAAGGCCTTTATACCCTGCTTTCTTAATTGAAACAATTTAATATTAATTGTACAATTTAATTTAATTTTCACACATGCTCAATTAAGCTTACACAATTAGTATTTGACAGCTGATAAAACATTGCTTTGTTTTTGTTTTGAAAACAAAAATTGATAAAAGTGGCGCTTTAAAAAAATTTTGCGATTTTATTTGATACAATTAAAATAAATAAAAAGTAAAAACCCGATTTGCTATGTAATTTTTTATACCATTCAGCTCTTTTTGACATCTGAAAATTAAATTTCAACCCACAAAATATATGTGCTTTATGTTGTTGTAGTAAAGCTGCTACCTATTATTATTGTGACTAAATTTTTCTCATTGAATATTATTCACAGTAGATATACAGCAGGGTCGCATTTCGTATTTTATTCAATTAGTTACGCAATTAAGTACTAATTTCTCAATTTAGTAATTGAATTCTCGTATGGTAAATAGAGCTCATTTAATCCCTTGCCTAAATTCTCTAATTGCACAATTAAGGCTTATGTCTCAAGAGAGTATTAATCATAAATAAATAAATATTTTTTTATAGTGCCAACTGATAAATACATACATACATACATACATACATACATACATACATACATACATACATACATACATACATACATACATACATACATACATACATACATACATACATATGTACTATTGTGAACAATCCAATTGATTCAAATTCACAATAGCACTATTTTCATCGAATGTGCGCCATAATACTAAATGATAATTCGTTCCATCAGCTCTTTTAACCACAGTCGAAGATCGAAAGTTGCTCATAATAGGCACTTATGTCTTTATTTCTTGAATCGTAAAAAGCAGACATTTGAAATTTACACACAGTAATTGAAACTATGTTCGCTAAATAAATAAGTATAAACAAAAAAACCTAAAAATTAAAGGGTGTTTCGACGGTGACATAATTTGCGCGTATATGGCCTTATTTTTTGAAAATGAATAGATAGACTCTTGAAATTTGTACAGAAAAGTTGTTGCCAAGACCGCTACACCAATTACTAAAAATGAAATGAACCGCAATAGACTCTTGATAGAAAGTGTATTACCATGGCCGCTAAAACAACAATAACTAAAATGTAATGGGTGTTCCGATATTTACGCGATTTAGCCGTAAATTTATACAGAGTGTGTAAAATTATTTCCGCTATTACATGTGCACAAAAAAATCATGTAAAAGTCGTTCGGTCTGAAGATTCTCTTATTTTATATATATCGCACTTGTTCCTCAAAATTTTCACTTTTTGCAAAAACCCAAACCACAGAGGTCATATCTACCCACTGTAAAAATCTCCCTTTGATTTGTCTTCTCTTGTGTGAAAAAAACCGTTATGACCCTCTTTGTGTTTTTAGAATAACTAATTTAGTCTCAATTTACGGAAACACTTTTTGGCCTCTACTGGAAATTCATGAATTTTGAGTTGTTACGCTTTTCAGGAACAAGTGCGATATATAGAGAAAAGTTTATATTTTCTATAAAAAAACATTTAATGTAGCTCCACGATTGCCTTAACGCCATCATTAACTATCATACTTAGTCGTTCGATCTGTCAGAATTGGGATGTGAACTCAAAAAGTACAATATTGCGGAGTAGAGGAGGTCTGTACGATTTGATACTCTTTCGAATAAAAATCATAAAATTTGTTTTTTCTTTGTAACTCTGTACAATTTCCTTTTTTGTATAATGAAACGCTATTTTGAAACGATTTTTCGAGAAGGAAAGAATTTTCAGGGGGCAAATTACGGCATTCGATATCGATCGAAATTCCCATTTGAATTCTTTTGCAATTTCGATCGATATCGAATGACGTAATTAGGACCCAGGTTTTTTTATTGAATGGAACGATTGTGTGGGATAGTGTATCCTGTAACTCGTTTCTGTAATTGCCAAGGCGAATATACATACATATATATTAAGTTTTAAAAAAATAAACGAATTTTGAAAGCGCTGCTTTGTACATAAAAAAGAAAAGCAAAAAAAAAAAATTACCTTCGCCGTGCTGCCACCAGGTAAAATTAATTCACAAATCGAATAACGATGGAAGTTTTTGTTTCACACTTTTTGATGTGAAAACTCACAAAAAGTTACATAAACGAGGCATTGACCTTTATTATGATTGTAAAGCTCCATCTTTTTCTAAGATAGAGCATAAAAGAGTTCGACTTGGTCCAATTGGGTTTTTTTAAATTTTTTGCTTTGAGTTTTTCTTTATTGCTTTTTCTACTTTTCTGGCTTTTTATCTTTCTTGTTGTATTTTTATTTTTAGTTAAAATATATTACACCATGCAACAAGAAAAATAAAATTATTCACTTCAAAGTTTAAAAAAATAATTTGAAAAACTTAATGATATTTTTTGTAGACGACTTACACCACGCCTTAATTGTTTGTTCGATGGTACTATTTTTTCTTATAAATCCATATTGATGATTCGAAAGACAACCTTTTTCGCTTAGAACTGGGTTCAGTTTAGTAATTTAAATCAAGTAGCTTTGACATTTTTGATAAAAGACTTAAGAATATTAATGATAATGATTCTACTGTTGTCCGGTGTTTTTCTGACTTATCTTTTCCAGGCTTCGGTTACATTATTACCAGTGAAGTCTTCCAATTCTGGGGATAATAGTATAGACGCAAATTAGCATTGAAAATAAATGTCATTATTTTTGTTGCTATACGGGGCAACTCTAAAGCCTTTTGTTGCTAATATTGTCGATGCCAGGGGATTTTTTATGTTCAGCAAGACTGTTTACAATCTCTTTGTCGTCAAATCTTAACGATACAGATGCCTCAGGGACTATCAGAGACACCTCATTGCTGTCTTTGATGGGTTTAGAGTAAAGACATTTTTTAAGTGGTTTACAAATAAATTTCCTTTTTCGGGGTCGCTCAATGCCCAGATTTCACTAGAATTACGCATGGGTGGCTTTCGTATTATGGGTCTTTTGAGTCTTTTTGTTGCACGCCATTAATAGTAGTCATTTAGAAAAGAAACTCTTCTAGATTCTAGCATTTCCTGAAGCCGCGTTGAACATTCCCGCAGACTGCATTTAAGTAGTGGAGATCAGTAGAGGAGATGCAGTTGCCACTACCAACGAATTCTTCTCTTATTAGTTAGAAGCTGCTCGACGACCACAGAGTCAATTCTCCCCTGTTGCGTCAACGGTGTGTTTGTCGAACCGTGTTAAACAGCTAGTTTGAGATTCTCTCCCAAGTTGCCAATTACCAATTCTACATCTTCAGAAGTTCGTAGGGCTATGTTTTTTGAAAACTGTGTACTCAGATATTTTCTGTATTTTATCCAGACTGTACTCTAGCATGTCGGAGCTTGTAATCCATTAGGAAAAATAGTTCCTGTAGGTATATGGTGACGATGGTGATGGCTGCGCCGAAGTCAATAACGTCCGGAATTTGTCTGCTGTCGATTGGCCAGTGTGTAGGCTGTCCACTGGAGATTACATTTAGATCCATTTTAGAAATAGTGTCAAATAAAAATCGGCCTTTTGGGGTTACCAACCGTGACCCCCAATGAAAATGTTTGGCTTTATAATCACCTCCAGCTAGAAAACAAGTGCCTTAAGAGTAGTAAAAGTCCTTTTATTGATTTTTTGTGATTTGAAATCTAGGTAGAGAGTAAATTAATGAAATCACCAAGTTTATGTCTGTATGTAAGGCGTACTGTTGTTGCTTGAAAATATTCATCACAAGTATTATACATCAGATGGTGCGTAAGTCTTGTTTTCACCAAAAGTACGGAGCCTCCGCACGATATACATACCTCTGGCACCCTGGGTATCATACATTTCGTATCCAAGTATTTTGAGCAAGCTCCTTGATCACAGATACTTTTCAGCAAAAATCATTACCTCATTTTTATATTAGCGTAAACCTTTAGCGTTCCAGAAACAGATCTTTAAGCAGTCATTGGTTAGTGTTTACAGCCTGCATTTTCATCACTTCCTGCATCACAAGAGCAAAGACAGCCACGAAAACCGCTGAGTGTCTGTGAACACACACACACAGCCTTAACAAGGCTCTCACAAAGAGAACAAACCATATAATAATTTTCAATCAGTAGCATGTCAGCTTTCAAGAAAGTAGGTTTCTGTCGCATTGTTTTATTAAAATTGTATTTCTTTTTGAGGCTATTCTTCGGGATTGCCGGTAGCTTTTTTAACGGCTTCATACACTCTGTTAGTCTATTTTTAATTTGATGAGATCTGTGTGATTGCCAATCTCTTCGAATTTTTGTTTTTTCCGTCAAGAGCGAAACTGCACAAGTTTATTACAAGTTATTAACGGTTTATTAAACTGTTTGAAATTTTTGTTGTAAAGATGCAATAATAAGAGAACATTATTATTATTATTATTATATTATTATTATTTTCTTTGGACTCCATAAGGATCATAGAGTCATTAGATTCATTGTTTTCATTTGGTTCTATCTACTGCTAACGCTTTTATTCGGTTGGAACTAATTAATGCCTTGCTCCTTTTCAATCTGTCAACTCTATGTGTGGGCCGGTCAACCCTGTCGTCCGCTCGCTTATAGATTCTGTATTGCTGTGTTGGTCATCGCTATGTGTGGGCGGTCAACCCTGTCGTCCGCTCGCTTATAGATTCGGTATTGCTGTGTTGGTAATATCTTCATCACGTCATCAAAAGCGTATGCTCATTCCAACTTTATTTCCTTTTTGGGATCTCCACTCTGTTTAGTGGTTGATGTGTTCGTTTCTAGATACCGTTGTTAGAAATTGTTGCTGCTTTCTGCGTGTACATGAATTAAATATATTTTTAGTTTGGTTGTTCTCAAGATGTGTGCAGATCTCCACATAAAATTCAGTCGGTCAAACGATTGGTTCGAGCATTTATTTTATTTCTTATATCTCCACTTGAACTACTAGATGAAGTTGAAATAACTCCCAAGTAGCAGATATTGGTTGTTAATCGGAAGACTCTTATTTTTTATATTTGATGAGCTGATTTGAATGATCATCGTGTCTGTGTGGTAGGTGACAGATGTCCTCTGAATAATTAAGTTCTTATGACCTTTTGATTATTCCTCTGGCTGTAGATAAGCCCCTTTCTACTACACAGTCAAGGACATAAAATATTTACATTTTGTTGCACTGTGTCATTCATTTTTTCATTCTTCAGGTTTTTCTTATTCGCCAGCAATGATTTATTATGATTTTTTGCTATTGTACTTGTATGTGTCCGCGTGTATCCTTCAAGAAGGATGCTTGCTGGCCTTCTTGTTGTTGCTGTTGCTTTTGTGTTAAATGCCTTTTTTCAATTATACTTTTTTTATTTTGTATTTTGTAAACACGGTTGCGGTAAAACGTAATATTGATATCAGACCTTTTTTTGGTTACTTGAGTGGTTTATTTAAAAATAAAGATAATACTGATTTTTTTAATGGATGTGTGTTTATGATGGAGATAATTCATTTCACTACTGGGAAGAAAGAGTTGTTGGTTATTTACTGCATCCACTATATTGTGCAGTAAAAATTGATATTTTAAACAAATTAGCGATTTATATAAAAGCATGAGTGAGTATATTTAAATAAAGATATATTTGAATACTTATAAACATAGGTACAAATGTTTTTTTTTTATATTTCATATTATTTATTGTATCTTCAATGTAATTGAAGTATTCATATCAAGTCTAAAATCAAAATTATGTAGATGGCCTTTGCACCTACTATAGGGTAATTCCACGTCAAATCAACAAGGCACTCAAAATGACTACTTCAGATTTTATTGAAACTTTTCCAAATATAATTAAAAAAAAATATATCTCTTATAGTTTCTTAGCTATACAGCTGTCAAAATAGGAAAATATCGCTTTTTTGCATATAGGCTCGAGGATTAAATATATTCTTATTCCAGTTCGTTCTATAAGCCCTAGGAAGTTGAGTAATAGCTCATTTTAGGGGATTTCATACGCTTTAATTTGATATCAATCATGAAAAAAACAAATTTTTATTTTGATTTTAATTTTTATTTTTATTTGTTTCTTATATTTCAAAAAAAGTTTTATAAAAATCTTTGAGATAGTGTCTTTTTTTTTTAAATTTACATATGTTTTTAAATGTGGCATGATGAGTAAAAAAAAAATTCAGAGTGGGACGAATTTCAGAGTGGGACGATGGTGGGATCAGAAGTTATGTTATGTATACGTATTTACTTGATATATTTCTATACCTTTAAACCAGAAATTGCGTACTTTAACTGCTTTTTCTCCACTTTATCTTGGAAATAAAATAGTTTTGCGGTAAAAAAGTATCCTATACTGGAGTCAGGATGCTAAGGTACCTGCATACAATACCTGCAATACCTACAGTACCTGCATACAATTTTGTTAAAATCCATCCAGTAGTTTTTACGTAAGGCAAACGCAAAAAACAGACAGACAGACGGAAATGAGTTAATATTTTATTATATGTAAAGATTGCAAGCTGATTAAATTTTATACCGGAAAATCTTGTTCAATGATGCGGCAGCATGCACAATTGCCAAATATGGAGTGCAAAATCGAATATGGAGTGAGATACCATTGCATCCACAAAAATTCTCTTTTCAGTGTAGATTGTCAGTTTAGTGTCAGATTGTCGAAATGTGATAGAATCAGTGAATTTTGTACCTTATCGACGGATACACAATGAATTTTTGTTTCCAAAAATCAATGAGATAAACATCGACAGCTTTTCGTTTCAACAGGATAGTGCTACGTATTTTGATGATAACGTTATTTCACAGAATGGAACTGTTACAGGGCCTCCAAGATTGTGTGACTTAACGCCTCTTTATTACTTGCTTTGGAAGTACGTTTGTTCACAATTATGAATATTATGAATTTATTATATGGTTATTATAACCATATTACTTAATGATAATATTGAAAAAAAAAACATAATTATGTTGAAGTATAAATACATATATTATAATATAATAAGACGACAATATACTAATTAAATTTTATTTTATTATGATGAAATATATCATATGGTTAAATTAAATACAATAAAATAAAAAAATTGGTGTCCCGGTAGGCCTGTAGGTAGTGCACTATCAGTCTGGGGGTTGTGGGTTCGATTCCCACCAAAACTCTGGGTGTTTCACTACAACGGGTGAAGGTATTCGTTACTATGTTCGATAGATTAGGTTAAAATATAATTTTAATTGTTTTGTAACATTTAATAAAATAAATACTATAATAAAACACTATAGTTTTAAACCCTTCGATGTGAGAGATGGCTAAGTTAATAAATTATTATTTATTTGGACAAAATCGCCTTGAATTAGATTATAATTTTGGAAATTTAAACACAAAACTACAAAACTATTTTGGTTTCGACAAACATTATTTCTTTGTTTTTGATCATACTTTGGTTATAGACGAAAAAATCTTATCATATTTTGCTTATTAATAATATATTATGGTTATAAATATAATATAATTTTGTAAGTATAATAAAACTTTGGTTGTTGTTGGAAAATTATATTGTTCAAACCAACCATGTTGTTTTTTTGGGTGTAGTATTTATGATCCAATAGGAACAAAAACTTCTTTATTATAAGTTATTCATCGCAACTAAATATTGCTACGAAAATCAAAAGATGGTTCTTGTGACCATACCATAATCCTGTTTTTTCTCTGTGTATAATGAAATAACTCCAGGAGTTTTCGAAGAAGTTATTATAAATTGAACTGCAACAGCTTAGCGTAGTGGTCAGTTATCAGATATCATAGAGTTCCTCTACAAACGAAATAAAAAATGTTGTGCATTAAATGGCTATAACATTAATGAAGAACATTTTCCAACAAAAATTAAAAACATTTTTTTTAATATTTAAATTTGCTAAAATGCATGTACCTTTTTGAAAGTATGTACATACATACATGATACCTACCCTTGTTTAAGAATATTATTGGTCAATGATTGATATAACAGTTGCAAAATGTTGAGGTTAGTAAAACAATCATTGTCCAAGTTCGTATTTAAATTCCTACTACAGAAAATTAAATGCTGCATACACACACCTGGTGATTCAAAAACAAGTACTTTTTCATTTTGACACTGAATGATTTTTTCTGTCCAAAATATTGAACATCGCGACCTAAAATAAGTCGTTTTATGCTAAAACAACGTGGGAATTATTTCAAAATTATTTGTTAACTAGCTGTGCCCACACACGTTGTGTGCGTCCTGACAAAATATTGTTCGATTTTGTTTTAAAAGTAATCCACACAAAATTTTAAGACTTTTACGTATTTTATATAAAGGTATCCCCATACCTGGATACAATTTTAAAAACTATTGTAGAAAAAATCGGCGTACTTTCACGACTTCTGCTCCACTTTCTCTTGGAAATAAGATACTTTTGCGAAAAAAAGTATCCTATGTTGGAATCAGGATACTAAGGTACCTCACAAATTTTTTTTTAAATCCATCCAGGAGTTTTTACGTGATGCGAACACAAAGAGAAAGACAGGCAGATAAGAAGTGAGTTACTGTTTTATTGTATGTATAGATGTATAGATAAAAAGATGTTTTAATCGAAATGAAGCACCCACCCACCACTAGTGCTGTATGCAAGTTTTAAAAATTTCGTTTATCAGTTTGGGCTTCACAGAAAGTCCAATTGGACATCGAATTTGTCCCAAAATTTCTCTTGTGAAAAGGGGAATTTTAATCTCGACCGCATCTGGGAAGTGTCAGCTTGGTGTTAATTTTTCATTGGGTCATTTTTTGTGAAAATGCTGATGGAAACGCCATTTCATTCAACTGTGAGCACTATAGAGCCATGAATACGGATTTTTTGTGGTTTGAATTGAAGGATATAAACTTAGATAATCTTTGGTTTCAGCAAGTTGGCACATGGTGCCAAATAACACAGCTCGGTAAATAATCAATGTTTTACGCCCTATATCAAATGACCGACTGGGAGCTGCGATTTGACCCCTTTAGATTTTACAACGTAGGGACCTTGAAAGACCGATGTTATACGATTAATCCAGAAACTAACCACTTATTTAGGGCTTATATCGTTCGAGCTATACGTGAGATAGAACCGTCAACCAGGAGTTGGAAAATTGGACTGAAAGCATAAACTATTGCGAAGCCAGTGGCGGCAGCCAACTGAATAATATCGTGTTTCATAATTAATAGAATTTTTTTTTATATTTATGAAAGCCATAATGCACCAAAAGAAATTAAATTTAGTTAATTTTTAAAAAGATACTTGTATTTGGAACACCCGGTACTTACGAAGCATAACTTATTATAATTATTAGGACAGCCATAAATCAATTTATATAAAAGCACAATAAAACCAATTTAATAGATTATCTGAGGTTTCTTTTTTATTTCTCACCCGTTACGTCTTAATTTTAAATTTATAAATAAAAAAAGTTTTAAAATTTGTGTGTAACATCGACAACATTATTTTGCCTTAATTCATGGTTATCCTAATATTCATTGGTACATACATACGTACATACATACATACATACATACATACATACATACATACATACATACATACATACATACATATATACATACATACAGACATACATTTTTTGGAATATGTATTTTCTATATGTATATATACATACATATGTATATATAAAATTATGTTCATATACAAATAAAGGGTGTCTTAAAATTTAGGCAAGATTTAGTTTACATATATAGAATAGATAATATATTTTTTATCGCAACATAAAATATATGGTATGGGGTTATGTTTGGAATAGCAATTTGGGTTATGTTTAGAATAGCACCTTCAACGTTGCTGGCACATACGAAATTTTTTGGAAAATTTCCATGATCATTTTTAGATAAATGGCTGAATTATGGCAACTAGTTTCACATTTCAAAAAAGCATTACACAACTCTGAAATGGTGAAATTAAATTTTATAAAATATTCGCGGGACAAAAAATAATAGAATTTCACTTCTTCAACTTGTACTTCATTATCATATATTTTTATTGTTTAAGCTAAATACATGCGTGACTACTGCGGGGGAATCGTTGGCTGTGGTAACCTTAATAATGTTGCCTGAAGTATCAAAATATTTTGCCGAAAAATAAGATAAATTTCCACATGACTGATTTAATTTGACTGATTCTTGGTTGCAAAATATAAAATATTATAAAAATATGGTTAATCAATAAAAAATCTGAAATTTTGCGTTTTGCGCGGGACTCGGTATTTAAACTAAAAATGGAATAATTATGCAAAAATCTGGACACCTGGCAATGCTATTCAAAATATTCTTGATAAATAAAGTGTTTTTTTTTAATATGAATCTTGACTCCTAAAAACTCTATAGAAAAAATCCAACGGTGTTTTGTATCCAAAGGGCAAAAACGAAAACCTGTTAACATCGCACTGATGTCTGTCTGTCTGTGGCAGGAGTCAATCTAAAAGAAAAACATTTAAAAGATTTAATTAAAAAAAATAAGTTTAAAAACAATAAAACCACGCTTTAATAATCATGTTGTTCAATTTTTATAGCAGACATATCAGTTGCATACCTTTAGGATGAGATATTAACACAACATATTGTTTTTCTTTGTTAAAATAAAGACAAGTTTAAATCTAAAAATTTCGGCCGTTTAAAGTACTGAGATGGAAATGAGATCCAAGTTGTTATTTGGTCCAATACCTATCACTATAATTGTATTTGAGGTGCGTTTTCTCGTGATGTTGAGAGAGCAAGAGCTTATGTGCGCTATTTTTCCGGGCACTGGTGTAGACTATCTTAAGCTTGCCGGGTTTTGTGTATCGGGTAGAGATGTCGGCTTTTGATGCAAAATGATTTCAGTTTATCAAGCCATAGAGATTGTGTGTGTGCACACACACAATCTCAACGAGACTCTCGCAAAGAGAATAAAACATACAGTTTTCAATCAGTAGCATGCCAACTTTCAACAAAGCAGGTATATGTCGCGTTGTGTAATAAAATAAGTACACTGAAAATATTCAACCATAACCAAAAATTTTGTCAGTTTGAAATAATATTTATTATTTAAATACAAAAATTATTTTTTTTTTAGTTTTTGTATTAGATTAATATAAATCACGCTTTCATTTAACAATTTTAAAGCAATAAACGTTACATTTATTTGTTTTATTTTCACAAGAAATTATATACGGGTACGCATGCATGAATAGTTTATTTGCATATTATTAAATTGGAAAATACGAAATTAGTTTTAATAGTTCAGAATGAAAAATAAATTAAGGTAATTATGTTTTATAATTAAAAAAACTTTACACAAAAGGCTCTTATGACAGTAATGGGCGTTTCTAAACAAGGGCTATTGTATTGTGTGATTTCTCTACCTGTTAACATTATTAACGAATATGTTAGATGTTTTTTCATAAGAATCGCTTGTACGGAATTTTCACAACATACAACACATACATATGTTACAATTCATGACTATTTCTTAATTCTAAAAATCGTAAGAAAACTAATTTAACTTAACTAACATTAACTTAATATTATACAAAAACCTTTTGTATGGAATTTTCACAACCATAAAATATTTACAAGCTACCATTTTTTGCTACTTTTTAGCTCTATCTTAACAAATAACTTAAATTAAAATTTTGTTAACTCATTCAAAATTAAACGCTTTTGTATTTACTAATGATAAAAAATGTGATTTTTTTCAGTGCAAAACACCAATACATTCTCATTTTAACCAGTTTTAACAACTTTCTCTGGTTGGGTATGCTTAATCAAGCGGTTGATTTTGGACGGTTAATATTTGCTCATTATTTAAATTACACAATAGTGCGAGTACTATTTTCATTTTGACTATATTTATTTTTAAGTCAGTGTGTGATTCTTGAATTCCCGATTCCTGGACTAGTTATAAATTCGATTGCAAGATGTAGGTAAGTAGCATTGTATATATGTGAGATTGCGAGTAATGATGGTTTCCGTTATCAGGTTTGAGCTGGGGCTTTCAAAACCGCCTCCACGGCAACGGGCAGTGGATATAATCGCTGCATCCTTAGGGTTATACCGCCCAACTTCGTTCAACAGAGCCTCGTCTACTATCGGCAGCATGGAGCAGGAGTGGTTGCCATTTCATTTTCAAATTTACCATCCCTAATCTGCTGATGATGGACAAAAAAGTTTTAAAAACAAGTAAAAGTGCTATATTCGGCCGTGCCGAATCTTCTATACCCTTCACCACGGTGATTTTATTTATACAGACATGTACAGCATTATCCATATTGTTGATTCTTTACTTAAATTAAGTCGTATCAGAAAAATTCATTATTCATGCTTTAAAGAAATGAACAAATGAAAACAAATTCCGTTGGCTACAATTGTCGTCGTGTTGTCAGATACTTAATGATATTAAAGACGACAGCTACATCGTAAACTCTGACATTATTGTAGAAATACTTATTTTGTCTTTATAAAATTAAATAACTTTTTCAAAAAATTATAAATATTTCCTCCGAAACTTTTTGTTTGTATATGAATTTGTAATTTACAATTTCGTGACATTTTCTTTTGTTGAATAAAATAGAAATTAGCCTAAGTTGACGACAGCCTCAACGGTGGTCGTGTAGCCATGTAGCTATACTGGCTTCAAAATAATCGTTTACCTATAAACGTGTGTATTTCGGTATCCTGATGATGTCTATGTCTTTAATGCACCTAGGTTTTAAGACAGAGATATCATCTATTTAAAAATCAAACGTATTTAAAAAAATATGTCACTCTATATCAAAGACCCCCAAACAAAAAAAGTGGTTAAAATGAAAATGCATTGGTTTGCTAAATATTTAGCAAAGTGACACAAACCTACCTTGTTGAAAGTTAGTATGTTAGCTGGTATGCTACTGATTTAAAATGTTTACATGTTTTGTTCTCTGTGAGATTATCGTTGAGATTGTGTATGTGCTCACAGACCCTTAGGGGTCTTACATATGTACAAATGTACATATGTATATTTTTAATATTAAATACATATATGTATGTTATGTTACAGTCGTGATTTTCGTTTTCAAGGAAATATTGAAATTTTTGTTTTAATTTTTCGAAAATTTTTTGTAAAAATGTTTTTTTTTTTAATTTTTTGTAAAATTTTATTCGAAAATTTTTTGGAAAATTTAAAAAAAAATTTTCTTTCGAATATTTTTCTGTAAAATATCTTTTTGAAAATGTTTTGTAAATATTTCAAAAAAAAAAATTTAAATTTTAATGTTTTTAAAATTTATTTTTTTTTTGATTTTATTGAATTTTATATTGAGTTGTTATGGTCAGCCTAAAGCAAAAAAAATCCTTAAACAAAAGTTTCTCATATTAATCCCTGTGTGCATTTTAACTGCTCCTATTTAACAGTAGGTACCCTGTGGGTCCATTGGATACCTCTATGAGTATTACTTTCTGTAAAGGTCTTTAATACAAATCAAAACAGAAAAACCCTCCCAACCTAAAAACAAACAAAAATCGGACCTCGCAGGTGGTTATTGATCCCCCGAGATCTGTATTCACTCCCTGTGATCTATCTATCTATCTATCATTAAAGTCGAAAAAAAATAAAAAATGTGAGAAAATATAGGTGGTTTTTGGCCCGCAGCCTCCAAAGGAATGATCCGATGTTGCTGAATTGCAATACCAAAATTTTCGAAACTATGCCTGACAGATTGGTGTGCTTAAATTTTTTGTATCTCTTCTGGTGCCTTGGCAAATGACATTACTACCCGAACACGGACAGACGGACATCGCTTAATCAACTTCTCTATGTATAAGGATTCAGAATATATATACTTTATGGGGTCGGAAGTGAATATTGTAGAAATTACACACGGAATAACAAACTTATATATACCCTTTCCACCTAAGGTGAAGGGTATAATAAAATTTCGTCAAAAAAAAACTCAGTTAACTTATTAGCTTGCCATCATGAGTCTGTAGAAAATCAATTGTGTTCTGAAGGTCGATCTGTACTATATTTCATATAAGTACTATATTTAATGTGCACATTAACACAAGATTGCCATTCATTAATTGCAGGTTTGTTTTAATTTTTTGTTTATATTTTTTTATCTAAAATATCAATATTAAATTCTAGATTACATACTATCGAAAGATTCGATTGTGACCACTGTCGATGGTCACTAGTATTTGCTGTAAAGAACTTTTTGAGGCGTTCTCCATGTTCCTGCATTTTTATCGATTCTTTCATCTATACTCTCGAATTGTTAGTATTAGATGCTGCATGTGTTTTGCATCCCTAAATTTTAAAGTTTCCCGAATTTTGGGACACTCTTTATAAACATGTGTGTGAAAGTCATTTCAATTTAAAATTGTGCATGTATTGTATACGTGGAAATATTTTAATATCATATTTCCATATACTACTGTATGTGTATATAAATGCATATATGTAAACATACAGATGTATATAGATATTCATACATATATATATATGCACGAGTATGCACCCTGAAGGAAACCTGGCGACAATTGTCACCACTTTTGTCAAATATTATGGTGACTCTTTGGACACATTGTCAACAAATCGTCTACATTTTTATATATGCTTCTTCTTAATTTTTTATTCTAGTTAAAAATATACATACATATGTATGAACATCAGTCAGGTACAAACAAAAAGTACGTTTATTTTAAATATTCAAAAAATCAATATAAATTATGTTTCAAATCATAAAAAGCATAAAACATCATGGGCAAAAGGAATTATAAACGACAGATAAAAAAGCAACGATTTTATATAAAATATAAGTGAAAACGAAACAATTTTAATTGAATGTGGTAATTGTGAAATTTTTGTATCCCCTGTAGAAGATTTTCTGGGATTAGTGACAGAATTGTTTTTTACAGACGCTGCAGCGTGCCGGAAAGCGGCATAACACCTTACTAATCATTTTGGCGGAGGATAAAGTTTAGCTAGACATAATTGTTAAGCGAAATACGGTTGCTACAAACCTTATTTTTCCCAATTACAAGTGAGGAAAAATTAAAAGAACTGGACGCCGTTTTAGCCATTCATTCAGAACCATACGTAAATATTTTTACTTGTTTTGAAACGAATTTATTGAAAAACATTAAATTTTCAATTTGTATTTAATATATTAGGCAAATCAAATCACTCCTTGCTGGCAATGCTGAACCCACAATTTGGTCAAAACATTATTATGAGCTTCGATATAGATGGACCCTTTGGAAAAAAAGAGATTGCGTGATTATCCAAATGTTGTTTGTTTTAAGTTTTGTAGTATTTTGACAATTATTTTTTTAACCGACTTCAAAAAAAGAAGGAGGTTATCAATTCGTCTGAATGTTGCTTTTTTTTCATAATATTTAGATTTTAGTTATTTTAACTTTTGGTGAATATTCGGATAAAACAAAAAAAAATTTTTTTAAACCGAATAGGTCAAGACAGCAAAATCAAACACAAAAACAAATTGATGAAGACTCTTCCAACAAATATTAATTTTTAACATTTTTTTTAACTGATTTTATTTATAATCATAGTCTTAAGAACGTTATTGAACTGTTTATATTAACATACGAAAAATTTTAATTTTTAGATTTTATATTAGAAAACGACTGTTATAAATTAGTGCTTTTTAGTAATTTTTTTTTAATAAAATGCTTTTTCATTGTCCAATCTATTTTAGATAAGAAAAGTACAAAAAGTGTAGACTAGAATTACTTAAATGTACTAGTGAATCACTAGTTCCAATGTCTACATATGGTCCCAAAAGAACTACCTACATCGTCAATAGTACCAATCTCAGTAGTGAATTTTCAATGACATGCACATGTTAAATGTCTATAGTAAATAGCATTGTCTGGGATATTATAAGTCACTAGTACTAGTGACTGTGTCAATACTAAGTCACTACAGATTCCCTTTTGACATTTCCTGCAGGGCACCTTTGAATGGATACATGTATATGTAGATAAGTATGTATGTAAGCATGTGTATCATATGCATTTCTATATTAATATCTTCTTGTGTGCAATCACTTAAATAATGTGCATGTTTAATCTCAATACATACGATACGGAATAATATCCTTTGAGACAAGTAAAAATTGTGATTTTCTTGTTGTTGTCATGATATTTTTATTTTGAATTTTTTTTTAATAATTTTGTACAAAAAAAAAATACATATTCGCGAAAACTGAAAAAGCTTATGAACTATAGTTTGTTTAGTTCAAGTGATAATTGAGCTGTTTTTCTTTTAAATTGGTATAAGTCCATTTTTTCATATATGTATTGAGATATTTAAGGATTTCGTTTGAATCGACTTTAATCAATTTAAGTGTTGTTTATTAAAAATAATTAAAATACACGAATAATCAAGTTTATTAAGAGTTTATTTCAGTTATATTAAAAATGTAAAATGGAAATTACTTGTTCTTTCTTTTCTTTTAATAAAAAAATCTTTTAATAAAAAAATATTTTAAAATTAGTTTTCTTTTACAGTCAGCATATTGAAGTCTTTATGGTGAATAGGTGGTAAATAAGGTAATAAACTTGAACGGTCAAGAATACTCAAGATGCAGCACCTCTGCCGGCCACATAAAATTTCTAAACTGTCGCTGTTAAATGTTTCTTCTCGGCTGGTTCCTTTGATCGATTTTTCATTTATTTTTGTGATTTAAACAATCACAATAATTCTCATTTGATTTCTATCTAACAAAATTCAATGCAATTCATAATACTCAGTATTAAAAGGTGAAATGGGACTTAAGCCCGTTTCATACTATAATACTAAGTATTAAGATTTTCATTGGAATTAGTAAGATATTAATCAGACGAGAATTGTGTGATTGTCAAAAAATCTAACGTAACATACCATTTCGTTTTCACACTATCAATTTCTAGACATGACAGAAACAAAGTACATATATACATAGGCGATACGACTGATGACAATTTAGGACAGGTGCAGGGCAAAGAAAATATAAAATCGACGGCGGCGAACTATCGGCTGCGACTCACTCAGCTTGGTTCTTTGCTTAAAAAAAACAACATTTTCTAAAAATGGTTTGGTCGCAGTCGTAAAGTAGCTCTGGGTCGGGGAGCACGTGAGTGCGTCATTGTCATTATCGCTTAAAGTCAATCAGGCCGTCCTTGTTGATTGGCCTTCGAGTGGTTTGCGTCTCGTTCTCACACTGGCTGATTGGCGTCCTCGAATAGCTGTACTACGGTACTGTTATTGGTGGTTTCTTAATCAGCCAAGTGTAATCGTTTGGTTATCGTTTATAAACTATAAATTTTAATTTCAATAAGTCGGGCATTGGTGGAGCACCATTTTAAAAACTCAACTGTTAACTGAAGGAGCACCATTAAAGTCAATTTTTAACTGGAAGAGAACTAATAATATCAAGATTTTCACTGGAGGAGCATCATTAAACTCTTATTAATTTTTTACCTAGCTGAATTTCGATTCTCACTCCCTAAACGAATGTATAGGTCGTTCTGCAGATTTTGGAGGAAGCTAAGGCAATCACACCCTGGCGCTTTGGTTTTGTGCCTTTGCCATTTACCAATTTTTTGGTCAGAATCCAAAAAAAAAAAATAATGGTTTGGTATCATTGTATGTCAAATTTCTTTCCGTATTATTTAATATTTTGATAACATATTGCTTTCACACTATCACACTTTCTCATTAGATTTAAGTTTTTGACAAGTCTTAATACTCACTATAATAATGTGAAAATGACTTTAGTTATATCTGCTAATGAGCAGCTTGCACTGAAGTAGCAATAATAAATAATAATTGCAATAAGAAAGATGTTTTAATTTTTTTTTTAATTATTATGAATAGACTTATACCCCTTTCAAAAGACATATTTATGCTCTAGCATTGTACACAAAACTGTTTGTGTTTTTTATGTTAAAATAGAACTCTATTGAAATAGTGATTGTAACAATGTTGAGAAGGTGTCTATAGCTCATTAAAATTACCGTTAACTTAGTTTTTATAAAAAATGGACTTATATCACTTTCAAGAAAACCCGCTCAATTGTTAACATAAGAGTTTTAGGAAATATAGCGCTGAAAAGATCTTATTTTCGAAAGTGATGCAAATATTATATAAACAACTATTTGGTTAAGTTTTTATGCGACATTCCGCTTACAAGCAACGAATTGCGGTTGCCACATATGTAGGTTCTCCTTAAAATTAGTTGACTAAATGGGAAAACGTAACGACGCTAATATGGCTTGCTTCAGGAGTCGTCTGAGATTTCAAAGTTTAGCAATCATTTTAGAAAATTTGATTTCCTATAAACCACTATGGGTAAGGCAGTCGGAGTAAAAATGTTATCGGCAATTCCAAGTCTCAGAGGGCATAGCTCAGAGAGTATTGCTCCTTTAACATCATTACCAGAGCTTTGATGATAATACCTAAATAAATTAATGGATACATCAAATTTATAGCTGGCTCTTACAAGAAACTGAAACAGCAATTAAAAAAAATTGGCACCCACATTGCTAACTCTATGCGCAGCACAAATGATATTGTTGTTGTATTTTTGCTTAAAAATGGGGGAAATTGCAAATTTGGTATCACTGAACTAAATTTGAGAACTCTGCGACAACTCCTTCTACTTCATTCTAATCGTTATTTGGCGATCTACATAAGTTTTCTTATCTCACTTTTTACTTCTGGGTTCAAGAGTTAGTTTTAAATTGATTGTTTTTCCTCGACGTTTCGACATTTAAAACAATGAACAGTAGGGCAGAAATAAAATATTTTGGCATAAGTATATCAGAGGAGTATCTAAGCTTAACATTTTAAGCTGGGTACCAGGGGTGGCGCTATGTGGACTCAAAGATGGCTTTTACGGCTTGGAATTTTTAATTTTTTTTAAATATTAGTATTGCCATATTTATCAGACTTTTACCAGTTTATGTTACTGATTTATGTTATGTTATGCTACTGTAATATTAACATAAACTGATAAAAGTGTGATAAGTATGGGAATACTCATATTTAAAAAAATTTAAGAAATGCCAAGCTCTAAAAGAATTTGCAGGTGCGGGTATGGTATCCAGCCTTAAAAATTCAGCTTAGACACTCTGCTATGCTCATGTCAAATTTTGGATCAATCGACCTAGCCCTTTAAAAATGGCTGTGCAATGAGTAATTAAAACTTATTTTTATATTGGCTTAAAATGCCATCTACAACATAATCTGGGAAAATGATTAAACTGTACTAAATGTCATTGGTGTACCATTGACTTTTTCAATCTTGAAATGTACCAAAAAAGTACAATTGTACCAACTTTACCAACCCTGCTTCGGATATCTCAACAAGCATTTTCGGAATAGTGAATTCGCTCATTTTCACAAAATTTTAGTTTTTTGCTTGATATACGCATTATAGCGGGCTTTCAAATGTGTGAAAAACATAAATTTTCCAATTTCAAGGGGTGCATGTCGGATTAATGTTAGATTTGATGAGAAACTTCCACCCACAAAATTTTAGTCGAATTCGGCAACGTTAACACGTTGCGCATAGGCCCCAAATCTGAAAAAAAGCGTTTAAATCGAAAATAATTGACAAATTTTCAGTTTTTGCAAAATTAACGCTATTTATTTCCCCTTTTGCAAAAAAGTGGATCCTGGTCCTTAGGGCAAACGATTTAAACGCTTTTTTTCAGATTTGGGGCCTATGCGCTACGTGTTAACGTTGTCGAATTCGACTAAAATTTTGTGGGTGGAAGTTTCTCATCAAATCTAACATTAATCCGACATGCACCCCTTGAAATTGGAAAATTTATGTTTTTCACACATTTGAAAACCCGCTATAATGCGTATATCAAGCAAAAAACTAAAATTTTGTGAAAATGAGCGAATTCACTAAATTGTGAATAAATTCGAAAAAATCAATCGATTTTTATGGTCGATATCTCATTTTGTTGCTATTATATGTCGCTATGCGATAAAAAAATGAATCTGGAAGTTTTTTGCCGTTTTCGATTTTTTATGATTTTTTTAAAACGAAAATTTTTGCCATTTTTACGTAAAAAATATATTTTTTTCTTAAGTTTTTTATTATAACTCCGATACTATTGATCCGATTGAAACGCGAAATATAGACGAATTAAAGGCTATGCAAATCTTAATTTTTCTGAATTTATTTTAATAATATCGGACTAGTAGTTTTTGAGTTATCATTAATTATTTGAAGAAACGTCTCAAAAAAATTGCAATTTTAAAAAAAAAATTTAAAAAAAAAATCTATCCATAGAATTTAAAAATTTTACCATTTTTGTACTAAGGTAGCCATGATACATCAAATGTATATAGTAGTTACTCGAGCATATTTTTGCTGTTGCCCTGTGTTATGATATTTGGTAAAAAAATTTATTGACTTTAAAAAAAATTTCTCAATCAGACAAAAAAGTTTACCGAAATTAAAAAAAAAAAATCAATCAAATAATTTATCTGAAACTAATGAAAAACTTTACTGAAATAACAAACAGTTTTCAAACAAATAATTTAGCTAAATCAAAAACCATTTTCGCTAATTGTGTTTAATAGTAACAGTTTTGTGACTAATTTAAATAAGTACTGGGTAAAATGTATGACTGTATTAAACAAAAAGGCCAAGTCGAATCCCTTTAAAGGATGGCAATGGCAAATTCATTTAATTTCGCTGTTTCTTAAAATATCAAATTCTACATATTAAAAAATGTTATCTATATATGGAATTTGTCAACTTGAGCAACAGTGAAAATAATGTATCTCCCTTTTTCTTTTTACTTTGGTCAAATTTTAGCGACTAGTTACTTACATATACATATATTTTAGGCACAAAGCGTTTCCTCTTGAGCACAATTGGGGCAAAACTTGTATTTGATTCATCAAAATTATTGGTATGGGAATTGTTTGCTGGTCAAAAGCATATGTCATACATATTTACATAAAGTTGGCCATTGCCGCCACCTTTTACTTTTTACCTTTTCCTCTGCAGCTTTTCAATATTTAAATGTTTCAATATTTGGACTTTAAATATTTTTTTTATTAAAATAAATTTCCTTTTTGAAGTCTTGAAAAAATCAATATAAAATTTTTTGTTATTTTTTCAATGCATGACATGAAAGTGTTGCCGTTTTTTGCGAATGAGTAATTATTAATAAATGGGCCAAAATAAAATTTCTTGGATAATATTTGCAAAATTGTCGTGCAATTAACCGACTTCATATAAGGTGAAGTTTATCAAATCGTCTGAGTTAACTCCTAGAAATCATTTAATTCTGAACCGATTTTTATTTGAAAGGCAATGCTTATAGATTAGTTCCATTCAAAAAAGGTCATAATTTTAAAAATTAAAGGTTGTGTGTTGTGTGGACTATATACATGATTTTTACGTAAGTATCTTTTGAACCCTAAAGGACAACAATTTCATATTTTAACAAACTAATAAAAAAAAATAACTTACAAAACAAAGAGCATCCTTATAGTTGATTAAGGTTGACTAATATAACCCTATAATTTGAAATTAGATAGATTGTATGTTACTATGTCCGTTATGACCGTAAGTATAAATATTTAAAATTAGAAATGAAATAGTGTCCCAAAAGGTGATGTTATTTTATGTATATGGCCTTACCTTTCGAACCGTTATAGTCAGACAATTGATATTTACACAGCCTTCCGCAATAATAAATAAAACCTAAAATTAAATAGTGTTCTCATGGATGACTTAATTTGTCGTATACCTCCTTATCTTTTAATATACAGATAGGCATTTAAAAATTATATAGTATTTGTATTGCTATGTATGGTATAATATCAATCATTGAAATTAAATGTTTTGGGAATTCAACTATTGTTTTATTAACATAATGCTAATAACCTATACTATTTTATAATAAACCAATTTATTATTTAAAAATATTACACTGGTTCCTCAAGCAAGGAAAGTTTTACCCATATTTTAATAATAGAGAAAATTATTTATAAAAATAATGATAACTCTATAAGAAGTTCAACACAAACAATAAAAGATTTAACAAAAATACCTATTCGAAAACTTCTTTTTAATTTCATAAGGTTGTATAAAAGGACGTAGTAATAGACGTAGTAATTAGAGGCTATTCAAAATTTAAAAGTTTTTTAAATTTAATTTTTACAGAAGAACAACATTTCCATATTAATAAATTTAGTTTGATCAATTATTTTAATTACGGCAACACTGTTAGCAGCAAATTAAAAATCAAACAAAAGTATTATTAGATTCAAACAAAAAAGTTTTTGAAATTCAATAAACATTTTAAAAAAACATTTGTTTGGAAATATTTTGGTAATTATTTTTTCTGTGTATGATGCTAATTTATTTGGACAAAATACCTATTTTATAAGCAAAAGTATTAGAATGTTACCATTCTTATACAGGTTATTCTGCAGGTTATTCTGCAATTTCCAGCATATATGCACATAGGGACCAATAACCGAATTAGGACGACAAAAATGGAATTTTGTATTTTGTTAAATGTAACTACTATTACACTTAGTATGTTCTATATACCAGTACGCAATCAACCTGTAAGTATTTATTTTTTAACGCATCACATTAGTCTGTACGTGGTTGCAAAGTATTATCTGTTACACGCACTTACGCCATTCAGCAGCATCTATAGAGTTTATTGTTGCTAAAATCGATAATTTTTTATAAATTTACAGTTTAAAGTTTTTTAAATCTATTTTATAATAAAAATATCATCGACATCCGCCTAATTTTTGAAATTGCTTGGGACGGAAAGGGATATATTTTTAGGCATCAGGTATCTAATTTAATTTGCAGTTATTATGAAAATAAAAATTATATGTAGTGTAGATATAGTATACTTTTTTTATTATGAAATATATTAAAAATGTACTTTAGGTAGAGCTATAAAAAAAGATCCACGCAGTTCAACGACTTTTCGTCATATGTTAATAAAACCAATTATTAATAAGTGCAAAAAAGTTAAGTGGAGGTCTCCCCGTTTCCCCTTTCAATAAATGGAGCATATTTTCCTTAGGTAGTACACCTAATACTGAAAATCCCACATACAAATTTACACTATAGCTAAAAATAACAGTTACAAAAGCAGTACTATCGACAATCTACTAAGCCATGAACAGGAAAAAAGACGACGAAGGTCAATTAATTCAACATCACGAAGTCAGATTTTTGTCTACTTACAACACTAAAACCCAGCGACATAATCTCAAGACATCAACAAAAACAACCGAAAAATTTAACATCACCGGAGTATATAGACAGTTGTACCTGCAACCATACATATATAGGACAAACGGGACGAACGCTAAAACAAGATTTACAGAACAAATACGATCTTACAAACGAAAAAGAGAGGACTCCAACTTCGCATTACACCTTAAAACTCAAAAACACGAACCAAGGGGAATAGATGAATGTATGACATTGCTGTCATTCTACTAAAAAAGGACGAAAACTGGAATTTCTTGAAAATATGGAAATAAATAGAAAGAGGAGCTAATATTTATCCCCCATATCATGTGTTAGGAGAGACCAAAAGTAAGTGTTATCAAGTAAATGTTGAGATAAACGAAAATGAGGCTGTGGTTCCGTAGCAAGATCTTCCTGCACATACTACGCAACGTCTGGCTCAAGATCAGACTGATGTGATACTACAGTAAATTTTTACTTACTGTAATACAATTGAAGTATCACATGCTGGATGCTGGTTTCTTCGGACCCTGTTGTGACCGATAACCGAAAAAAAGCTTAAAAAAAAGTAAAGCAAAATTTAATGGAACTGTATTAAATATTTTAAGGCTGCCCATTTTTTGTGGTAACGAAGAAGAGAGTTATGAACAGGAGTTTGATAACGTCCAAGACTATTATGAAGATGTTAATATTGAATAAAATTACTTTTATGTCCCCTTATGTCATCTTGATAATTAAAAAAATGTGAAACAAATGTAATTCTTATTATTTTACTAATTCTTAGTATCATCACCAGTTGACCACCATTAACAAGTCATCTCATTACCAAAAAAGTCCTTACGATTTCTCTCTAGAGAGAATAGAAAAAGATGTCAGCCAAATACTGCAGGAAACGGATTGAGGCGATGCAAATAAGTTAAAATCCTGTAGTTCAGCAAAAAAAAAAAAAATTATTGAATAAATTTTATATGAAATTGTACCAAAAAAGTATGAAGTGTACCAGCGTACCACTGATGTGTCGATTGTGCTAAATATCAATCGAACACAATTGATTCGTTTGAAGAGGGAATTGAACAGAAAACGGCTATAATAAGCGACCAGACACTAGCCCATTACAACGGTCGAATCCATGTTGCGCGACCCGCTAAAAGCTATATAAGTAAGTCAGGACCTTTTCATGATGCCTATAAATATAGGGGGAAATGGAAAAGGCAAAAATAAAACTTTTGGTAGAGGTAAAGCTCGTTCCAACCAAGAATAGTAGAAACTAGATTACGCCATACGCCTGTTAGACGACGCAGTTTGTGCGTTTGAAAATACATATTTTGTGTGACGTAATGAGCGGGATAGATGTGTGTAAGCTGCCGGTTCATCTAAAACCGTAAAATTATTAAATATACATTTGTTGTCAACAAATAAAATTGTTTTTTATTATTAATTATAGTTTTAATTTAAAAATATCAAACATATAAAAAGGTAACTAGAACATATTAAAATATGTAAGTCTTAAAGCACTAAGAAAAAGTGTTTGATTTGTTTTTTTAATAACAGAAAGGTCAGCTTAATATTTTCTATTTTTGTTTTTGTTTTTATTTTTATTTTTTTTTTGGTTATTAAATATTTAAAAAAATAGATAAAATCACCCAATGAATGTAGAAGAAATAATTTATAAAAATGTAGTTTTGGATGGTGTGTTGTTGTTGCCTTTGTTTATACAACTTTTAAGAGGATTTAACTCGATGCCATTTAAAGTCTTTCGTTTTATATTACAAAAGCCTTCAGCACACCACACCACCCGCCTTTAACACACTGGTAAATAAGTAAATATGGCGTAGATATCAAATTCATAGACGCCATTCTTCAAACTCTTTAAAAACAAATGTTACCAACAAAAAAAATAAAAAATAAATAAAAACTCATCTGCTCCAAAATACTTTACAGAACATTCTTTAGATAAAACTCAATTCGTTTTTTGGGGAATGATAAAATACATCACATGGTATTCGTAGTTGTACGACAGCACTGACGATGGGTCGTGGGAAATTTTACACTTAAAAAAAACAGATACTTTTAATAACAATGTCAAACGGCTGTTAAGGTTGGCAATGACGCAATGACTAAGATACTAGAATCTTGAAGAATAGTACTCCTGAAAAATTATCTGGAAAAGCTTCTCAACACCGTACATGTAGAAAGCATGAAAGACTAAGCAAAATGTTCCGACCGCTAAAGTTGAGTTGCCACCTGTCAATCCCCTTAAGAAACGGCAATAAAGGATTTAAACCCCAAGAAAGCTCCTGGTTTTAATAACACCAGTAACAAGAAAAAATTATATTTATTTTAAATACCATTTTACCTTTTAAGTACTTTCAACCTATAAGCCAGGAAAAGTCTGCACAATAGTAGAATCTCGCAGGCCCATTTGCCTTTTCTCAAACATGTAGAAGATATTTGGGAAACTTATAATAACTAATCTGAATGCAATTCTAAGTGAGAAAGGATGTACTCGTCTTCACAATCATCAATTCAGATTCAGAAAAAAAAAAACATAAGATACTGCTCTGCGCTTTTATCGACATGTCTCAAGCACTCTATAAGGTATGGCATAAAGACTTAATATAGGTATACTTAAGTTATTAAAGAACATTTTCTGTCTTACAATTGATTGAAACTTTATTTTTTTAGTTCTCCTTAGCCGATTGAAGCAAAATAAAAGAAATATAAATAAATCAGTCAAGTGCGAGTTAGTCTCACACACGTAAAGTTGTTAATTGTTTCATGTCTTATGGGGCACCCTTTTTTTAAATCAAAGTAATATTCGCAAAAATTGCATCGCTTTTAGAAAACCCTTTAAATTTTAGGAATTGTTGTTATAAAGGCCATGGTAATACACTTTCTATAAAAATATCAGGCCTACCTATTGCGAATCAAAAAATAAGGTAATATACGCAAAAAAAATGTCACTGATGGATCACCCTTTCATTTTTATTGTTTGTTATAGTTTCCATAGTAATAAACCTCTTGTAAAAACTTCAAGAGTCTACTTATTATTGTTCAAAACTTAGGCCATATACACGCAAAGCACGTCACTCTCGAAACACCCTTTAATTTTAAGGTTTAATTTAATAGAAAGCGAACATAGAGTTAATTACTGTCTACAAATTTTAAGTGGTTGCCTCCTATAGCTCAAGAAATAAAGACATATTCGTGAATAACACCTCACTTTCGGAACACCCGATAAGTTTTAGTATTTATTGGTATAGGGCCACAGTTATACACCTTCTGTGAATATTTCAAGCGTCTACCTATTATGGTTCACAATTTAGGCCTTATACATGCATCACACCACTATCGGAACACCCTTTAATTTTTAGGTTTGTTTTTTTATACTTGTTTATATAGCGAACTAAGTTTTAATTACTGTTTTTAAATTTTGAGTCCATGCCTCCTACAGTTCAAGAAATAAACACATATTCGTGAATAACACCTCTCTATCGGAACACCCTATAAGTTTTAGTATTTGTTGCTATAGCGGCAAAAGCTATACATCATCTGTGAAAATTTCAATAGTCTACCTATTACGGTTCCAGAGATAAAAGGCGCTGACAGACGGACAGACATTGTAGCGAAAACAATAGGGTTACGTTTTTACACTTTGTGTACGGAACCCTAAAAAGCATTTTCCCAACCTCCAATGGTAAAAACAGAATATTGGGTGTTATTGCATTTCGCAGTTTATTTTTTAATACAAGCCTTTTCCATTCCACCCATATGTAGAAAAAACCATTGGAGTTTTTTAGTTTTTTCCTCAGAAGTTATTTCATATGACGCTTGTTTCGGGAATTTAATTTAAAATTAAATATTTAATTAAACTTCTCTGGATTCCCGCAATTCGTGTCCTCTCGGTGTGAGACTGCAATTTATTTTTAATTTTTATACCACAAAAAGTAATAAAACGTCGATATCTTGAAAACCAAAACGGATATCATTACTGGTGATTAAATGTTCGCAGATACTTACAAAACGAAATTGATCGATGATGTAATATACAAAGTGACATTAAAATTGAAGATTTCAATCCCTCAGCTGAAGAATCTGATCAGGGTACAGACTCCACCGTTGAGACAGGCATTGATATTGCTCTCAATCACCGTATACAATAATGCTTTGCTTTCGGAGTCAAGAAAGACTTCACTTTGTACTTGAAAGACTACATGAGAAAGGTGTTGACTGAATTGGAATAGAGATCCCCTGATCAAATTGATGTCTTCAAGAACAACATAAACAAAATAATGAAAAAAATATTGAGCCTTTTCAAGGACATACAATTCTTTACGGGTAAATCCATGAACTACGATGGTATGGGCCATGTGCGAATGCCGTGAAATCGATGGCCAAAGTGTTTCCGTCCTTACGTTCTTAAAACACGGTTTGGAGGAAGAAAAATGCTAATTAAATTTATTTATGTATCATCTGTATTTTATATAAAATCATTAATAAAAAATAAAAATAATTTTGTATTTTTAAATTTAAAAAAAACTGGCATTCCATTTTATACGACATTCCATATGTTTTAACCATACTATAAGCGTTAATTTTACCACAATATAAAAAAAGGAACTTTCATGGCTAACCGAAGGTTGGCTAAAGGAACAACAAATATAAGATGGTAAATATTAAAAGTAAAAATATTTAACAAGAGGGAAGCTTAAGGTAGTGGCAGACTTCGTTCTCACCAACTGACGATTGATAATTGCAGACAAGTTTTCTCGTATTCCTTTATCTGGGTTTGGTTGGTTAAATAGATGATGCTTACAACTAAAAACACTACCCTAAATAGATAGATACCGCTCCTGGTGGTGTCTGAAAATTAAATTTTCCCAATTTTCCTTTAATATTATCACCTAATTTGTAATTTAATTAATTCTTTCTTAGAGAGAATAAAAACGAAGTTAAGCTTGACTATCAATTTCATTGTATGTGATAATATTATAATGTTCAACATAGTTGAACATAATCTAAGAGCAACATATTATGGTTAAATTATATAATTATAGTCAGACCATATTATTATTAAACATTATAATATATGGTTAAACTAAACGATTATAGGATGGTTAAAAACTATAAAATGTCACATGGGAATAATTTTTTTTATTATTTTTTAAAAAACAAAAATTTGTCAAAATAATACCTAAAACTATGTATTATTTTTGAACATTTATAAAACTTTGGTTGTGGCTTAAAAATTATATAGTTCAAACCAACCATGTTGCATTTTTTGGGTGTATTAACCATTTAATGATGAAATATTAACTAAAACTTGTTTATCATAACCAAAGTAATGTTAAAAACAACTAAAATTTGTTAATCACAAACATATATTGTTACAGCAAATATAATGTGGTTCCTGTGAACATACCATAACCATGATTTTTTTTAATAAATTTTGTTTAGTGTAGATACTAGTAATAAATTCTTATTTTTATTTAACAATTTATTTATCATTATTTTTAATTTTGTTATAGTATTGTTGTATTCTAAAAAAGTATATTTCGTTTATTCTTTCTTTATCATTTTCAGCTCATTTGTTTGTTTTGTTTGAAGAAAAAAAAAAATACAGATACAGATATTTGCACCAAAAGAGTAAAAAACACATTTTTTTAATTCCAAATTGGAAAAGAAATATTTGTTTCAAGCTTAAATTTGTTTTTTTATCTATTTTTTTTGTAAATGCATCAGTGCTGTTGTGCCTTTAGGCGCCCCTTCGCAGTTTTTACAATCAACATACCTACATTAAAACAAACACATATACACATATACACACATACACACAAAACCCATCCATACATACTGTATTAAATGCCATACAACATTTGAAATACACTACAAAACGAATGACAAATTAAGATGGAGCAAAACAAAAATTAAACAGAATGGTCCCTCTATACCTACATCCACCTATAGCACACATTCACCCAAACACACAGTGCATCCAAACAAACCCTGTCAAATAGTAATGGTCTTGTATTGTTTTAAGGATTTACATTAAATGCTTTTGCAAACATACATCCATCCATACATATGAATGCATGTATGAATGTATATTTATTTTTGCTTATTTTTTTAAAGAGCTTCCTTTCCGTTCGGCCCTCCTTTTACATACATGTCATACACATCTTCGTCCGATTTTGTAAAGCTCAAATAATGAAAAAAGTACTGGTAATTTATCATTTAAACTTTAGTAATTCATTGCGCTGGCGCCATAAAATCCATTTTTTATACACTCCATGTTTAATATTCACTGTTCATTGATTGGTGGAACAAAAGTTGTTGGGTGATGCTATGAGTAAGAAGAGAACAGCTATAGTAAAATAGTGTTTTATACAAAAAATTTTCTGTATAAACACAACTTCATATGAAAGTATTACACAGTGGCTTTTAAACTGTATTAAATTTTAGTGTTTTGTCGTTATTTACTGGGTTTTCTTCATTGATTTTTACAGCGGATGAATTTGTTATAAAAAATTTATACAAAATAAGCACTTGACTTAAAAAGTTGTAAATTTTGAAATAAACTTTAAATATTGAAAGTATTAATTAACGTTAGTAGAAAAAATAATTTTTTTTTTATAGTTTTGTCATGAGAAATACACTTTAAAGCATTTAAACTAAAGGAATCTCCGCTTCATAAATTTATAATAGGTATGCCGCGCATAATTTTTTATCACATAAGTTACTACTACAATTAATAATATTGAATTTATTTTTTACTTTACCAAACGTAGTATAAGGTAAAGTAGGTATAATAATCAGTATACGTCTTGAGGTCTCCTGAATCCATTTTGACTATTTTCGCAATGATGTCTGTGGGTGGGTGGGTGTGTATGCCATTATTTTTGTGGAGTTTGTGCAGGTCATACCGTTTGACATATCAAAATGAAATTAAGTATGTGTCCTTGGTATATGGTGATGAAGAGCTTTATAATTTTTGGGCATAAGCGGGAGCGGGCAAGGGGTAGTTTCCTTACCGCCAAATTTTGTGAAGGCTCTACAGGTCATACCGTATGACATATTAAAACGAAATTTAGTATGTGCCTTTGGTATATGGAGTAGTTTACTTAACATTTTAAACAAATTGATTAATTTGTAGACAAAGTGTTTGTCGTATGACTCCAAAGACATTTTTTTTAATAAATAAAGAAAAATTTGTCTAGATACCAGGAGGAAACAAATTTGCATAATCCTTTTGGCATTTGAGTTAGACAAAATTCCGATTAGTCATTCATAATCAGTACTGGCCTGCATTTAATTTTCATTGTAATAATGAACTTGTGTTCTAATCTCAGCTTTCATAAGGCGCAGCCACTGTTTTAAACTTTTGCGTACGATTTCCCACCAAATTCGTACTGGAAAATGCTTGAAACTACTAAACTTTTTTTAGCGCTAATTAACGTGAAGAAATATTAAAATTAAATTTTAGTTCTTGTATATTTAAATTTTTTTAAATTTTAAAGCAATTTCTCTTCAGAAGGTTACGACCAGCGTTGCCGTTTTGGCTCAATTGAACCAAATTTGGTCGGAAAAATTTTGAAATTGGTCCGATGGTCGGACCGATTTCATTTTGGTCCGTTTTGTCGTTTATTATTTTTCATTCTATTTTATTTTTAATGTACGGCAAACATCTCTTATATTTTAAATAGTTTTTACACACCGATATACGTTCACAAATCAATTATTAACGACGTTTTAAAAGTTTCCTAATTGAATGGGATCCTGATTTAATAGTAGCAGAATGGAATTTGCTGCGTCTCAGCGAAATAAAAATTTCCGCCAATTTAAATATCAATGACTTTTGGCAAGAAATAGCATCAATATAAACGGTTTAAACGAAAAATGTTTTGGAAATATTTCTAATTTTATATTTAATTTGTTATCTCTGCCACATAGCTCCGTCGCAGTTGAACGCAAATTTTTAACTCTATCGCTTATAAAAACCAAATTAAAAAATAAACTGGAAGTAAATACTATCAACAGTATTATTTCTTGCAAAGAAATTATTGCAATAAATAATCCACACTATGTGTGGTCAGTAAAAAGAGACATGCCTAATCAAATATAAAATAATTTAATTTTAAGTGCTAATGAAATATTTTACCTAAATAATTTTTTATAATTAACATTCTTTGTCCTACAAATGACCTCAAACAGATTGAAAAATTTGTTGATATTAATATATTTAATACATGTGAATAATCATATAAAATTTGTTATGTTTCATTATTCCGTAAAATGTAAAATACATACACAAAAAGACTGAATAAGATTATTTTAGTTCTCGGCATTTTAGACGTAGTTATTTATAAATTTCATTATATAATTTTTTCATACCTGAATTATTTAAATCAAATAAATTATGTTTCAAACCTTTATTTTACCTAATAAAATGTTTTTAAAAGACATTAATTGGTATATTAATTGAGTTTTAAAATTTGGTCCGATGCAAACGGTTTTGGTCCATTTTTGGGAAAATTTTGGTCAAAAAAAAATTTTCCAACGGCAACACTGGTTATGATATAATTTTATAAATATCATTGAATTGGATGATGACTAAGGGAAATTTAATAAAAATTAAAGGAAAGGATTATTCAGTTAATCGACAGTTTTTTAAGTTAATTTTTATCCGATATAGGGACGATTTATTCGCTCCTGAAATGTTTAGAAAATTTTGTTTCAATAAATATATCCAATCGACAACAGCCTGCTTAATAAATTTTTAATGCAATTCTATATTCAAAGCTTATTGATAAAGCCCATTTTAAATGGTTATGTATGTGAGCAAACATAACTTGGAATGTCGAAAATCGTTGATTTGTTTACATCTCATCCTGACGGAGTAATTCCTCCCATATATTTTTGAAAAAATAAGATTATTTTTGTGCTGTTACTTACGGTATGCGATTAAATTTGTAGATTTTTAAAAAATACCATGTCACCTACCATATAGTCACCATAACAATCGATTTATTGTGAAAAAAAATTTAACCCAGAGCTAGTTATTTTCTGGGAGTTACACTGGATAAGGAAGTTACCTGGAACGAACATATTGAAATGAAGATACGGAAAGCAAAAAGGATCTTGCATCAGTGTAAACGATTTTGTGGGGAATCTCGCTAAAGGCTCCATATTGGATTTACACAATGATGTCGCGACCCGTCATAACTTATGAATCTGTGGTTTGGTTGCCAAACGCCTCTCAGATTACTATTAAGCGTAAGTTAGATGGGGTTCAAAGGATTGCTTGTATGAGTATATGTGGCGCAATGCGTACTGCTCTTACACAGGTAATTGAGGCAATGTTGGGATTGCTACCGTGAGACTTATTCATTAGGTCAACGGCTGCAATGCCAGCTTTGCGTATGAAGAACGATGCCATTTGGCATAGCTTTGGGCCGAACATAGGGCATAAGAACATCAAGGACCTAGTTAGTAAGGAGGTTAGGGAAGCTCAAATGCACAATGAGTGTATGGAGAACGACATCAGCATTTTTACTGATGGATCTTTTATGGACTGTAGAGCAGGAGCAGGTTTATACTGCTTGTGCTGCTGCATGCGTTGGATAACCTGCTGGATGCTCGGGTGCAGGTAAGAAAGGTTCTCATTGCACTCGACAACCAGTCGGTTATAAAACGTATGAGGCAGGTAAACGTGCACTCCAAACTAGTGCTGAAATGTGTTTTAAAAGTTAACAGATGAGCCTCGGTCAATAAGGTAACATTAATGAAGCGGCGGACCAACTTGCAAAATGGGGATCAGCTGTGAATTTCTTTGTACCAGAGTAGCGTTGGGTGATGGCATAATGCGAGCTAAAGTTCTACAATGGGAGAACTTAGTAAACCTTAAAAGGTGGACGGAGACCACTATATGTAGGCAGGCTCAAATGTCGCTCAAATAGCCCATGGGCAGGAAGGCTAGTAAGGTGCTCAGGTATAACAGAAGTACCTTAAGCTGGATAACAGTGTTGGTGACAGGACATGGAAACTTCAAGTATCATCGAGCCTAGATGAAAATCGAAGATGATACTTGCAGACTGTGCCTGGAAGCACACTGTGCACTGGCTAGCATAAGACTCAGGACCACTAGTAGAAGCTTGTTAAATGTGGATGCCTTGGGGGACCTGAAAGTTATATGAGTACATTTTTGTTCATTTAATTTTATTCTCCATTTCTTTAACCATTTTTCCAACTTTATTACATGGTCTTGTAAAAGTTGTGACGCTACTTGTGCGCTTTCATAAATACTTAAAAAAGCTGTGTTATCTGCAAATGTTGATGTGTGGACTCGGGTGCTAATTGGCAAATCTGATGTGTAGAGTAAATATAAAATTGGTACCAAAATACTATCTTGGGGAACGACAAGTTCAATGAGCTGTAGCGAGTTTAAAAAATCTCCTTCTTTTACTATGGACTTTCGATCAGTTAAATAATTTTTTATGAGCTTGTAGAAGTTTTTAGACAAGTTTAGCTTTAAGCTGGATATAAGGCCTTCGTGCCATACCTTGTCGAATGCTTCAGAAACATCGATAAAAAGTGCAAAACAGTATTTTTTTTCTTCAAAGGTCTTTTTAATTACATTCACTAATCTGTTTGTATGTTGGATCGTACTGTGTTATTTTCTGAAGCCAAATTGATGGTTCGGAATACTTCCTTTCGCGCTTAGAATTGGGTTCAACTTAATTATTAATATTTTTTCAAACAGCTTTGATATGTTTGATAAAAGCCTTATACGATTCAAGTCTGTATGATTCAAGCTTGGTGTGGTCTTTTCAAAGAAATCTCCCACTTTCTAGGAAAGTACTCAAGAAGTAATTAACACAGCAAAAAGAATAATTTTTTTTTGGCTATACGGGGCAATGCAAATAACACCTTGTTACTGGTTTAATCAATTCCAGGAGCTTTCTTGAAGTTTAAATCAGCCTTTTCAATATCTCGAAGCTCAAACCTTAGGGTAACTGCCGGACTAACATAGCACGATAGGTGGAGCTCAGCTATATCAGTCGAGACAATTGGAAAACTGGTCTTTTAAGGTTTCTACAAGCACGCCATAATGAATAATCTGATTGAGGAGTTGCGTCTAGGTCTTCCAAATAGTTTTTCAGGGATGCTACTCTTCGAGATTCCATCATCTCTCTTAGCCGTTTCGTGCATTCTTTAAGTCTACTTTTGAGTTGAGGAGATCTGTGTGATTGCCATTTTTTACGAAATTTCCTTTTTTCAGCCAAGAGCCGTTCGACATCTACAGAATAAATTTGACTGTATTTAGGTAGTTGTTGGGTTACTGTTGCATGTTGGGCAGCTGATTTGAGGTTTCTGTCAAAATCAAGAAGACTTCGCTTATACGTGTTCTTAGCGGGATGTTTTCCGAACAGTGAGTACTGAGATATTTTCCATATTTCAACCAATTAATGCTTATAGTAGTCCTTGGTGATACGATATATTGTTGGTTCCATATATTGGCAATAGTGAGTGAGTGATCTGAGGATAATTTTAGTGATGCTTCAGCTTTAATAATTTCTCTTAAAATACCCTTAAACACGCCAAAATCAATAACATCCGGTATTTTTTGTCGATCAGTAGGCCAATAGGTGGATTGTCCACATGAGAACACATTCAGACGCATTTTTGAAATTGTGTCAAACAAAACACGACCTTTTGGAGTAATAAATTGATCCCCAAAACGTATGTTTAGCACTGTAGTCGCCTGATGCTATGAAACAGGGATCTAGTGATTTGAATAAGTCGCTATACCTACTGACTCTCTGATACTTAAAATCTAGGAGGTGAATAAATTGACTTTAACCAATGACACGTTTAAATCTTTGTGGATATTCAAATTTTTAACAGCAAGTCTATAAAACAGACTTGCTTAAGGCAACAGATTTGTATCTTCTTTTTAACCAAACTAACCTTAATAGCACACTTCGGGGGACACATACTTCTTACAAGTTACAGTATTAACGTTGATAAACCCTTTCCAGCATTATGTTAAAAATTACATACATATGTATGTACTATACACTATGTATAGTTAAAAATATATTATACTGTTATAGTTAGTGAGGTATTTCAATAATCATGCGACCTACTTAAACACCTTTACTAAAAAAAAAAAACTTTTTTCAACTCCTTCAATGCTTTTTTAACTGTAGTTAAACTACGATAAACTAGAGCAATTTTATTCAAATTATAATTTCGAAAACATTAAAGAAGACTAAGCTAATTTAAGCACTTTAGGTATAATATTTTCTTACACAATTTATTTGTAACTTTCACTGGACACAAACAATGGAAAAAAAATATTAAAACGAGATGTTAAAAATATATTCAGTTATTCAATATACCAATATATTTATGTAAGTATGTAGGTACCTATAGCAAATAGGTATGTATGTATGTACAACATCATCTCAAACTTTAATTTTATGGGGCTACATTTCTCACAATTTGATAAGTAAAAATAAAAAATTAAAGAACATTTAAATGGCAAACATGTGGCAAATACATACATACATACCTACTCACATTCATCCATACAAACAGCATGCTGCAGCAACAAAAACCAACAAACGGAAAAAGTGTGTCAGACATTTTATATTAACATTCAATACTGTTTTACGCTTGTATTCTCATTTTGCTTAAATTTTATTTTTAGTATTTTTGTCGGCGAAAAAAAAAACACAAAGAAACAAAAGAAAAACTAAATGTTGCAAATATTAACACACATATCCATTCAAACTACAATACTACTCCCCCAAATTTGACATTTGCCTTTGCAAACTGTCTCTCAAAAGCAGACAGTTGTTATCAATCATGTGTTTTCTATTTGGGTGCCAAAAAAGGGAAGAGACAAAGTAAATGCATGTGATTTTGTGTGTGTGTGTGTGCGTTAGAAAATTTCATTTCTTTTCAGGGTTTAAAGTTTGGTTTTGAACAACAACTACACTACTTTACAAGAACAAAAGAATATAATTTGTTATTGAATTAAGGTGGGTTAGAAAGAGACAACGGCATACCATCACAATTGTATGCGACAAAATGGGAAAGATAGATGTAAATAATATTATCTGTTTCTGTCTTGTTTATACTTACAATAAATATTTTTATTGCCACCCTCTACACGGCTTCAGCAACAAGATGAGGTGGTGGTGTTTATTTAACGAAAAGTTAACCATGTGTAAATCCGGCTGTTACCACCATTTGGCGAAAAAGTTGTCAATATTGTTAAGGCTGCTACTGCGTACGTTTGCGACCGCTGCTACCGATATTGCTTTAATGTTTATGATCCTTAATTTTGTTATCAGTTTTTTTGTTGTGCTTATTTAGCTTTGACTGACTGCCTGCATTCAATCATCATCATTTTAAATTTGATCGGCCGCATATAAATACGTATCGTGTTTTTTTACTGCTCACGTAGCTACGAAGAGTACAATAATACAAAAAAAAAATGTGCCAAAAACGTCGTAACAACAAATAAACAAACAGTGTAACCAACGAGACCGGATTTTAGCAAATTAATTGTGTTACATACCGCCTATTTCGTTGTCCTGTATCGCGTATTTCGTTGCCAACATTTATGTCGACGCCAATGTCGACGTAAGCATCAACCTTAAATTATTACTCTGTTGTGCAGTATTCGTTATGTCACAATAGTCCATACAACGAAGTTTTGGGCCACGTCCGAAGTTGGCATATGTCGAACTAACAATTATGAGTATGTATGTATGTGTTGTTTTTTTATAGTTGTGTTTCTTGTATGTGTTTCTTTGCCGCAGTCTATCATCATTAGTTGATGCTGGATCGAGTTAAATGAAAAACGCAAATTTCATTATTCGCCAAACAGTCGGTGTCATCCATCGTATTTATAGAAACACCAGTGTATTGTTGTTGTTTTTTTGTTATTAAAATTAACTTTTGTCGTTTCCTACAGCCCAAACAACCAGCCATCTCTTCTAATACCTGTGTGCTAAAACTTTTCCAAACTAAGAAACCCCAACACACACTCATTCATGTAAACTGTTGTAATTCACGCAATCCATGTGTCTCGTTGTTTAAACGGAAATCAAATTTTCATTATTTGGTAACATTAGAAAGTATTGGCAAGACTACTTCTACAACTACTACAACAACGCTTACAGAGTATACCGTTAGATGCTAATAACGTAACGTTACAGTTACAGTTACTCGTTCATTTCGTTATAATACACTAGACGCTAAACAGTTTAAAGTAGTCATGTGTATAAATATTTGAAATTAATTTAATCTAATTAGACAAAAAGAATAATCAGGTTTTAAATAATTAAAACAATCAACAAAAAGTGAAGGCATTAAAAAAATGAAAACAAAACAAACTTATTACATAATTGTAAATGTGTGAGTGAAACAAAAAATAAAAATCTTTTAAAAAGAAAAGAATTTGTTATGCTTTTTTTGTACAGTGATACAAATTAAGAAAATATATACCTACATACTTAAAAAATATTAAAAAAAAATTTTAATTACAAGAAATAAAGATAACAAAGATTTTTTAAACAGTGAAACGACGGTAAATAAATTTGTGAAGAAATTGAAAATTATTTTTTGAAATAAATAAATAAAGTTTTAAATTACAAATTATAAACCTAATAAATAAAAGAAAGCACCGAAAAGTTAAACTTGAGCTTGAAACTAGACGAAATTAAGATTTCAATTTAAAAAGTTAATAAAAATATCAGCCATTTAAAAGTACATAAACAATAATACAAACTGAATATAAAAAATATTAGCAAGTGATAAAAAATAATAAAAAACAAAATTTTTTGTATTACAAAATTGTTTAAAATACCAATTAAATTTATTTAAATAATTTTATTAAAATAATTAGAAATTAATAAATAAAAAGTGAAATTAAAATTAAATTTTTACACAACCACCGCGCTTTAAAGTAATAAAACCTCAAGATATTTACATAAATTTAAAGCGCGCAATACATTTTAATTTAAATTGACTCGTTTATCTGCTCTAACCAACTTAAACCAAGAATTTATTCGTAAGAATTGCGGCTTAAAACCAACGGCGATCTTGTACTAAATTTCTTCACCTTTTCTGTTTCGTTGGATTGTACGATTGATTTTTTCAAAACGTATATCGATTCGCGATTTTACGCCGGCCACAAATTGGATTTCAAACAACAAAATTGTGCCGGCGGCCCTGGTTCAGGTGGTGGAGTCGTCGGCAATACCAACAGCCATCAAACACATTTAACAGCTCCTTTACATGGCCTAGCCACACATCCGGCGGCGCACCAAACGACCAGCCATCATTCTCATCTAAATTCACATCATACAAATTCTTCAGCGGCTCTTCAGCAACACATAGCGGCCACTCAACAGCAGCAGCAACAACAACAACAGCAACAGCAAAATACGTCTGGAACAACGGTATCATCACAATCACAACACCACACAATTGGCGGTGGTGGCACTAACGGCCTAAGTTCTACTCCCAACGGCAGCACTGTTAATACTGCTGGCTCCTCTATAGGCAATTCATCACCTACGGCCGTTCATCATAGTAACGATACACACTCCGCTTCATCTGTAGCCGTTCCTAGTTCCCTTAGTGCCCCCTCGTTGCCACATATTGCCCCACCCAGTCTAGGTCTAAGTCCACAATCTTCAGCCGATTCGCAACAATTTAATATTTTTCCTGCCATTTTTAGTCGCCAACTGAACTTTTCCGCCGCCGGTGCTTGTGGCCAAAGTAAACTAAGCATGGATGAGTTGAGACCAAATTTAGTTGGCGGTCTGTTGGGTTTGCAGCAGGGATTGTTAGAGGATCATGCTGCCAACATGCAACATGGTGGCGTACCGCAAGACACCAAATTCATGTCATTTCAAGATAACCGTCTCATGGGCATTAGTTCCTCTCATGAAAATCGCCTTTTGGGACTAGCCTCATCTGTACAAGACAGTCGTTCACCCGCCATCCATAGTTCCTCCATCGACAAGAACTCGCTTAATCATCAGCGCAAATGCAGCAGCACGCCGGAGGATTTTAGTTCGTTATATTCGGGTCTGCCAACACCTGGCATTGATACATCGTCACATCACCATACACCCGCTCACACACCGCCAACAAGGCTGTCTGACCATACGATATCCGGTAATTATCCTACTTAAACCCTTCTTTAATCTATTTAAGTCCCTTCAAGTATTTAACACTTTGTCGCATTCCTTTTGTTCTTCAGTGACACATTGACCACTCTCTCTCTCATTCATTTCATTTCTGTTGTTGTTGTTTGTTTACAATAAATTCTATGGCAAGTTAATCTCCCAATAGGATAATTATGCTTTTTGTTTGATCCTTCAATTGTTCTTTTCGTTTTCCTAGTCAATCTAACATTCAAACATTCAAAGTGTGCACACACGCATTGAGGGATTATTTATCGTCGGTGTAATGTTTGTATGACTCTTCGTATTTATGTATGTTCTATTAATTGTATGGCAGCTACATAAATAATTGTTCCCGCTCGTCTGCTATTCAATGTTGAAATTTGAAACTTTATTGTTTAAACAAAAAAAGTGTGAAGGTTCGCAATTACTGTCAAATAAATAGTTCAATAGAAGTGTTGTCCTTAATGCTTGATGTGACGTTTTAAAGATTTTGGCTTTACAGCTGTTTTTTTTAGCACATGTGACATTTTTAAAGGTTTTATTTATCTTGACCACCATCCATCCGTTCGTTTATTTTTCAAAAATAAAAAATCGGTGACGAAGTAAAAAAAACTTTTGTACATTGTACACAAAAGTAAAAACTACTTAGGTATTCCTCGGTATGCTAGTCTATCAGTCCGGGGTTGTGGGTTTGATTCCTACCAAAGACTGAGGAATTTTTCACTACAAGTTGGCAGGAAGACCAAGATGGAGCTTGGATATAATCTGGAGGCATACAAATGGTTAACCTCGTTAGTGACAGCTCACGGACTTTCAAGTATTATCTGGCCAAGTTAAAAATCGAGGTAAGACGATACTTGCAGACTGTACCTGGGAAAAGGCTTTGGATTGCGGGCAAACACATATTAAATGGAGATACTGTGCCTTAGTCAAATGTTAGCAATTATCATAGACTCTGTGATTAGGAAGAATGTCCACATGTATTAGTCGACAGTCTGAAATCACTACAGTGGAGAGTTAAGGGCTATTGATAGCACGACACTCAACAAAAAGGTATTCGCAAATTTCCAGTCGCATACCAGAAATCATTAAGGAACGGAGGGGGACGAAAACAGATCCATGAAGTTAGTGTTCTGCTTTGGTATCCCTACTACAATATAAAAAAAAGTTATTCCAAACCTAATGCCTGTAAATGTGTATATTCGAAAAACTGACCATATCAGAAAGATGTTGTCGATTCAACAGAAAACTTTTTCTTTAGGAAAAAATAGTTTTGGATTTGATTTTATATTAAAAATACAAAAGCGGGTGGTGCAGCTAAACCTAATTTATTTTGGTATATTATGACTTTATTAGAAACAATCAGTGAATGCGATGTCTTTAACGTCCTGACAATATTTTTGTACGAGTTTTACTTTTGATTTGAAACCACACTAAGTTTTAGGATAAGATACCCATCCCTGGATAAAATTCTAAGAGTTTTATAAAATTTTGTAAATAGTGTTTATTATTATTATTAATGTAGGGGGAATAACGAAGAAGACCACTACTAAATGGGTCCCTTTTCAACCCCCTTCCGTCCTAATAACTATAGACAACCGACATAACTTGCGGCAATCATTAAATCTCGTGTTACAACCAGCCTTTAATCTAGACTCTAAGGATTTTAAAGTGTCGACTGGGAATTATCGGCATTCTTTCTCATCACGGTATCTTTAATGATTGCTTGCATTTGTCTAAAGCTTAGTTCCCCCATGGCATCCACTAAACCTTTTCAGGTTTAGTGATTTCAGCCATTGTAGAACTTTTGCTCGTATTAGGCCACTACCCAGTGATACTCTGGGTTCTGGTCCACAGAAATTCTCAGCAGATCCTCTTTTTGCTAGTTGATCTGCTGCTTCATTCCCAGCAGTGCCAATGTGTCCTTTAACTCACATTAATGTTATCTCGTTAACCGAGGAACATCTGTTAAGCTTTAAAACACATTCCAGCACTAGTTTGGATTACACGTCCACCTGCTTCATGCGTTGCATAACCGATTGGTTGTCAAGTGCAATGAGAACTTTTCTTCCCTGCACCCGATATTCCAGCAGGTGATCCAATGCATTTAGCAGCCCAAGCAATTCTGCCTGGTAAACGGAGACGTACTCCCCCAAACGGAGACTACAGGACAAGTTTAGCTCAACTGAGTGTACACCTGTTCCTGCTCTACCGTCCATAAGAAAACCATTCTCCATACACTCATTGTGTATAACGCCGTCCACAATTAGTGTCCGATGCAGTCTTTCGACTACCTTTCTTCTACTGATGCGTTCCATCGGCATTTGAGCTTCCCTAACCTCGTTACTAATAAGGTCCAGGATTCTATTATGAAAACAGTGTTTAAATTATCCCGCTTTCAATAATAAAAGGTGTTGTCAAATTTACAGTACCTTTACAACTTTTTCTCTATTTTCTCTTGGAAATAACAGAAATGGTCCTGTTACAGTATGTATTGATAAAAAATGTTTCGATGCCACGTCTGGCTGTGCAGTAGCTTATTCTGACTTTCCAATTTTCCAAAACTTTGTTAACGGAATCTAGTTCTGGTTTATGAATGGCTCAATAATCGATGTTAGGCTTAATTGTGTGAATCGATTCTGGATTTATCGGCCTTTAATGACACCCCCAAGAAAAAGTCTAAAGGACTCGAATCGCAGATCCGTGGCAGCCAGAACCGATGATGTGCTGTGCGACAAAGTGCGCCATACTGCGGGTGTCAAAGATATGAACTTATATCTTTCAAAAGAGATAGAAATAAGGCTAAGCCATCCCAATAACATGACGTAATTTGTGCGATTTAACCTACACAGGGGTTTTGTCAATTGTGATAAATTTAAAGGCTTTAGAGCTGAATGGGGTTATCTTGTTTCTATTATTCCTGATAGCCTCCATAAAAAAGACCGTAATAATGTATCTGTAGCGCACTTCAACGACTGAAACGCCACCACTCTAAAATTCTCACTATCGACAGAGTTTCCAATCTCAGATGCGACAATTTTGTTTGTTGCCAAACATTGGAGCTTTTGTAAGGCCTAAACTGTTTAAGCGATGGATCATTTTGGTGTGCAAAGATACTAACTAATGACCAACATTTCGAACAGAAAAAATCTATCAGTGTCAAAACAGCATACGGTTGAAAAAGTTACTCGTATTTAGACCACGCACTACGTCCAAGTTCTGTATTCCGATTGCAATGAAAACGTGTGGAATTGTATAATTTTTGTAGCGTAATAATAGCGTGTTTTTTTTTTAAACTACAGATATACATACATACATATATACATTCATACATACATACATACATGTATTTTGATTTTTACTCTTTGGATTTAAAATCGTACCAAATTTGACGATTCTTAATAATAAAGCTCTTCAAATATGAAGCTGAAACTATGCCTTAAGTATTTTTGCGTACCTACGCACTCTGTTTTCAAATTAACCTATATCAAATTTAACTACTTTGTGTAGGGTATAAACCTTCTCCCACTCTTATTCTTCCCTGGTTCTCTTGCTTGACAACGTAGTAGATTTCACTATTATGGTTATATTTTTAGCGTATTCCACCAGGAACATAAGCAATTTTCAAATAATCTGTATTTATATCTGTTCGTTGCAATGTCTATTAATTCATGTCTTTCCGATATCGGCTAGAATTGTTCTTCTCCAGGTGATTTTTGGTCTTCCTTTGAAGCTTATCAGTTGTAGCTTACGGAGTGTGGGGCCGATGCAGTTATACTTTATCCTTTTTATTTGTATTGTGGAGTAAGTTGTTTCGTTGACCACCAGATTTTTAAAATCTTACGCAGGCATATTGTGCTTGATGGATTCCTTTACCAACGGAGTTTCTGATCCATATAAAGCAAACTAGACTTGCTTACGTTGTAAATCCGTATAAGAAAATGGATTCCACACAGGCGTTATAAATGCTAATTTGGACTTTGGAGAACGTGTGTCAGAGTTCCAAACGTTTTTCAGGCTACAAAAGACTGTTGTGGCTTTCTGAATGTGCATATCGAGGTCGTCGGTTGCTCTCCCGCTCGGATTATTGTTGGTACCTAGGTAGCAAAAGCTACTAAAAATTCTCAGTAGGTCTGTCGTTGGGAAAAAATACAGGCGTTCTATTTGGTTTAACAATCATGCATGCATTTCGTTTTATCTGCGTTTATGCCAAGGCCAAATTTTTGCAGCTTGCTCAGATAGATGGTTTGTTTTCCTTTGCTTGTTTTCTTAAGTTGTTGCAAGTAGCACGATGTCGTCAGCTTATTAAAGGTTACGATTAAATCTCCATGGGCTACTTTTGTTTTGTTTTATTGTGTACGCAAGTATTTCGCCGAGTGTAGTTATGAACAGGAGTGAGAAAGCAGGCATCCTTGTTTAATTCCGCTGATGGGTTTGAAAGGTTGACTGATTTTACCATTGAGAAAAACCCTCACTACACATGTCTGAATCCAACTTGTAACACCGCTGGTGTTAATTTGAGGTCTTCTTCCTAGGAAGTTTTATTATCAAGCTTCCTTTCCATTCTGCGGGCATCGTCTTTGTATTCCAGATTTTCTTGAATAATGAATTAGGTATTTTAGCGATATAATCCATGTAGCATTGGTAAAATGCAGCTGGTAAATTGTCCGTTCCTGTGGCTTTGCGTTTTCTTAATTGACCAAATGCGGTTTTTATTTATTTTTATTATCTTTCTAAGAACGGTTTTCATAACTTTCCAGGATGTTATTGGACACATTTTCAGTTTTTAGTTATTATAAGCGGTTAAAGGTGAGAACACCTTTAATTTTAACGTAAGGTTTATTCTTTAAAACTACCGTCTTAATATTGCCACATTTCATGACTGTATGTTAAATTTTTTCATTTGACGATTTTTTCTCTGCTGTGAATTTCTGTGGACCAGAACCCAGAGTAGTACTGGGTAATGGCATAATGCGATCTGAGGTCCTATAATGGGTATCATCTAGCCAAGATGAAAATCGAAGAATATGATACTTACAGACTGTGCCTGGAAGAGGCTTAGACGTAAACCAGGGATATTCCGAATACCTTTATGACTATTTTTATGTTGTTTAAAACCATTGCAACCACGTTTTTAAAAACTGTTTTTAACTCTCCTAAAAATTTGTGAATTTTGAGTTGTGACTGTTTGTGATTTTTTGTGCGGTGACCACATACAATGTGCCTGTAAAAATTCAAAATGTTCATACAATCTTTTCTTTAAGCTTTTTTAATTTTCTTCTATATACATATGTGCATAATTTTTTATTATTATAAATTTTGAGGCAAACATTTGCCTAATCTGACCGTACCTTAAGGAACTTGTGGATGACTGAGCCAGGTTTTTGGTTCTCATGGCTTTGGTTCTCTGGATATTTATGTCAAGTTCAACATTACGCGAAAGTCTTTCCAGGTCTCCCAAATTTTACAGCATATTAGAGATGTTATGGTAGAGTAGACAGATATCATCCACATAATCCAAATCCTCGGCGTTAGAAACTCCATGTTTTTCCTGTTCTCCTCGAACAGACTTCTGTCATTATGTCTTTTGGCATTGACATTGACAGGTCGCCATAACAAAAGTAGTCAATAAAACAATGAAATATTATTAGCCGATCGGAGAATAAAAACCTTAACCGCACAAGGGGTGACATTCAACACAATGCAAGGATCCTCATGTGTGTAGTCATTATTTTTTTTTTTTAAGAGAAGTACCACTCAGGCGGAAATGCCTACATTAACTGTGGTATTTCCTTTGGAAAGGGATAGTAGTAGATAAGACAGATGGTTAGTGATAGTAAAGCTTCGATTCTGGCAACACTGCAATTGCACGTTATGATTATTTTTAGAACAGTATTGCAGCGCCTCTGGTGTTATTTAGGCGAATCAGTTCGAAGCTAGCATAGCCAATTTATAATTATTTTACTTCGTCGGCGATTTAGTGCTATGTGGTAATACCGGCGAAGGAGGGCGCTGTGATATGCATTATTATAAAGAAAAATTAATACATATTAGAAAAATTTATGTTGCCACGGCTGAGATTTGAACCCGTAACCATTGATTAGTAGTCAAGTAGTAGTCAAGTTAGTAGTGCTAACCACTTAAGCTACAGCACCCTCAATGTTGTTGAAACTATCAAAACCCAAAAGTGATGATTAATTATACAATACAAAACAAAAAACGTGAAACAAAATAAATAATAAATTATGGCAAAAATCCGTTAATTAGGATTCCAACAGATTTAGCCCCTATTGCGACTACTGCTTGCAAGAAATGGCTGTGTTATGAGATTTTGGTCCAACGAAGAGGTCATCATTAACACAAACGCCTATTCTAAGGGCATTGAAAAATCTTTTTATTTGGAGGTCGTAAACTGGGCTAACTCTTATGAGCTTAAAGGAGATTATGTTAAGAAATTAATAAATAATATCCATGTTTTTGGGCGAAATAAATATATTTTATCCAAAAGACATGGAATTTTTAAATTGCCTGCCTACTATACGAGTATATATCAGTATATCATTCGTGAGGATGATACACGTGCAATTTTTCTGCAATTTTCTTAAATTCTCTTTTGAAATTGTATTCGTGCCTTTGCATTGTATTGTAATGTAAAATTGTCCGTTATTACATTTTTAATTTTCTTCTTCGTTTTTAGCAAAAAATTAAAAAAAAGGTAGTCGGGTGTGGTATTAAGCATTTTTGGTGAAAGACAGTCTAACTGGATTACCAGATTAATGATTTAGCAAGGCGTGAGACTAAAATAACTAGTTTTTCAGAATTGCTTACGTTATGTACATTACGCAATAAATTGTAATGTAAATAAGATTTGCTTGGTTTTATATAAATAAAGAAGGTAACTTGGAAATTTTTAAAATTATTTGAAATAATATATTTTGTAAAAATTTTCAAGACATTCTCTTTTAAACTATAAGAACTAGTTTAATTACAAATTTCTTTTTTTGAAGTTTAATGTAATGTGTTTGGTAATCAAACAACAGAATTTGTCAATCCCAATAGTACTTCTTTTGGTAATGCCAAATTTTTTGCTGGGTATGTTAAACAAACCAACAACTAGTATTATCTCTTTTGTTGCTATATTGAATATTTTTTAGACTAAAGCATGTATTCAACGGTCGTTTGGTTTTAAAAAAGAGCGGGATAAATCTAGTCCGAAAGGGGCTAACATTCATTTGTTATTTAACTACGCAGTGATGAGTGTCTTTCAAACACATTAATTCAGAACTCTAGTATATAAAAATAAATCAGTCAAGTGCGAGTTAGTCTCACACAGGTAGGGTTCCGTACTATGTTTAGTACGCCTTTAAAAATTCTTAATTTTTTCATATCTTATGGGGTACACTTTTTTTTTAAATCAAAGTCATATTCGCGAAAATTGCATCGCTATTGGAACACCCTATAAATTTTAGGAATTGTTGTTATAACGGCCATGGTAATACACTTTCTACAAAAATATCAGGCCTGCCTATTGCGGTTCAAAAAATAAGGTAATTAACGTGAAAAACATTTCACTGGATCACCCTTTAGTAACTAGTAATTGTTACAGTGTCCGAAGTACAACATCTACTGTAAACAATTCAAGAGTCTACCTATTACGGTTCAAAAAATAAGGCTATTTAAATAAAAATCATGTCTCTGTCGGAACACACTTTAATTTTTATTATTTGTTATAGTTTCCATAGTAATAAGCCTCTTGTAAAAACTTCAAGAATCTACTTATTATTGTTTAAAACTTAGGCCATATATACGCAAAGCAAGTCACTCTCGGAACACCCTTTAATTTTAAGGTTTATTTTTTTTAGACTTGTTTATAAAGCGAACTAAGTTTTAATTACTGTTTGTAAATTTTTAGTGTATGCCTCCTACAGTTCAAGAAATAAACACACATTCGTGAATAACACCTCTCTATCGCAACACCCTATAAGTTTCAAAATTTGCTACTATAGCGGCCACAGTTATACATCTTCTGTGAAAATTGCAAGCGTCTACCTATTATGGTTCACAATTTAGGCCTTATACATGCAAATCACACCACTATCGGAACACCATTTAATTTTTAGGTTTATTTTTTTATACTTGTTTATATAGCGAACTAAGTTTTAATTACTGTTTTTAAATCTTGAGTTCATGCCTCCTACAGTTCAAGAAATAAACACATATTCGTGAATAACACCTCTCTATCGGAACACCCTATATGCTTTAATTTTTGTTGCTATAGCGGCGACAGCTATACATCATCTGTGAAAATTTCAAGAGTCTACCTATTACGGTTCCAGAGATAAAAGGCGCTGACAGACGGACAGACATTGTAGCGAAAACAATAGGGTTACGTTTTTACACTTTGTGTACGGAACCCTAAAAAAAACATATATTTTTTATATTAAATATAGTTTTACACGACGTTTACATACGGTTTTAATATTTTACATACGGTTTTAATTTTTGCTTTCAAACGTACATGTGTAATTACATGTGACATAACCTACAATATATAATTTTGCCGCCACACAGTTTTTTATTTCCAACCACAGCTAATGCAAAACTAGTGCTTTTACCACATTTTTAGCGCTTTTGGTACCACAAAAATCATAAAATAACAAAATATCAAGTTGGCATTACAGGATGCTTTGTCACATCAAAATAGAACACGTTCTAAATGAAAAATGTCATATGTATTGTACTCATGGAAAATACACATGTTTGAAAGGGTTCACACGACGTGTATAGAATTTACACATGGAAAAGTGACAAGTCATATGACAACACAGATGGCTAAGCCAATGTAAAATAATGACCGGCGGAGGCTAAATAATAAAATATTTTGCGGCGGGTTAAAGACAACTATAACTGGAAGGTTTTTTTGGCTAAGAAATTAATTGCGCCTAACGGGGGGCTAATGACATCTTGGAAATTAGTTTTGGAAAGAGTTGAAATCCGCAAAAAATATAGCTCCTTATCAAGAGTTTCTTATGATGTATTAAAGAGACCACATTTTTTCGAGAAAATATTCCACATGAACTTAAGACCCTTTAAGAATCCATCGTACGTTATACATGTTGCCGTCTTCAACTGACATTAACATAACGACGGAAGAGTTTGACACAACGAATACTTTGTTGATTAGAGCACCATGAAATATATGGGATTTGCAAAAGTATTAGTTTTTGCACTCCCGCTCGTTTTCGGTTTTCTGAGGATTAAAATTGAGATATACATGTTTCGTCCATTAATCGTCATGATTTGGTACATTATTCGTTAAGTAAATGAATTTATGATAATATATTAACTAAATTACGTTCAAAACAACAATAAACAAATGGATGTTCTTCTCTTAGCTGCAAGTCGATAACACAAGTAAATTTTAAAAGAAACACGAGCGTTTTCGCATTTACTTTTGCATCCAAGTGTTTATTTAATTTTTTGAGGATGGGGGCAGCGAAGCGCACCAATGATAACTAGTTAAAATTACTTAATAATATTGCAGGCCTGAGTCAGTTTTGGTCATTAAAATGGACGACATTCAAAAAACCTTTACTCACATACTAAATGAGCGCTAAATGTTCTATCTCATGATGAAGGGCATTTTTATTTATGTAAAGGGTGATCCATTTTGAGGTACTTTTTTCAATAGCCTTTTTTTGACAGATCACGTGTGAGTCGTGTCATGCTGTCATGTTATTTTTGTTTAGTATTGTTTGGCATTTCATAATGGAAAGACTAACGCCTGAATCGCTTCGCTCTATGGGCTCTTGAAAAGTTGCAAGAAGATCTGACGTTTTCGAGGCAAATTTTGTTTAGCGTTGAAGCGCATTTCTGGCTCAATGGGTATGTAAACAAACAAAATTGCCGCATTTGGGACAAAGAGCAACCTGAAGAGATTCAAAAGCTGCCACTTATCCAGACAAAAACAACGGTTTGGTGTGGTTTGTGGGCCGGTCCATATTTATTTAAAAATGATGCCTGTGCGAACGTAAACGTCAATGGCGACGTTTCATCTTATCGTGTCATGATAACAGACTATTTGACGACTGAAATTGAAGCTCGTGATCTCGGCGACATTTGGTTTCAGCCAGACGGCGACACTTCCCACACATCGCATCAATCAATTTGTTGAGAGAACACTTCGGTGAGATTATAATTTCACGTTTTGGGCCGGTCTATTGGCCACCAAGATTATGTGATATCACACCATTAGACTTTTTCCTGTTGGGGTATGTAAAGTTTAAAGTTTATGCCGACAAACCCGCTTCGCTTCAGGCCTTGGAGGAAAGCCATTTACCAGTCGAAATTCTCGAACGAGTCATCGAAAATTGGACTCAACGGATGGACCATCTGCGACGTAGCAACGGCCAACATTTGATAGACATAATCTTCGAAAAATAAATGCCAAAGAATGTTATTTCAAATTATAATAAACATTCTCCATTAAATTTGAATTTTCTGTGTTTTTTTTTCTTTAAAAAATTAGGCCTTCAGAAATGAATAAGAGACATTCCAAGTTCAGTTTCAAGGTAAAAGTTGAATTGAACCACTAACAAAACACTAACGCTTTATTGCGGGTTACAAGTTTGTATGAACAAAATATTTGTCCCTTTCTAACGAAAAAAAGTTTATATAACTAAATCAGGAAAACGTCTCAGTTTAAGAGTTATTGATTACAGCTTTTTAAGGCCATTTTTACCACTTAAATGCGATGGGCCTGGCCGGCCCAACGTATTGTTTACCCCCTACATAACCAAAAATGCACGGAGAGCGAAAAAAACACAAAATAACACATTTGCATATATGGGTGGTCTACTACATACATACATATTTACTTATGTACATATGTATTTATTTTCAAACAAAAAAATCAGAAAATCAAGTGTCAATGTACTTATTATTTACACATTTTTTATTATTTAAAAAAACACAAATTAGTGTCGGATTTATTATTAATGTAGGGAGAATATCGAAGCAAACCACTTATATAATGGGTTCCTTTTCGACCCCCTTCAGTCCTCTGTAATTACAGGCAACCGAAATATAATTTACGCAACCTACTTTCATTGAGTCACGTGCAGCCTCTAGTCTTGACTTTAGTGATTTCAGACTGTGGACTGGTAACTGTCGGCCTTCTTTACATATTTTAATTAAAAATTGAGAGCTCAATATAAATATATATCTATACATATGATAAAATAGTAACTCATATCCGTCTGTCTGTCTGCTTTTCGTTTGTGTTCGCATCACGTAAAAACTACTGGATGGATGGAAAAAGGAGAAAAAGCAGTGAAAAACGAAATTTCCCTTTTAAAGATACTGAACATTTTGGTTTAAAACTGGAATATTTTTAACAAGGTTTTCTTTTTAACATGGTTACATTTTCAACACACTTTTTTATTTATTTTTATTTAACTATTACGCAACAGATGGCACTAGTTAAATAAAATTTTATTTTTACTTTGCGGAATTACATTGTTATTAAAATGTTTTAACATATCAAAATGAAATTTAGTATGTGCCCTTGGTATATGGTGATGAAGAGTAAATTTTATATATAATCGGGAAGGGGCAAGGGGTAGGTTACTTAACACTACTAACCGAAAATAATTCATTTTTCGATTCGAATATACTTTGAACTTTTATTCTTTATGTAATACATATATCCATATAAATATCTGTTTCCATTGGGTATGGTAAAGTTGAGTGTAGGTCACTCCAGTGTTATTTTTGTTTGGCTTAAGGTATTTTTAGCAAAATAGCTTTATATTCTTTCCTAAGAATATTAAATTAGTAATAAGTTGTGTGTTAAATGACATTTACACGCAAACAAGTTTATGCAGATCAAGTATGTATGTATGTATGTATGTATGTATGTATGTATGTATGTATGTATGTATGTATGTATGTATGTATGTATGTATTTTGAAATTTGTCAGCTAAAGGTTACACTAGTTAACAGACATAAATTTCATGCTTATTATTCGTATGTATTACAAAATTTCTTGCTATTTAATCATTTAAATTGTTGAACAATTTCAATTTGCATAAAATCAAGGTTACAACGAAAATTAAAATAAACAAAAAATATATACGACTAAATACCTAAATGTTGTAATAAAATGTTACCTCGATTAATGAAAAAGATTTGCATAAATTATCCCAAATTGCATTGAATATTCATGCAAAAGATTCATCCTAAAACCATGTGCCTGCCTTCGTCTGTCTGCCCAAAAGTCCATTATAAAATGAAAAAGTTAGCAAATCTTTTGCGCAGGACTAGGGATAATAAACCATTTCACTAATACTACTCTAACCAAACTGACTTTCTTAGAGCGGCAGCAACATCAGCATCAGCATCAGCAATATGAAGAATAAAAGCAAGTAGAAAAGTTAAGTTTTGTAAAATGGCTGCGTGCTAAATGTTAAACAGTAAAATGGCAAAAAAAAAATAAAATCATCAGAAGCCATCAAAACTCATCTTGTGGCCGCAGTGTGGTTGATGCTTTTTACTAATTATTCATAATTTTTTTTTATAAGTTCAGGTATCTTTTAGCCAGGGTCACCCGGTGAATACCTAGTGCTTAAATGCCAAATGAATATTAAAAAGGTTTACTTTGCTCATATTTAGCTACTTAGACAGACAGACAGGCAAGACAGATACAAACATTTGCTCTTGAATCGTTTTCACTTTCGCAACTGCTGGCTTTGGAAGTTTCTGATTATATTTATTTACCTTTATTACGATTAAATTCACAACTTAATTATACTTGTAGTATAATTTAAACTAATTTATTTCTTATTTCTCTTGCTTGTTTACAATTATTATTTATGAAATAGCGGAAGGAGCCTTTAAGAAGCTGAAACCTGAACCTAATTCGGGTCTTTCAACTATTTCTGCCGGTGTTACATCACCAGGAAGTGGTTTGTCATCATTAAGTCAACATGCCGGCCATACTCCGACCACAGCATCATGTCCCACACCAGCGAGACGAAGACATCGAACGACATTTACACAGGTCAGTAACACATCTATTTGCTCTCAAACACACACACACACACACACACAGCCACACACATATGTATATGTATATATATTTACATCATACAGGATACCTTCATGTACAGTTACAAGACATTCTCGTATATAAACTTTATTACAAGCTGCAACACAAACATGAAACTTAAGAAAAGTTTGTGCTTGTAAAGCATGATGAAGGAAGCCTTACGAATAATCAACTTTCATAATTATGTAGTTCAATTTTAATATAAAACTTGTAAACAAATTTAAACAAAAATAATGCTACGTTCAACGTGCACCGTGCAACATGATGTCTTAACATTTCTGAAAATATATTTTAGGATGTTAGGTTAGTTCTCACACATATGTACGTACTATACATACATATATGTATGTATGTATGTACATCAATGTGTAAATATTATGAGTATGTGAATGCCGATGGTATAATTTTTAAAATTTTCATTTAAAATTATGTTTGTTTAAAGCCATTAAAAGCTATAGGGTGGAAAGGGATTATTATTAATGTAGGGGCATATCGAAGCAGACCGCTTCCTTCCCAGAAAAAAGATAAGATAAGAGTTTACAATTACGTATTCTCTGTGGTGAAATTTTATTGTTTAGTAAAATTCCGATTTTTTGTTAATCTAAAAATTTCTTCTGAACTATTGGTTTTCAATTCAACAAACAACAACATACATAAAAACAATCTATACATATAATAAAACAGTAACTCATTTCCTTTTTTTTTTCATAAATTGTTTATTGTATCTTCAATATTTTTGAACTAACAATAATTACTCGTATCTTAAGTCTAAAATAAAAATATACTTTTTAAGTCCAGCCAGTGCTAGACAAAAATAATGTTTGTTTCACGGATTTTGCAATCATTTGCGGGTCATCCCTCTAATGTACGGCCAAGAAAAGCAGTATCTCTTCTTTTTAGTCGAATGTATCCAGGTTCATTCAGCATGTTACGCGCTAAAGGGTTTGGATGAGATTCAAGCCTCTTTAGATATGTGACTGCATGTTTCGCTATTTCTGCTTTAACTGATGGCATGTTTAGGTCTTTGTGGATGTTCGAATTTTTTATATACCAGGGAGCAGATGTAATCATACGTAGTATCTTATTTTGGCGCCTTTGAATTTTTTCTACATTGCTAGCTGAGGCAGTTCCCCATAACTGAATCCCATAACCCCAAATTGGTTTGAGGATCGACTTGTACAGTAGAAGTTTACAATCTAAGCTCAGGGTAGAGTTTCTGCCAATAAGCCAATTTAGTTGTACTGCTTTTAGTTTCATTTGTGTTAACTTGAAATCAATGTGGCTTTTCCAAGTAAGGCGACGGTCAAGATGTATACCCAGATATTTAACGTCTGAAAGCTGTGGTATCATTTGGTTATTTATGCGAACAGGAGGGCATGAGTCCCTACGCAGTGTGAAAGTTATGTGAGTACATTTTTGCTCATTCACTTTTATTCTCCATTTTTCTAGCCATTTTTCCAAATTGAGTATGTGGTCTTGTAAAAGTTTTGATGCTTCTTGGGCACTTTCATGAACACTTAAAAAAGCTGTGTCATCTGCAAAAGTTGATGTATGCACTAGGGTGCTATTTGGCATATCTGATGTGTACAGTAAATATAAAATTGGTCCCAAAATACTACCTTGGGGAACTCCGGCTTCAATGAGCTGTGGCGAGCTTAAAAAGTCACCTTCTTTTAGTAAAAACTTGCGATTCGTTAAATAACCTTTTAAGAGCTTATACAAGTTTTCAGGCAAGTTCAGCTTTAGCTTAAATATTAGGCCTTCATGCCAAACCTTATCGAATGCTTGAGAAACGTCGATAAATAGCGCAGAACAGTATTTTTTTTCTTCAAAGGTCGTTTTAATTACATTTACTAATCTGTGTGTTTGTGGGATCGTACTATGTTGTTTTCTGAAGCCGAATTGATGGTTCGGAATGCATCCTTTCGCGCTAAGAATTGGATTCAGCTTAGTTATTAATATTCTCTCAAATAACTTTGACACATTTGATAAAAGGCTTATAGGTCTGTATGATTCTACTTTTGTGTGGTCTTTTCCTGGTTTAGGAATCATAGTAATCAAAGAAACTTTCCACTCTGTGAGAAAGTACTCAAGACGTAAGATGGCATTAAAAACAAACAGAATAATTCTGCGACCTATAAGGGGCAACTCAACTAACATCTTGTTACTTGTTTTATCAACCCCAGGGGCTTTTTTGGTGTTTAAATCCGCTATTGCCCTTTCAATATCGCTAAATTCAAATCTTAGGTGTACTTCGGCACTAGTCTCTACTGGTGGCAACTCAACTATATCAGTACACATATTTGGAGTGAAAACCTTTTTCAAATGATCAACAAATAAATTACCTTTTTCGGTATCATTTCTTGCCCAGACTCCACAAGAAGTTCGCAAGGGGGGCTCAGTCAAGTGCGAGTCATACTCAAATACGTAGGGTTCCGTACTACCTTCAATATAAGAACATTTTAAATAAAAAAAATTCTGCATATGTACTAACAAATAGTTAAACAAATTATATAATTCCAAAAACAGGTTTATTACAGGTTTATTCGGTGTCTTATTTTCTTTATTTAAGAGCATATCTTCTACTTATTGCAGTTCTCTCGATACAGGATAATAATACCACGATCACTGTCCCAATCCAGCCTATGTTTCTCTAAAGTATTCGCATGGGTATGAGGGTTACTTTAACCTACTTTCAAGACCGTACCTCTTATAGTACTATATGTAAACGATAATAAGTTTTCACTTTAGAGATACCACGCCTGTCAATTCATTCTGTATTTTGGTAGATTATACGCATTTGCACAGGGTTTACTCTTGCAAAGTTTCAAGGTGTTATCTATTGTAGTTCGCCAGGAATACGATAATAATTTTTCACTTTATATTGGAGGTACCACGCCCATTATTCCAATTCAGTCTGTGTTTAGCTAAAATATGTACGTTAATGATGGTTACTGGTGCAAAATTCCAAGGCGCTACTTAATTCAGTTCTCTAGATAGAGGATAATATTTTTTAACTTTGTATGGAAGGAACCATGCCCACTATTTCAATTAATTCTGTATTTTCGTAGACTATGCGCATTACCATAGGAGTTACTCGTTTAAAGCTTCAAGGATCTATCTATTGTAGTTCGCCAGGACATGGACTGATGGACAGTCTTACATCGTTAAATCGACTTCCCTATATATAACAATATAAATACATATAGTTATGGGGTTAAAAATTAATATCGTAAAAATTATAAACGGGATGACACACATATATATACCCTATTCACCTGTGGTGAAGGGTATACAATGTAAGTTACTATCTCAGTCAGTAAAAAAGCATGAAATCGATGTTGACCTCGTTAGTAGTGCTGGCAAAGTATTGAGTAGTGGGTATCGAATACCGAGTATTTGATCATTTTTTTAATACTCAAACGTAGTTACTCGATATTTTTAACGTTATAGTTTCATATTAAATGACTTAATTCAAACTCTGTTTAGCAGTTAGTTTCTATTATGTAAACAAAAGTATTGAGTACTACACGTAAAGAAAAAACATGGTTGAGGTAACCATAATCTAAGAGCAACATGTTATGGTTGAATTAAATGGTTATATATAAAAATAATATTGTTGTCGATGGAACATACATACAACCATAGTTATGTTTATAATATAAACATACTATTATATAATTTGAAAAATGTAAATGGTTATATGTGACAACGTATGAATATATTTATAAATAACAAAAAACAAATACACGAATATTTCCATTTAGACTTACATACATATTTTGATATTTTTGCTGCTTACCTTTTTATGTGTTTGATATTTTTAATTTAAAACTATCATTTATAATAAAGAACAAATTTATTTGTTGACAACAAATATGTATTTAATGTTTTTACGGTTTTAGATGAACCGATAGCTTACACACATATTTCTGAACTGAAAAAATGTCAAAACCAAAATATGTATTTTTAAAACCAAACAATATTTGTTTTTTTTTAGACAAACTTAACATTATTAACTTATGGTTAATAATAATATATTATGGTTATAATTTTTAAATATTAAAAATAATTTGGTTGTGGTTTGAATTTAAATATGTTTCAAATCAACCATGTTGCTTTTTTATTGCGTATAACCATTGAATGATTAACTGTTAACAAAAAATTTGTTTATCGTGACCAAAATATTGTTTAAAATAACTATAATTTGTTCACAGCAAACATCTATTGTTACAGAGAACATAGTGTGGTTGCCGTGACCATACAATAACCATGTTTTTTCTTTGCGTGTATTGAGTACCCAATTGATAAGTATTGATTAGTATCGAGTAATTAAAAGTAACAGAAGTTGCCAGTACTACTCGTTTGCGAACCATACACTGCAAAATAGTAGTGTTTGGAAATGAGATAACACCACAAAGGCTGAAATATGCTGTCCTGAAATTAAGTACCCAAAATAACGCCTTTATAAGTGGAAGCTTATATGAGCCTGCGAGTTGGTCACATAAAGAGTATTGTGACATGTTATGTGATCTCGAACTGGATTTTAAATTGCTTTTTTCATATTACATTTTAAAAATTGCACTTCTTAATATTTATAAATTTAAATTTTATTTGCCGAACAATTTAAGGCCGTTTCACACCGTAATACAAGTATTAATAATTTTGAGGAAAATTAATCTCTGACATGATTAGTTGTTATTGTTTTTTGAAATATATCACAGCGATTAGATCATTATAGTATGGCCTTTATTGAATATTAAATTTTAATAATTAAAATGAATTATTTTGAGTAGCTTCATGTTAGTGTATTGTAATTGAGTTAACGAATGTGTTTATTTTTTTAATTTAGTGATTCATATTTAAGGCCAAACTATAATATGCATAAGCTGGTTTAAGCTAATGTAAAAAAATGAACGAAAAGTCTGTCAAATGCTTAAGCAACTTATTGAAGACTTTCACGTGGCTACAATGTACTTACATGAATCTAAAAACTATTATGACACAGTTGCACATTTGTTTTATTCGTACTTTTGCAAAATTATAATTTTTTTTCTGAATAAATAAAATTTGTTAACAAAAAGGTGTTAAATAAACATATTTTATATAACTAATACTATTCATATACCTACAAATTAATAATTATTTTTAATAGTTTTAATTTTGGCCAAAAGTACTAAAAAATACAACGCCTCCCTTTTTTCTTATAGAAATTTCTTTTTCTTTCTTTAAACATTTTATATTAAATTTAGATATAATTTGTTCACTTTCGTTCTCCATTGCAATTTTTTATGAATGTACATTCATATGTAAAACACAAAGCATAAACAGCTGTTTCCGTACGGAATGTGCGATCGGTTTCGGACTTTGCTTAAGCAAATGACATTTGACGAAACTTAACGAAAAGTGTTGTTAAGTACATAGTTTGCCACATATGATTTATATGTAATTGCACAGTTGCTTCAGTTGGCTTAAGCTAGCTTATGCACAATGAAATTTATAATCAAGCTTAAGTTCGTTTTTATTCTCTCTGAGAAAGAATTAATTAAATTACATATTAGGTGATAATTTAAGCTTGATTATAAATTTCATTGTATGTAATACATAAACAGTTCGACTAATAATAATTTACATTTTCAAATTAAAAATTGCAAAGCGCCGCGCAATCTTGTTTAATCAACAAAGTTTGGTTTGATACTAGATTAGTGTTAACTAAAAACGAATGTTGGGAGTAAAACAAATAAATAAAAAGTAACTTTCATTGCGAACCGAAGGTTTGCTGAAGGAACAACAACATATAAGGTGGTAAATATTAAAAGTAACAAGTAAAAGTGCCATATTCGGCCGTGCCGAATCTTCTATACCCTTCACCACGGTGATTTTATTTATACAGACATGTACAGCATTATCCATATTGTTGACTCTTTATTTAAATAAAGTCGTATGAGAAAAAATCATTATTCATGAGTTAAAGAAATAGAAGACAAATGAAAACAAATTCCGTTTGCTACAATTGTCGCCGTGTTGTCAGCTACTTAATCATATTGAAGCCGACGCTACATCGTAAACTCTGACATTGTTGTAGAAATACTTATTTTGCTTTTATAAAATTAAATAACTTTTTTAAAAACTTATAAATATCTCCTCCAAAACTTTTTGTTTGTATATGAATTTGTAAATTACAATAATAATGTAATTTGTGACATTTTCTTTTGTTGAATAAAATAGAAATTAGCCTAAGTTGACGACATCCACAACGGTGGTCGTGTAGCCATGTAGCTATACTGGCTTCAAAAAAAAAAACTAGGTTTTAAAACAGAGATCTCATATATTTAAAATCAATCGCATTTAAAAAAAAATCAAACGCATTTAAAGAAATATGTTACTCTATATACACACATACATACATATGTATATTCTTAATATTAAATATATGTTATGTTACAGTCATGATTTTCATTTTCAAAGAAATATTGAAATTTTTTTTTAATTTTTCGAAAATTGTGTGTAAAAATTTTTTGTAAAAATTTTTTTTAAAAATTTTTTGTAAAATTTTATTCGAAAATTTTTTGGAAAATTTTTTAAAAAAATTTTATTTTTCTAATATTTTTCTGTAAAATATCTTTTTGAAAATGCTTTGTAAATTTTTTTGTAAATATCTTTGAAAAAAATTAAAAAAATTTTTTTTTTAAAATTTGATTGAAATTTTTTTGTTAAATTTTGGACCTTTCTCCAATCTATTGAGTTAGAATGGTCAGACTAAGGCAAAAAGAAATCCTTACAAAAAAAAAATTTCATCATATTGACACATGGGGGGTCCTTTTAACTGCTCCTATTTGTCAGTGGGTACCCTGTGGGCCCTCTATGCGTATTGCTTTCTATTAAGGTCTCTAATACAAATCAAAGCAGAAAAACCCTACCAATCTAAAAACAAACAAAAATCGCCCCTCGCAGGGGGTTATTGATCCCCCTAGATCTGTATGCACTCCTTGCGATCTACCTGTCACACTCTAATATTTATTTGACAAAAAAAGGCAAAACAGAATCATTAAAGCCGAAAAAAATTTAAAAAAACGTAAAAAAAAAACGTAAAAAAATATAGGTGGGCGTGGTTTTTGGCCCGTAGCCTCCAAAGGAATGATCCGATGTTGCTGAATTGCAATACCAAAATTTTCGAAACTATGCCTGACAGATTGGTGTGCTTAAACTTTTTGTATCTCTTCTGGTGCCTTGGCAAATGACATTACCACACTAACACGGACAGACGGACATCGCTTAATCAACTTCTCTATGTATAAGGGTCCAGAATATATATACTTTATGGGGTCGGAAATGAATATTGTAGAAATTACACACGGAATGACAAACCTACCCTGTGGTGAAGGGTATAAAAATATTCAACAAGAGGGAAACTTAAGGTAGTGGTAGACTTCGTTCTTACCAACTGACGATTGATAATTGAATACAAGTTTTCTCGTATTCCTTTATCTGGGTTTGGTTGGTTAAATAGATGATGCTTACAATTAAAACACTACCCTAAATAGATAGATACAAGAGTGCTGATGACGGACGTGGCTGTCTAGAAAATGTGCATACCGCTCCTGGTGGTGTCTGAAAATTAAATTTTCCCAATTTTTCTTTAATATTATCACCTAATTTGTAATTTAATTAATTCTTTCTTAGAGAGAATAAAAACTTAAGCTTGATTAGAAATTTCATTGTATGTAATACATAAACAGTTCGACTAATAATAATTAAAATTTTCAAACTAGCTTATGCATATTATAGTTGGGCCTTTAGTCACGTTATGTACACATGAGTGACCTTTTAATTGTTAGTTTTTATTTTATTATTTGTTGTTACAGCGTTAATGCTATAAAATATGAAAAATCGGACCAAGGAGCAAAAAGTTCCCCTTACAATAATTAATCCTACCTCTAAAAAAATTAATTTTCTTAAGTTTTCCCATACTTTTGTTTAGCAAATACAACTTTTATAGTCAGCAAATGTTCAAAACCCTAAACTTGGACCCCGAAGATTCTAAAATATAATTTTTCGCCCCTCCCCATTTTGTGGGCGGTGACAAAAAATATTATTTGCAAAAATAATGTAATCAATAAAAGAAATCGATTACATACGCCTTAATACCATAAAAATAAAATGTTTAAGTTTTTATGGACAGAGGGAGGTTTCCCTCCAATCACACCCCTCCAAAACGTCAATTTTTTTTAATTTGCTAATTTCCAAAAAATATTCACATTTATGCTTTTTTGTTGAAGAGAAGAATATTAATAAGTCCTTTTTGGAATTTATTACTTTATAGTATTAAATTTATGTATCTAAAAACAATCAATTTATTCATAACTAGCTGTGCTCGCCACTTCGTCAGCCTCCTTATTTTGCTTTGAAAGTAATCCACTTTAAGACTCTTAACTTTTTAGTGTTCAGTAGTGCAATTCGCTAACTTTTAACGATCTAACACTTGTTAAATATATCAATTTGTTTTTTGCTTGCACTAACGCATTTGCGATTCACTAACCAATGGTTAATTAATGAAAAATACAAACAAAAATAAATGGCATGCTGCTAAACAAAATGGCAAAATAGCGAAAAGAACAAAGAGGAATGAAAAATAAGAAACAAAATATAAAAAACTTTCCACAAAAGTGCTTCATTTTTTGTTCTTTTTTAATTTTATTTCTAAAAAATTGTTTAAAATCATTTTTATAAGGTAGGTAACATACATATGTATGTGTAATTATAAATATTAATTACATATGTACCCCCATATTTATATAAAATTAAACTTATTTGAAATGTATTTAAAAATAACTTTTGTATGAAAAATTAGTTCTAAAATAGATTTCAAATATATTTTATTTTTTATAAATATAGGGGTTAGAATATTTTACATTATACATCTAATGGCCGAATTTATCTTTTGATATTTTGATAAAGTAAACGACATAAAAATAGTTGCAGTTAAATTAACAATACTCGACTTGTTAAGAAAAACAGCGGATTTATAACAACATCAAATGTTATTAAAAAGCATTTCTGAATAGCAAAGTCTTTCGTTTTGTTGTTAAATTTTTTTTAACGAGTCAAGAATCGTTAAAATTGAATAGTGAATCGCACTACAGATATGGTTTATGTAATTATTTTATATAAAGGTACCCATCCCTGGGTAATTAATCAGAAACATAGGCTTTTGATAAAAATCTTAAATTTGTATAAAATTCCATAATTATTGTAGAATAATGTACTGTAAATAGTGTTTTAAATTACGCGCTGACAAAAATAAAAGTTACTGCCAAGCTTCCATTACAATTGAATCGGTAAAATTGCGTTCTAGCACTACTCATTCTCCCTATTTCTTGGTAATGAGTTATTTCTACAGGATAATAATTTATAATTCATCTAGTAGACAGACAGGCAGAAAATCAGTTTTATTTTATAAATAATTTACACTAGTAACAATAAATTTTATTTAAAACTAGCTATCCCCGGTGCGCTTTGCTACACCCATCCACAAAAAATACAATAAACACTTGGAAGTAAAGTATGACCAACCTTTAACGCTAAAACGCACGCTATTCTCAAGTCAAAAATGTTCCCATCCAACCTGTTTTTTGCTAGACTATACGTATTAATTCGATCACAATTTTTTATTTTTAATGGGATGTGCCACTCCCAGTATTCTTATCCAGTCTGTATTTTGCTAGACTATGCACTTTAGTATGAGGGTTACTTGTGCAAAGTTTCAAGACTATACCTACTGTAGTTCTCAACGCCATAATAATTTTTCACTTTGTATAGGAGGTACCACGCCCTCGATTCAAATTCAGTCTGTGTATCTTAATATGGAGGTTACCGATGCAAAATTCCAAGGCGCTACCTATTGCAGTTTTCCAGATACAGGATAATAATTGTTTACTTTGTATGGGGGGGTACCACGATCACTCTCCCAATTCAGCCTATGTTTTTCTAGAGTACACGCCAGAGACTGACAAAAAGTACTTATAAAATAAATGTAGTCAAGTATTTACACATATTTTTGTGTATTAGTTATACCAATACTTATAACACAGAAAATACCTATACATACATATTTGAAGTGAAATAAGTATGGGTGTACTCAATACTTATAACAAACATTATTTATACACAACGAACTTAAAAATGTATAAGTAATGCATGTATGAGTACAACTGGTTGTAGGTAGATAATGTGATGGGTATCTGTCATACCCATACTTATAACTACCTAATACTTACAAGTAGGCAAAAGTACTTATAATACTCTAAGTATACTTATAAGTAAAACAACTACTTTTAAGAATTGTGTGTATAATGTGATGTTTGGCAATATTTTGTTTATAACCGAACATTGGTTAAGTATGGAGAACCAAAATAAACGTATTTTTAAATTGTAAAATAATTAATACATATAGTTACATATATTTATAAAATACTCTAAGTATACTTAGGCCCATTATTATAACGATAAATAGTTTTTCGTTATTAAAAGTAAGCTAAATATCACTTTTAACTATCACGTACTATAAGGAAAAGTTAAAGCAATGATCATTATCCTCATTATTATAACGAAAAACTACTTATCGCTCCAACAAAATCCTATCTTTAGCTAAAGGCATGTTATAATAATGTGAATTAGAGTATTTACATACTTTTACTTATTCCTACTCTGTATTTACAAGTATGGTTATAGCCAATACTTCATCGAACTTTTACTTATACTTAGTTGTATTGCGAAAAATAATGAACAAGTATGCGAACACTTATTCTCTGCCTATACTTGTAGTTATTTAATTTGAAATTGATATGAGTATGTGTGTATGATATGTTGTTTGAGCTGTAGCTACACACATTTATACATGTTTCACCTCAAATACTTAATAAGTACTAAAAACGATACTTTTGTCATTCTCTGATACACGCATGGGTATGGGGTTTACTTGTACTATGCGCATTAGCACAAAGGCTATTTTTCCAAAGTTTCAAGGCATTATCTATTGCAGTTCGCCAGGAACACGATAATAATTTTTCACTTTGTATGAGCGGTACCACGCAAACTATTCCGGCTATAACTCATAAACCAATATACGTACAGAGACCGTTTATACATAAAACCCTTGGTATTGACGTCACCTTTCATATAAACTTTGCAGAAACAAAATCGGTTCACCCATTCCAGAGAACATCAATTACTAACACTATGCTACCGATGCAAGATGAGAAAAAAGTTAAAATTTGGAAAATATCACAAATAAAAATGGCGCAAAAACGCGCAATGTTTTTTTCTATAGTATAAAAGTAGAGATCGTAAAGTGTATAGTGATATATACATTTTTAGTATATCAAAAACCTTTAAAAATAAAAAGAAAATTCGAAAGAAATTTTTATTTTATTTATCATCAAAAATTTAAAATAAAATCTTTATTCGTTCAGCCACAAAAAATTATATTGCAAACCTCTCAAAATCGTATAACGTCAATAAAAACGTATCGTATGAGATTTACTCAACAAAATAATTCTATTCACAGGGCTTTCCGGGAAAAAATCAGTTCCTAAAAAATTAATATATTTACTAAAATAGTATTTAGCAAAATAGGATGTAAATTTTGATAGTCCTATTAAAACGAACAAGCAGAAAAAAAAGCTTAAAAATCATGAGTCGAAACTTAAAAAGCAAAGAAAAAAATTAAAAAAATCCAGTAACGGAAAATGTGTAAGAGATAAAAATATATATTAATAACAGGCCTGTTCTATATATTTTTTCGCTATGCCAGAATCCTTTACCGGCTATAAAAATAGTTTGCGATAGCGTTTATTTAAATGGCTGTATGACTGTATATAAATACGAGTCAGGGGATTGTCGGTTCGATTGACACCAAAGTCTCTGAATGTTTCACTACAACGAGTAAAGGTGTTCGTTACAATGCTCGGTAACATATAATAAATAAAAAGAAATAAAGAATACGAGTTTCTCTGTGTGTTCATTATTTAAACGAGTATCGTCGTCTCTACTATTTATTTTTAATTAGCAATCATTTTGTTTGCTTTTTTAATCTACATATATATGTTTTTATTTTAAAATTTCAGGAACAATTAGCCGAATTAGAAGCAGCTTTTGCCAAATCTCATTATCCTGATATTTACTGTAGAGAGGAATTAGCGAGAACGACAAAACTGAATGAAGCAAGAATACAAGTAAGTTTAAATCTATATACTCAAACATATTTGCTTTTAATTTATTATTAAATTAATGGAATAGAGAAATATTTACTCAGAAAAAGGTAAAACAAAATAACTGAAAGAAGCACAACTTATCGTTAGCGATTTAGCAACAGATTTGAGCGATTAAAAAGTGATTAGAACGATTCACTGACTTCACGCCTGGGTGTCGCTGTAAAGTGCATGTGTCAGCGAAGAACAAATGAATGAATATAAACTGGGCCAGATCTTTAAACATAATTGAAATAAACCATAAAACACACACACACACACACGCATGAACAAATTATCGACTTTGATGTTTAAGGACTTGTTCCTGCTCTTGCATTGTGATTTACTTGTTGGTACCTAAGGGTGGTTTTCTCTTGTCTAATCCCTGTTGGCTTTTTATTTCGATTGTACCTTAAAAAATAAAACCATAATAAAGATGTGCTTTTTTGTTCTACTTCACGTATTCCACTGTCCTCCTCCCAAAAGTAAAAGTCCCGCAGCGTTAACTAATTTATAGTTTTATCGTAAAATTCAAACATACTTTGGGTCGATGGCATAATAGGCATTCTCCTCAAAGAATCAGATTGTCAGATTAAACTTTTTTTTTGTTGTTGTTGCATTAACTCCTAGTTGTGTGACCCTTGTTGAATTGCTGGCAAACTGCCACGGCTGGTTGTTAGTTTGGTTTTGGCTTTTGTGGTGTTCGATTACAGTGACATTTGTGGATGGGTGGGTATGGTGAAGTGAATTTAATTCCTTTCTTGTACAATTTCATTTTAGTGATTTCAAGACTTGTTTTGTTTTCAAAACAGATGCAAAAATAGATGGTGTAAACCATGTACTCATTAAGAAATTGCAATACACTTTTAATGTTTTTCCAAATTCAAGACAGTGGGTTGCACATCATAAAAGGTTGGATTTGAAAATATAACCCATAATAATTTTTTTAGATTGGTAAACTTCAAAATAATATAACGACGAAACAGGTGGACACAATGAGTAATTTGTTGGCAGATATTAAATCAGGCAAGGTAATACTTGAACAGACTCGATAAGTTCGTTCTCCACATTATTATTTGAACTTTATTTTATTTATATACAAGTTTCTCTGAACGACGACAAACTCTGTCAATATTCTCGTCCGAACGATTTGGCCGAACAGTTTGTTCGAACCTCTCGTCCAATTTCAGAAGGTCTACATCAAAATACATATTTACGTAAAGTAGAATCTTTTGGACGTTTCCGAAAGTCTTAAAGACCTGTGAAAATCGACGTTTTTGGTGGAAAATGATTCCAGTTTCATTTGTGCTTCTATTATATGGCCCACTCTGAAGGCGAAAGAATATACGGTTAAAGCCTTAAAGCTATCTCTTCGCCGCGAATAGGACCAAGTATCGCTACACCTCGTTCGTGCAGTAAGTGAAGCCTTCCCGGAGAGACTCGATAGTATTATCTTCGCTATACAATAACATACCTATTTTCTTAAATGCTGCACCATTTTCACTTAATTATATTTTGAAACATAAAATATAAAATAATGCCAGGCTCGTACATTGAGGCATTTGACTTTGCGTCAATTACAAGAACCCATCGTAACTTGGGCCTGCACCTGTACAAAATTCAACTCACACAATAGCTGGAGGTAAACGACCATAGACAATAATGTGTTCGTTGGAACTGAACCTAATTTTATTGAAAAATCAAATTCAAACGATGGGTCCATTTATGCATAAATGGGTTCTTCGACAAATAAAATTGTATAATTGGGACGACCCAATACACATTAAGAAGTGATTTGTGCACCAGGGTCATGTAAAATTTGACATTTAAGATGTGTGCCGCGCATACAAAAATAGAAATTAGCCTAAGTTGACCACAGCCACAACGGTGGTCGTGTAGCCATGTAGATTTGCGGGCTTCAACATAATCGTTTACCTATAAACGTGTGTATTTTATTTTTGACAGTTTGTAGTCGGTATCCTGATGTTGTCTATGTGTTTAATGCATCTAGGTGAATTGGTTTTAAAACAGAGATCTCATCTATTTAAGAATCAAACGCATTTAAAAAAATATGTTTCTCTATATACGGATATTCTTAATATTAAAAATATGTTATGTTATACTCATGATTTTCATTTTCAAGAAATATTGAATTTTTTTTTAATTCTTTCGAAAATTTATTGTAAAATTTTATTCCAATTTTTTTTCGAATACTTTTCTTTTTTTAAATTTTATTGAAATTTTTTTTATTTTTTTTTTTTAATTTTGTTTCTTGAAATATTGAAATGTTAGAATTTTTTAAATTGATTGACAACAAATTTGTTCATTCATTTGAATTTATTCAATCATTTAAATTTTATAACTTCCATTATTTTTATTTCCTAAAGATGCTACCCAATGGTGTAGCGAAATATTGAAAATAAAAATTAATAAAACATTTTTATAAATAATTCTTGCAAAAAAAAACCGACTTTAAAACAGACAAACTTAAAAGCATGTTGCTTTAAGACGGTAACTATTGCGACACCCTGTAATTTCCGAATTCAAATTTTATACTAGTTATAGCGGTCGTAGCAATACAGGTTCGTTGTAAATTTCAACCTTCTGTCTGTAACGGTTTAAAAGTTTGGTCATATACATCAAATTACATAAACTATTGCGACACCCTGTAATTTATAATTTTAAATAATTATACTTATTATAACAGATATAGTAATGGACATTCTGTCTAATTGTTAAGTGTTTATCAATAACTGTTTAAAAGATAGGGTCATATATATCAAATGACGTCACCTATTGGGACACCCTTTAAATTCAAATTTTAATATAAATACTTTTTAAAGAACACTTTGTAATACAGATTCTTTTTAAATTTTAACTTTGTGTCCATATATATCAAATTACATCAACTATTGGGACACCCTATAATTTCCAATTTTAAATATTTATACTTGTTGTTATTCGAGACATAATAGTGAACATAGGTTCTTTGTAAATTTCAACTGTCTATCTATAACAGTTGAAAAGTTTGGCCATATATATTACTTCTACATTAACTATTGGGACACCCTTTAATTTCCAATTTTAAATATTTATACTTGTTGTTATACCAGACATAGTAGTGAACATTCTGTCTATTTTTCAAGTGTTTGTCTATAACGGTTCCAAAGATGAGGACATAATGGTCAAATAACATCAATAATGGGGACACCCTTTAATTTATAGATCCAAGTTTTATACTTGTTTTAATAGCGGACTAAACAATATAGGTTCTTTGTAAATTTCAACTGTCTATCTATAACAGTTGAAAAGTTTGGCCATATATATTACTTTTACATTAACTATTGGGACACCCTTTAATTTCCAAATTCATATTTTACACTTGTTATTTTAGCGGACTTAGCAATACAAGTACTTTGTAAATTTCAACTGTCTGTCTATAAAGGTTCAAAAGTTTGGCCATATATATATCAAAATAAACCAACTAATGGGACACCCTTTAATTTCTAATTTTAAATATTTATACTTATTATAACAGACATAGTAACGAACATTCTGTGCAACTTTCAAGTGTTTGTCTATAACGGTTCAAAAGATAGGAGAATAAAGGTGAAATTAAGTCACCTATGGGGTCATCCTTTAATTTTTAATTTTATTTTTTAATTACTTTTTGTTGTTGGGAGCTACTGTGATACGCACTTTTTTTTAATTTTAAATTGGTGACCTATAATGTTCATAATACACGTAAAAAACATGTATGTTGTATGGGGACACCCTTTAATTTTTAAAATTTTGAACTTCTTTTAAAATAGGACCAATCTGTAGCCATAACCTTTCTAATAGTGCAAAATTTTTAAAATCGGTTCAGAAATGACTGAGTTCTGCGGGCACAAACATAAAAAAAAAAGCAACATTCAGACGAATTGATAACCTCCTTCTTTTTTTGAAGTCGGTTAAAAAGACCTTGTGCTTATTAAAAATAGAATTCAAATATAAAAAAGTCAAAAACTACAATAATTATTTAGCAAAAACAAATCCTTAAAAAAATTAACTGCTTCTGATTACCAGTGGGCACCCTGTGGGTCCATTAGCTACTTCTATGTGTATTGCTTTCTATAAAGTTCTTTAATACAAATCAAAGCAGAAAAACCTTATTAACCTAAAAATAAACAAAAATCGCCCCTCGCGGGGGGTTATGTGATCTACTGGTCGCTGTCTAATATTTATTTAACAAAAAAAGCATCATTACAACCGAAAAGAAATAAAAACAACCTAAACAAAATTTTTTTTTAAATATAGGTGGCGCGGTTTTTTTCCCACAGATTGAGTAGCCTGATATTGCTGAATTTCATTAGCAAAATTTTCGAAACTATGCCTGGCAGATTGGTGTGCTTAACTTTGCTGTATCTCTTCCGGTGTCTCGGCAAAGGTGATTTCAACCGGAACACAGACGGACATCGCTAAATCAACTTCTCTATTTATAAGGATCCATATACTTATACTTGATGGGGTCGGAAATTAATATTGTAGAAATTACACACGGAATGAAAAAGGGTATAAAAAATAAAAAAAAATGGGAAGCGCTTAATGAAAGACCCTTTAAAATTTATTTTTATTCACTTTCAAATATTCAAAAGAAATCTTTTCATTTCACTGTGCAACTCCATTAGTGAAGTGGCACACATGCAAAAAAAAAACCAAATGAAACCGTAAATAACTACAAACAAACAAAAATAACAAATTTCTAGTAAATTAAAATAAAATAATAATCATAGAGGCTGAGTTGTCAAATTACAGGGGTTGTCACTTGATTATTCTATATGTTTTTATTGAGTCTACTGTGTTTCGTTTCTTCATTTGTTTTTGGTCTATTAAAAATATTTGAACATTTGTGAAAAGAAAAAAAAAATGTAGAAATATGTTTTATGCTTGTTAATGACGACGTTGATAGTCAGCCAGTCGTCAGAAAGTTGTTGTACAAATTGAAGGGAGTGCTTTTTTACCGCTGCATCATTTGCTACAAAGTGATGACAAGTATCACAGAATTTGTTATTTGAAAATGATGACGAAGTTGAAGTAGTAACAAAATATGAATTACTCGTAGTGATATTTTTGAATTTCTACTTGCTTTTAAAATTTTTATATCAGATGTTTAATCTGTGATTATGGCGTTGATGACAAGATTACATTTATTAATAGGTACATATATACGTACACGTAAAGAAAAAACATGGTTGAGGTAACCATAATCTAAGAACAACATGTTATGGTTGAGTTATATGGTTATATATAAAAATAATATTGTTGCCGTTGGAATATAAAAATAACATTGTAAAATATAACCATAGTTATGTTTATAATATAAACATACTATAATATAATTTGAAACATGTAAATGGTTATATGTGACAACCTATGAATATATTTATAAATAACAAAAAACAAATACACGAATATTTTCATTTAGACTTACATACATATTTTGATATTTTCTGCTTACCTTTTATGTGTTTGATATTATTAATTTAAAACTATCATTTATAATAAAAAACAAATTTATTTATTGACATCAAATGGGTATTTAATGTTTTTACGGTTTTAGATGAACCGATAGCTTACACACATATTTCTGAACTGAAAAAATGTCAAAACCAAAATATGTATTTTTAAAACCAAACATTACTTGTTTATTTTTAGTCAAACTTAACATACTATGTTTAATAATAATATATTATGTTTATAATTTTTAAATATTAAAAATAATTTGGTTGTGGTTTGAATTTTAATATGTTTCAAATCAACCATGTTGCTTTTTTGGTGCGTATAACCATTGAATGATTAACTGTTAACAAAAAACTTGTTTATCGTGACCAAAGTATTGTCCTAAATAACTATAATTTGTTCACAGCAAACATCTATTGTTACAGAGAACATAGTGTGGTTGCCGTGACCATACAATAACCATGTTTTTTCTTTGCGTGTACATGATAACATACCCTCTACCTACATTCTAATCTAAGTAACAAAGCATTGCAAAGCAAATAAATATGCAGTTTTTACTTAAGTGACTTAAAAAACAGAGAGTAAGGTGTCATTTATATTTCCCTTTTTTTATTAGCAAAAAGTTTTCTTCACATTTTTTTGCATGAGCGTTATAAAAATATTTTCTTTTAATTTAGCGAAAATTTAAAATTTTACTTTATTTGGATGTTTTAATGAATCATGCCCAAACGATGAAATTAAAACAGAGGGCGTATTACAATCACAAGTAAAAAGATTTAAAGGGTGTCCCCGTAGATAATGTAAATAGATTTGATTTATATGACCTTGTCTCTTGAACCGTTTTAGACATACACTTGGGACGTACACAGAGAGTTTATTGAGAGAAGTATAACAAATTAAAGTTAAAGGGTCATTTAATTCGGCGAGTATGACTGAAAATGACACAGTATGTGTAGTGCTATATACGCTATAACAAAAAGTACCAAAATTTCAAATTGGAAAATAAAGTGTGCCCCCATCAGTCTTGCTTTTCTTTATAAAAAGTTACATTTTGAAATTTTATCGTTGATCGTTGATGTTGGTCGTATTTTGTTGGGAGTTTAACCTCTAAACTACAAGCAACTGAGTATAAATTTATACATCTCAAATAATGGTATAAACCTTAACTACTCATTTTATTAGGTTTTTTTTCGAAATTTATTTTATTTGTGATAAAAATTATGCGTGAACCTTCGCTTTCATAGTATCTGCCGAAATAGATATTTTGATTTTCAGTTGTTAACAACTTACACAGTTTTCATCAAGTTTGAAATTGCTTTCAGCCGAGTTTAAAAAAATTGTCGACTTTTTAGGAAATAAACAAATAAAACATTTTGTAGCAAGATAGCGCAAATTTGTTTATATTTTATGTTTTTGTATATATGGGTTTATTGCATGGTCACGGCAACCACACTATGTTCTCTGTAACAATACATGTTTGCTGTGAGCAACTTATAGTTATTTTAAACAATACTTTGGTCACGATTAACAAGTTTTTGTTAACAGTTATTCATTCAATGGTTATACGCACCGAAAAAGCAACATGGTTGATTTGAACCATATTAAAATTCAAAGCACAGCCATTTTTTTTAATATTTAAAAATAATATTATATTTATAGCCATAAAATATTATTATTAAACATAGTATGTTAAGTATGACTAAAAATAAACAAATAATGTTTGATTTTAAAAATACATATTTTGGTTTTGGCTTTTTTCAGTTCAGAAATATGTGTGTAAGCTATCGATTCATCTAAAACCGTAAAAACACTAAATACACATTTGTTGTCAATAAATAAATTTGTTTTTTATTATAAACTGCGTTACTTCCTTTAGAAAGGGATAGTATTAGATAAGACAGATGGTTAGTGCGATAGTAATGCTTCGCAAGCGCTTCTGGTGTTCTTTATGCGAATTAGTTTGAAGCTAGAATAGCCAATTAATAATTATTTTACTTCGCCGGTGATTTAGTGCTATGTGGTAATACCGGCGTTTTTAGTTTCGCCTTAAGATATGCTACGTATCAGTTTATGTATTTTTTTACTTTATAAAAAGTAAAGTATTCATATCCGGTTAGTTCAACTGCATACTTTCACTGTTTTTTCCTTCACTTTCTAAGATATTTTTGCGGAAAAAAGTATCCTATATTGGGACCAGGATACTTAGGTACCTCCTTACAAAATCTTGTTAAAATCCATCCAGTAGTTTTTACGTGATGCGAACGTCAATGAAAAGCAGACAGACAGACGGAAGTGAGTTTCTATTTTATTATATGTAAAGAAGATGTATAGTTTTAAATTAAAAATATCAAACATATAAAAAGAAAGGCAGAAAATATTAAAATATGTATGTAAGTCTAAATGGAAATATTCGTGTATTGGTTTTTTGTTATTTAATAAACATATTCATAAGTTGTCACATATAACCATTATCACATGTTTTACATTATATTATAGTATGTTTATATTATAAACATAATTATGGTTGTATTTTACAATGTTAACTTTATGTAAGACAATAATATGTTCTAATGACGACAATATTATTATTATTATTATTATGGTTTAACATAATATGGTTTGAATATAACCATATAATTCAACCATAACATGTTCCTCTTATATTATGGTTACCTCAACCATGTTTTTGCTTTGCGTGTATGTGTTATAACGGCATTTTAAACCGTTATAGATAGACACTTGAAATTTAAACAAAGTTTTTACTATGACCACAACAAAAAGTATAAAAAAAGGCCTAAAGCATTACGTATTACTATATCCTCATGGTTGACTTAATTTACTTATAACGCCTTATCTTTTGATATGTAGATAGGCGCTTCAAATTACATAGGAATTCTTGATTCATCTTTCGCCCAATGTCTTAGAAAGCATTTCTGAGCATTAGTAAAGCCCGATAATGATTTGTTTAAGGCTTCGAAGTCATTTTTATTGTAACAGTGGTCTGAAAACAAAATGTTGTACCAAGGGCCACATATAAATTCGCATATTGCATATAATTTGCTACGATATTTTGGAATTAGTATGTAAGCTAGAATTGCAAGAATTGCTCTAGAATTCCATCTAGCATTACTAATCGGTGGAATAGTCTTAAAGTTTATAAATGGAAATTTATTGTGCTCCATATAGTATTTAAAAGCCTATCCTAGTTCATATCAATATTGCATATCATCACGCCACTTTAAATTTCCAACATATAGCCGTTTCTCGTTTTGCTGATATTCGTGTTTTAATGTATTGTAATTGCTTATCAACTCTGAAACGAATTCATATGCAATATCTGGTGACGTGGTTTTTCGGTCCAATGATGCATCCATTACATATCGTAGTATTAAATCCAACACATGGTGCTGACATCCAATGTACTCCGGTGGTGGTAGAGAAATTGATTTAAAATGGTTCTGCAGTAGTGTTACAACACCTTTGGTTTTTCCTGTATTAACACTGGTTGTGTCGCAGATTATCATTTTTATTGACTTCATCAAATTAAATTTTTCCAAAGTTTCTTTGATGCCATTGAAAATAGTTATCGCTTTCCCATTTTCCAGAACTAATGCAGCTACTTTTATTTCTTGAGATTCATTTTTCACACCAACTACCTGTACTTCTTGTCGTCCAATTTTTTTACCATCAAAATGGAGACACAAATTCTCATGTTGTAAAGACTGTTTCATTATTTCTTCCTTTTTCTCTGCAGATTTGTAAACAGCTTTATAAATTGCTTGCTGTGAAGGAGTTACAATATCGACCCCTGATTCTGCCAGTCCCTTGCATATTTTTGCTGCTTTCCTAGTACTTACTTTGGCAGTATTTACTAACGTTAGTGCTGGATGTATTAATCGATTTGTTGTTCCAAGTCTTAAAGGTGCCATATAATCATTGTCATCTTCAAATGAATCATCGATCATTGAGACAAAGTCGGTGTCTCCATAATTGAGCATTGAGACAGAGTCGGAGTCTGAATCTTGGACACTTATTTCAGATTTTGGTGCAATGTTTTCGAACGAAATATTAAAATTGTTATCAAACTTTTCAGCAGTTTTTGAAGTTTAGATACCTTTCTGGTATGCACGAATCAAACATTCCACTTTCCTTCTTATAGATTTGGTAGCCAATTTCGGAATATTTACTTTAGTCCATAAATCGAATAATTCTTGTGATATAATTTTATACCTCTCTGTTTTTGATTTTTCTTTTTCATGTAACGCATTAAATCTTCCAATGACTGTTTTATTTTTAGGTATTTTGTTCAGTTCACATAACGAAATATTGATACTTGGAATATTTTTACATTTATTTTCTGAATTTTTTAAATTTTGGGTCCACTTATCCGCGTTTTTCCGAACTACAATTTCGCTATGTTTAAAAGACATTTTAAAAAGTTGAACGAAAACAAACGATTAAATTCGATTATTATAAAATGAATGCACAACAAACTTAAAAATTGGAGTATTGTACAATTTTTGGATATCAAAAGTGACAGCGCCTGCTTTTATTTATCATTTAACGCGGAACCTTTTTTAACGATATCGAAAATCTAAAGATGCAGTTCTTATTGTTTTTTTATGCACTACATGGTATGGATAGGGCCATTTTGATATTTTCAAAAATTGTAAAAAAGTTGTTTCCCTAATGTGTATACTATGCTATAACAGCAAGTTTTGAAATTAAATAGTGTCTCCCCATAAAATACGTATGTATGTATGTATATTATAATAATAATACTGGCGCATTTTGTTTATCTTTTATTTAGTTTTAACACCAGTTCTTACAGATTGCTCTCTTTTAAGTTTTTAGTTTAGCATTGGTCTATCTGTTTCGAAGTCGGGTTTTTTATTTAGATATAAAAGGCAAGACCTCAGCCTTTGTCTTATTTTAAAACAGTTGTATTTTGTCTTATTTTCTATTCTTTCATTGAAAATAACCTCGTAAGATATTTAATAAATTTAAGGAAAATAAATTTTTGGAATTCCTAATATACACAAATCACAATATGCTTTCTGCATGAATATTTTCTGGTCGAATAGTGCCTGGTTTCGTTGATCAGAATTGAAAAACCAGATAGTATGAGTTATGAATTTTTTTAAATCAAAGTTCTCTATCATCAAGCCCACAAGCACTCGTCACCTATTTCGCAACTGAAACGCAAATAAAGTCAACAAGCGCATGATGACATTTATAAACATTTTATAAACAATGGCGAAAAAAACAAAGATGGTTAATATTTTCAATGAAATAATTTTAATTCATAAGTGGAGGTTGTAATCAAGTTATTAAATTTTGCAAAAAAGAAAAGCGCGAAACATAAAGATTGATGATAAAGTAAGCGCTAACAAATTCAATGGTCGGCGCTAGAAATGTAGCAACCAAACTATAAATGACAGTGCACTAATTTTTCGCTAAGCGTCAGTCTGTCATGTTGTTTAAAAGAAATTAGTAAAAGTGCTTTACACGGCGTGTATTTGTCATATGACTTGTAACTTTTCCATGTGTAAATTCTAAACACATCATGTAAACCTTTTCAAACATAACATGTGTATGATACATATGACATTTTTCATTTAGAACGTGTTCTATTTTGATGTTACAAAGCATCTGACATCCCGTAATGCCAACTTGATATTTTGCTATTTTAAGTTTTTTGTGGTACCAAAAGCACTAAAAGCGTGGAAAAAGCACTACGTTTCCATCTTTACATCAGCTGTGGTTGGCAATACAAAACTGTGTGGCGGAAAAAATATATATTGTAGGTTATGTCAGATGGAATTACACATGTACGTTTGAAAGCAAAAATTATAAACCGTATGTAAAATGTCTATTTTGACAAACACATGAAATTACATATGGGTTATCAAACTGACAAGACATATGACAAACACTCGCCGTGTCAAACCATTTTAAACAAACAAAGCGATCGCACATGCAAATCAAATCGCAATCAAAATCAACTTTATTACTCTGCATCAATAATAGTTTGTGGTATAGTAATTGCCACAGGATTCCCATAAGTCCTCATTAAACAGGGCGTAAAGATACAAAAATGTAACGTGAATAGAATTTAACGATGCTTTGTAACTTTATATTTCTTGCCTAATCTCTGCATGAAGTCCTAAGAAGGCTTACATTTAAGAGAAATTTCAGGATTATTACTTGTAAATCACAATGAATATTGCGATTGTAAAGTCAAATCGAAGTTTTCCAGATATTTTGCTGCATCTAATTTGTCGTCTATATATCGGATAGTGTGGATAGTGCCCACGGTCAAAAATTAAGCTTAGATACTCCTCTGCTATGCTCATGCGAAACTTTGGATCAATCGGCCTAGTCATTTACTGTTATTTTCGAAATATTTTAATTCTGGCCCACTGTGCGCCGTGCGTTGCAATTGTCGCAATCCATTGTTGTTGAAATACTGTTTGCTGCAGGAATAAATATACTTTTAAATATTCCACTTTTATAAAAATAAATATACTTAAATACAGCTGCATACGGGCACTTCCACAGAAAGGTCCCCCCTGACCGAAAAATTTAACATTAACCAACAGTTTTTTTTTTCTTGTATAATTGAAGGGAAACATTCAAAATTAATTAAATTACAGAGTTTAAAGCAGCGCTTGTGAGATATTGGGCTGCAAAGTTCAAGTTCTCGATTTGTTCAGTTTTGTTTTATCTTCACTTTGCAATTTACATGTCTAAGGCCCATTATTATAACTTACCAATCGCTAAAGTTTGGATTTTATCGGAGAGATAAGTAGTTTTTCGTTGTAATTTTAAATTTACATTTAATTATGGTTTCTGCAGATGCAATCTTCGATTGACTGAAAAAATTAAAATCGATTGAATGAATAAATTATAAGCTTAAATTTGGCTTATTCTATTAAGTTTGAATTATAAGAATTAGAATTTTCAAGAAAATTTGGAAAAAGCTACTGATGATCTAGTTGAATATGATTTCCCACAATAATCCATTCCCATTTTTATATTTTTTGGAAATAAATATATCGTGTTTCTTTCACAAAATATTTATTTAATAAATTTCAAGAAAATGAATTACACATAGTTCGATATAAATAATATTATATGTATAAGATTCCAAATATAATTTCTAAATATAATAAATATACGAATTTTTCAAGTAAGGTTGAAGTTCGTTTTATTCTTTCTAAGTTGAAAGAGAATTTTTTTCAAATTATTTCAATAATAAATAGTTCGACTTCAGTATTACAAATTTATAAAATTTTTTTATAATTATGTATACATATATTTTTAGTACTTAAGTAACAAAATTTAAGTAACGTCAGATACTAAGGCTAATAAAAAAACAAAACGAAAGATTTTTAAATTTTATAACTTGCCCAATTCGCAGAGTTTTGCAATTTGGTAATCAAAGTCAAAACCCTCTTACATTTTTTGTAACATCACGCCAGCAACAATTTTTGTTTATATCTTTCAATCCTTGGGGTCGATTGTTGTAATTTTTATTGAATATAGTGATAATTAATTTGCACATATATAAAAAACATTTCTACAAAATTGATTTATACATTATTTTATTTTTACTTTTTGTCTTACAAATGTCACGTCACGAGACATTGGAAATGCCCATATATCACTTGTTTAAAACAAAATCAAACCAAAAGTATTACAAACATGTCTTAGAGATATTTGTTTTTACTTTGAAAGGCATAACGGTTTTTCTTAGAGTTATCATCAGTTGAAAAGGTGTCCTTGTATCGGGACACTGATTGTGATAACATATGTGTGTTCCCAGTGGTTTAGCTAGGAACCATTGTCACTAATAACAGGGGAAGTAGTTAGCCCGTTTACACTTAGGGGTACTGATGTGTCATATCCAACCATACCTACATACATCGTTCTACATATACTAATATCTTATGCTATCTTGTTATAATTGGTAGCCACTATTCGCTAGTATTTTCTCTAAAACTAAGTAATGCAGAAAATTATATTTTTCTACGATAAAAATGCTCTTTTTGATACTAATAACTACATTCTGTTGGTAGATAAAGGTTATACAGAGATGGGTCAATTGCTCCCTTCGACGGACATTCCCATGTTAAATTCTCTAGGTAAATGAATGGGAAGTAGATTGGATTGAGACTAGTGTTAGTTCTTCAAAAGCTGACGAATATGCACGTTCAGAGCTAGCTAGCTAAAGCACTGTGTTATTTAATTTTTAATGCACTACTTGCAGAAACACGCATCAATTGGCAGAAACTAATTTAAAAAAATATATATAAAAGCAAAGCTAAATTTATTATGTACCCAACGTTCAGTTGCACTAAATGCATGTGTTTGAATAATAAAAAAAATATATTTTTTTCAATTTTGAAATGTTTATTTAGGCCACTCAATTTCATTAAAACTTTCGTTTGAAATGTAAAAATTAATAAATAATAAAAACAGAAATTTTAATTTAAATAAACTTTTATGAATAAAAAAAAGTATTGATTTAATGCAGCAAAGAGCACAGAACGTTTTGTATCTTAAATTATACGAGAAAGCCGAGTGAGTGCCTGTACAACAACAACTATAAATTGTGTTATTATTTTCTGTTTATTTTTTTTCTCATTTTTTTAAACATAAAAGTACTTTTAAACAAACAGCCATAAATAAATACAGTATTTGTGTGCACCATCAAATGGATCCTTAATTGAGTTACTCCGCCCAGAATCAGTCATACATACATACAAACACACATAAATTTATGGCAAGATATATGTATGTATTTATACATAAACAAGCATACGCGCAAAAACAAAATGTTAAAGTCAAATAAAAATGGTTTGTTTTTTTTTATTCCTGTTTTCGCCAGCAACAACATCTACAGCACCATCCCACCCCCACCATTTCAAATGCAGCACTTTAATAGAAACATTCAATTCCCCATACATACATACATATGTACATAACTCCCACCCGCCCACTGACGACTACTTAACATGAACCATCATTATTATTGCAACAAATACAACAAAAACAACAACATCATTATAACACAACATCATCGAATGTTTAAAAGAAATAAGTAGACGACGGCGACTGACTGCCATATAAAATAAAAATTCCACGGCCACTACGAGTATAAAAAATAAATGGAAAAAGAACCCTTATAAAATAAATTCTCGTATATGAAGTTAATTTTTTCTATTTTTTCTTAGAGGGAATTTCTTAACGTCGAGTCTGCTTAACATCCACCATTTACTCGAGTTCCAAGGCATAAGAAAAGATAAAAAAAATGGTTGACTTTAAAAAATAATAGCAAAAACATCCATCTTTAAACATCGCCAAAGATAAACATTTTGTCTTGGTTTTTGTACTAAATACAGTGGTGAGCAAAAGAACACAATTTTGTTAATTCTGTAAATGTCTTAAGGTATGGGTTTACCCAAACCCAAAGTTTTTTTTTTCAAATTTGTTAAATTTTTTCAAAAACTTACGACAAGAAGTCGATTAGTAATATAAGTACAGAATAGACGCAACTTTTTCAGTTGATTCTTTTTTAATTTCTTTTTTAATTGTAATCTATTTTTGAATTTCTTTTGGAAATTAATTTCTTAATTGGGTTCTATTTCACGGTTGAATCTTCGAGACGTTTCCATAAAATTGTAAAAAAACAGCTGATTTTGCTATAAAACCGCAAATCGTATACACTAGCAATGTTTTCACATAAAATAATTTTTTCACGGTTTTCAACCGTTATCGCCGAAATATATTTTTAAAGTGAATACCTCTGAAACTGAAATTAATCTAAGAAATGATGCCATTGAAGCAGTTTTGTTGAAAAGAGACTTAAAAATTGCACGATATAAACACAAATGCAATATTAAAGAAGAAACGAAAAAGATGGCTGCGAAAAAAGTTGCATAATGTAATTCGGCACTAAGTGTGGCCCGGGAATCCATTCATTACTTCTAATAAAAGAATAGATCCTAATCAAGTCCACCGTTATCACTGAAGTCTACTCGACGGTGTGTCATAAAACACTATCTTCAGATCGTTATTAAAGGTATAGATTCATGCGTTTATCTTGAGTAAATAAAAGCTGGGCTTCAAAAAATTGTATTCAAAGTGAAAACTGTAGACAACCTGAGAAATCGGGAATAGGAACCTGGAGATATCAGGTTGAAGCAGATTGAAGCGCATCCTATTTATAGCCTTAAATACCTATTGCGCCGCAAAACCACCACAGAGGAACTGCAATTTAGTCATTTTAAACAATACGGTATTGGCCTAGGAAGGCCATTTTGGGGGGAGCAATGCCCCCTCCAGACTTGCTGTTGCGCCCCCCCCACCAGAATTTTATAAATTTGTACTATACTATCTTCAAAATACTATTTTGCTATAAAAGTGGTTTTTCCCCCATATAAAATGTGTCCTCCTGCGCCAATGGTCAACAGCGTTTGTTGTTTGCAGTAACGACTGCAGAATTTACTAACTACTTTGTAACGATAGTAGACAACACTATTTTTTACCTCCACAATTTAGTAACATGTGGCATCTCTGTCCAAAAAAGCGAAAAGTATAAAGAGGAAGCTTTGCACGGGTAACCCCTATGCTAATACGCATAGTGTACCTTGAAACGTTGCACGAGTAACCCTTATACTAATCGTCATAGTCTAGCAAAATACAAACTAGATTGGGGCAGCGCGCGTGGTACCTCCTGTACAAAGTGAAAATCGTCTACCTAGAGAACTATAATCACCCTTATTCTGTTTGACGTCGGCAACATCGTCGTCGATTTTGAAGCAACATCACTTTAACACAACATCAATGTAAATTTGGTATTCCCTAACAATGGTGTGACGACGTTGCCAGTTTATCGATAAAGTTAATAAAATACACCACTCATATCAAATCCTTGAACGAAATAATTAATTTTGGTTTACGTTTTCGTGAAAAAGGTTTATGAAAAAATTAAAGTGTATAAATTAAAATAAAGATGTTTACATTAAAATAAAAATATTTTCTATTTCCGATGGAAAACATCTCAAAGAAAAATTAAACATCTTTAAATTATCATCAAGTAAAAAGTTTGTGGTAAATTAAAAGTCGCCAATGATGTCAAAATTTTGTCTAAAACTTTGAATGCCATGACATGGAAAGCTAATCCAAAGTATGGATGAAGATCAACATGACACATGCTAAAAAAAGAAGTCGAACTGCATCTTTTGATGGACGGACTCGCATACATTTTAACCAAGTAAAAAAAACACCAACATCTGTATTTTACTCATAAAGGATATTTAAATGAAACATAAGAAACAAAAATAAACAATTAAATTTTTTCTATTAAAACTAACAACAAATTATATTTACATACGTAAACGTTATACAGTTTTTAAAACTGACGACACTATCAAAGCCAATTTATGGCAACATCAACGTCACATTTCCTTACAAAATACCAAACACATGTTGCCAGTCATCGATAAATGGCAATATTGCCAACGGGAATACCGATTTACAACAAACTATAAAAAACGACGTCGTTTAATATTGCCGTCGCCAACTAGAATAAGGGTGAATATGTATAGTCTTGAAACTTTGCACAAGTAACCCTCATACTAGTCTAGCAAAATACAGACTGAATTAGGATAGTGGAATTTATAAAAATTTGATATTTAGCAATTTTAAGTTGTAAAATATGAATATATTCGTATTTAAAAGTTCAAGAAAAGTGATGTACATAAATAATTGACCATATCTTAAAGATCCTAAGTACATTTTTTTAGGCACCTTAGTAGCTATATCACTTAGTTCTACCCATAAATTATCCGATTAAGAAATTATTGTTTAAAGTTTCATGTTAAATTGTGTTACAGTTAATTAAAAAAAGTTTGATTTTGATAATGATATTTTAAAACTTGTAGAGTTTTTGGCCACCCGCTAATGTTGTTTCCAATTTTTAATGTTTTGGAGAGTCATTTTGAATTCAAATAGTTTCGAGGGTTTTGAAACTTTTTCTTGTTTAAAAAAAGTATAGGCACTTTTATCAATACTAATAGCAACATCTAACGTTGAAAGAACTTTTTCATAAATAAATATCAATAAAAAGAAAATAAAAAAAATCATCTATCAAATCTAATCGTTATGGCAAAACTTTTAATTTGAAAAAGGAATGACAAAAAGAGTATATGTACATATAAAAAAATGTATTGTAAAACAAGAAAAAATATTTAAATGTATGAAGGAATAAATAAAAAACATATGAATATACATATGTATGTATGAAAAAATGTATCACTAAAAACGATTTTTTTTTGCTGATTTGAAGATTTTTGAAAAAAAAATATGATAACGCTGCTTGCATATAAACTAAAATATTTTTGACGTAAGAGGCCGACTTCAGAAATATAACAAAATGTTATAATAAACATGACGCTGGCAGAGCAACGGAATTAATTTGTGTATGTTGTTACCACCAGTCTTCATTTGCTATCAACATGTCTTAACAAAAGTCAAACTTCATATAGAAAAACATTACTTTAATACTGTTTTTAGGGTTCCGTACACAAAGTGTAAAAACGAAACCCTATTGTTTTCGCTACAATGTCTGTCCGTCTGTCAGCGCCTTTTATCTCTGGAACCGTAATAGGTAGACTCTTGAAATTTTTACAGATGATGTATAGTTGTTGCCGCTATAGCAACAAATACTAAAACTTATAGGGTGTTCCAATAGAGAGGTGTTATTTACGAATATGTGTTTATTTCTTACAAACAGTAATTAAAACTTAGTTCCCTTTATAAATAAGTCCAAAAAAATAAACCTAAAAATTAAAGGGTGTTCCGATAGTGGTGTGCTTTGTAAGTGTAAGGCCTAAGTTTTGAACCATAATAGGTACACTCTTGAAAATTTTACCAAAAGTGTATAACTGCGGCCACAATAGCAAAAAATACTAAAACGTAGGGTGTTCCAAAAATGACGTGTTATTTACGTTTATGTCTTTTTTTTTGAGCTGTAAGAGGAAACCACTTACAATTTGCAGACTGTAATTAAAACTATGTTTGTTTTATAAACAAGTATACAAAATTGAACTTAAATATTAAAGGGTGTTCCAATAGTGACGTGATTTGCATGTATATATCCTAAGTTTTGAATGAATAGGTGGAATCTTGAAATTTTTACAGGTGGTGTATAACTATGTCCACTATAACAAGTAATAAAAATTAAAGGGTTTTCCGCCAGTGACGTGATTTGCATGTATAAAGCCTTATTTCTTGAACCGTAACAGGAAGACTCTTGAAATTTTGTACAGAAGATGTGTTGCCACGGCCGATATGACAATTACTAAAAACTAAAGGGTGTTCCGACAGTGACATGTTTTTCACTTATAGTGACTTATTTTTTAATCGCAATAAGTAGACTCTTAATATATTTATAGGAAGTTGCCATGGCCACTATAATGAATAATAAATGATGTGTTACTTCGGCCGCTATAACAAATACTTAAAATTGAAGTGTGTCCATTAGTAACGCGTTTTTCACGAATATTACCTTATTTTTTTAACCGCAATAGGTAGGCTCCTGATATTTTAATAGAAAGTGTATTACCATGGCCGCTATAATATCAATTACATATTAAAATTTAAAGGATGTTCTAATTATGATGCAATTTTCGCGAATATTACTTTAATTTTAAAATTTAATGGTGTTCCATAAGACATAAAGAAATAAACAACTGGAATTTTTAAATTATACTGAACATAGTACGGAACCCTACGTGTGTGAGTCTAACTCGCACTTGACTAATTTGTTAAATTTTTCATATGAAGTTTGACTTTTGTTAAGACATGTTGATAGCAAATAAATACGGGGGTTTATAGGCGACGAATGCGTGGTTATTTCATTTTCTGTTTAAACATAATTTTCTGTTTTCCAACAACGTTGTTTGAATGCATATTGCACAGCAGAGAGTAGGAGTGCCATTGCGCAACCGACTACTGCTAACCTATAATACAACAACAACGTCATGCATGTTATAAAAATGTTTTTATAACAAATGTTTTAACAACCATGCTAAAACTTGGAAATAACATTAACATGGCCGGTCTACATTTAATACTAACATGATGTTAGTGTTAATGTTTATAATTTTATATCCAATGTAGACTGGAGTAAGAAGAGCATGCGCTTTCGAATTAAAGATTGCCCACACTTTTATTGTGGATGGATGTAGAGAAGTACACCGGAGATAGCTAGTTTACTAATATAGTAAACCCGTAGATGTTAGAGCATCAATCCCCCTCAGGATTAACTTACGAGATATTGAAAGAGCAATTGCTAGTTTAAGCCCTAAGAAGACCTATTATTTTGACAAAACAAGCAAAAAGTTGCTAAAGGAACTTCCCCACGTAGCAGTAAAAATCAGTCTCTTTATATTTATTGCCATTCCACACTCCAGTACTTTCCGGCAGAATGGAAAGTTTCTCTGAGTACCATGATGCCAGGAAAAGATCACACGAAGGTAGAATCATACAGACCAATAAGTTTGCTATCAAATATGTCAAAACTATTTCAGATAATTTTAATTCCTAAGCTAAACCCAATTTTGAGCCAAAAAGAATGCTATGGCATTTAGTTATGAGGTACTTCCTCAGCTTTTTTTTGATCAAAATTTTTGCAAAAAAGATAAAAAGGTAAAAAATAAAATGTTCAATCACTTTTTATTTCTCGTAACATTCTTTCTCACCAACCAAAACTCTTCGGCACCAAAGTCTAACAACAAACGCCTGTTACAAAATAAAAAACATAATTTAAAAATTTTTTTAGATACTTCTTGCAAATCTTTCATTGCTATAGACAAATTTAATGACACTAAAATAAAATTTTGCGCCCTTTTGCAGATGCGAAAATAAAAACGTCGTTCTTCTTCGCCCTTCTTCATTAAGACAGTTTTCATGTAATATTGACTATAAATATTATTTTTTTTTTCTTGATATTCCTCGCATCGTTTTCTTGTATTTTCTTAAGAAAAACTCTAAAAAAATAATTTGTCTTTTAGTTTAGGGTAAAAGATTGTGTACGAGGGAAGGAACTAAAAAAATAATTTCGTGCCAAGCTTGCTTCGTAAACGTGCCAAAATGACTTAAGTTGTGTCGAAACTACTTTTTACATAAAAAAAAATTCTACTATCAGTTTAAGATTTATCGGATTTATTTTTAAAATTAAAACTTTACTTTAGGCATTAAAATTAAATAATTGAAATTACAATTTTTTAAAATTGTCCAGTATAACAATTAGGACCATTATTTCCTAGTGATAAATAGGAGTATAAATTCCTTCTAGAAGGCATCTTTACTTTAATAGACACAAGGTCTTCTAGTAGTTGCACACGGAAGCTGTTCTTCGGCTTGTGCAACCTCGACACACATACACACTATCTTTGCTTACTTTCCAACAGAATAATTTTTGCAAAAAAAAAACCGACTTCAAAACAGACAAACTTAAAATCATGTTTCTTTAAGACGGTAATTATACAATTATTATATTATATTCGAGGTAGATTGTAGCGGAATTTTTTAAATGTCGTAGGACAAAATGTGAATTCAGATAAAAATAAAATAATGTTGAAATTCAATCATCTAAAGCAAATAGCAGTCGATTTCCTACCAGGGGAGCAGTGCTTCCTGAGTATATAGACCCTCTGATTTTTTCAGGTCAAACCAATGCCAAACGAATGTCTATATATAGCGGATCAAAAGTTTGGCTATATACAGAAAATTACACTAACTATTGCGACACCCTGTAATTTCGGAATTCAAATTTTATACTTGTTATAGCGGTCGTAGCAGTACAGGTTCTTTGTAAATATTAACCGTCTGTCTGTAACGGTTTAAAAGTTTGTCCTTATACATCAAATTACATAAACTATTGCGACACCCTTTAAGTTATAATTTTAAATATTTATACTTATTATAACAGACATAGTAATGGACATTCTCTCTAATTGTTAACTGTTTGTCAATAACTGTTCAAAAGATAGGGCCATATATATCAAATGACGTCACCTATCGGGACACCTTTTAAATTCATATTTTAATTTAAATAGATGTTATAGAGGACTTTGTCATACAGACAAATTACATCAACTAATGGGACACCCTTTAATTTCTAATTTTAAATATTTATACTTGTTGTTATACCAGATATAGTAGTGAACACACAGACGAATTGATAACCATCATGTTTTTTTGAAGTCGGTTAAAAAATGAAATGAGTTGCTTGTGCTGCTAAAGCCATTTTCACACTATTATACTGAGTATTAAGATATGTCAAATACTTAAATACAATGAGGAAGCGTGATAGTGTGAAAGCAGTATGTTATCAAAATGTGAAATAATACGGAAAGAAATTTGACATCCCATAATACCAAACCATTTTTAGAAAATTTTCTAAATTTAAAGCAAAGAACCAAGCTGAGTGAGTCGCAGCCGATAGTTCGCCGCCGCCGATGATATTTTTTCTTTGTCCTGTACCTGCCTTAAATTGCCATCAGTCTTATCGCCTACGTATGTACTTTGTTTCTGTCATGCCTAGAAATTGTTGAATGTACGTATTATTTTTTTTTTTGTTTTGTTTTTTATTTTTTTATTAACCGAAAACTGGAACGTCCAAACAATACTTAAGATCCGGCACCTTTGCCGTCCACATAAAATTGCTCAGCCGACGCCGCACAGTGGCTGAAAATCGTTTTTCGTTGGCCAAAAGTAATTTTTTTTTGTCACCGATTTTTAAAATTTTTACGTCATTTTGTAGTTAATATATCCAAATTAAGGTAGCCAAAAAATTATGTTAAAATATTGATAATTGTGGGCGTGGCATGCTGTCAAACTCAACTTTTTTTTTAATTTCAGAAAAAGGTGTTTTTCTTTGGTTTTTTATCAAAATTAAATGGTTACTACTCGTAAGCTATCATCGATAATGGTCTGCGGTTTTTTTTTATAATGTTGGTAGGATTATTGTCTTTAGTTGTTGTAAGTAGACACAGCTCTAGCGTTTAATATTAGGGGCGTTATGAAATATTTATGAAACTACTATATTTTCCTCAAATTTAAACTTTAGTGGAATAGAACTTCTAGGGAACAAAAGGGAACAAGAAACGTATACAACCACGAGAAAGATGAAAGTGTCCTCTTTAAGGCTATATATACTTTTGCACCCGCCACGAGCTGCCTGTAGAACACTTTTTTCATTTTAATGAAATTACTCGAAAAAAATCATATACAATGGTGTATTAAATTTTCACTTTTTTGCCTAAAAGTTTATAATACCTTCGAAAGGGCTTAATGGCTTTGTTTTGATCAGCAAAAAATAAGTAATAAAATTATCACAATGGGCTCTACAGGAAGCATATGTTCTCTTTCTAAATTTACCTGTTATCAAATGTTAGGGTCAACCAAAGTCATAAACAATTTTATAACAATAATTGCGACATTAAACCACTAAAGTTAAAAAACAACCCCATATTGACGCATGAGTGCAGTTTTGTTCAATTTAAGCGCTACCTGCTATGAAATTAAAGATCAGTGTGTGAAGAACAAGTATCTAAAAATTTATAAAAGTACGGATTCGTTAAGGGACGGATAAAACATAACAAACGCAAATAAAAATATTCAAAAGAAAATGGAGAGCTTCAGTTATAAAGAACTGGCCGAAAAATCAGGAAGATGTTCTTAGGTACGTTAAAATAAAATTAAACTTAAATTCGTGTAGCACCGAAATGCAAGAGCAATTATATAATTTCGTCAAAGCACTAAAATAACGCTACAAAGAAGTTATGTACAGTAAACAAACATTTTATATAAAAAGTGCAAAGTGGTTAGAAGGTCAACTTACTGTCGCTGCAGAAACAGCAAAGCAAGATAAGGCTGGAAGACCACGCAAATCATTAGTGGACAATTGCAGCGATAGATCTAAGAGGCGGAAGCTTAAAAATATAAACGATGCCTTTGGTTCTACAAATATAAAAGAATCTTTCCTACATCAATTACGATCACAGAACCAATTTACAAAAGTGGATATCATTGAAAAAGTTGTTAAAGCTAGTCCACCGAGAACAAAACGGATTCTTAAAAGTATACCAACTCCGAATGATGCAATACAGTACACAAATGAGGAGGCATTAGCATTATTTCTGGATTTGAAATTAACAAAACAGCAATATATTAAACTCAGACAGCGTGCGATTGAAAAAGGCTCAAATATATATCCAGCATATCATCACATAACCGCTGCTAAAATGGACTGTTTGCCATCAAAGGACACTATTACAATCACACCAATTTCGGCAGAGGTACAACTACAATCTCTACTTGATCACACAGCCGCACGCTTGCTGCAATCAATAACAGGAAATGAGTTGAAGAAATACGGAAACACAAAGTTAATTCTTTTTTGTAAATGGGGATGTGATGGTTCTTCGGGACAAAAACAATATAAACAAGCTGTATGTGAAAATATTTCTAACTCAGATATGTTCATGGTATCATTTGTACCATTGCGATTGAAAAAGATTTTGGTAGATTCAGAGCCTTCGACTAGTACAACGCAAACAATGGATATTTGGAAAAATGAGACACCATCTTCTACGAAATACTGCAGGCCAATCAAATTTCAATTCAAAAAAGAAACAAATGATGTTATTAATAAAGAAATTAGTGATATCAAGGCCCAAATTACAGCACTACAGCCATTACAATTACAGTTAGATGGGCAGCAAATTGAAGTAAGCTACCAGTTAGTCCTGAAAATGATAGATGCAAAAGTGGGTCAGGCTTTGACTAACACGAAGGCTGCATCCAGCTGCATTATATGCCAAGCAACATCAACCCAATTAAACCAAGTCCCAGCAAAATCATTAGATAATACCGATGCATATGAATTTGGATTATCACCACTACACGCAAGAATACGACTTATGGAACACATACTAAAAATCAGTTATGATTTGGATTTCGGGTCTTCAGGATCAATAAGAAACAACGTGACCAACAAAGAGTTAAGAAGTTCAAAAAAGAAACATGTTCAAGATGAATATCGCAAACGTGGACTGATTATAGATCAGCCAAAACAAGGGTCAGGCAATACAAATGATGGCAATACCGCAAGAAGATTCTTTTCAGATCCAGAAACAGCATCTGAAATAACAGGAGTGGATTTCAACCTTATTATCAGATTTAAAATAATACTAGAAGAAATTGACTATAGAAAATTTGGAGATTATGCTAAGGAAACTGCAAAAATATATACAACTAACTACCCATGGAGAAATATGTCTGCAACAGTTCACAAAATCCTTTATCATGGTGAAGATGTCATTAAATATCATTTGGTGCCACTTGGAGATCTATCAGAGGAGGCTCAGGAAAAAAGGAACAAGGATTACATATTTTATAGAGAGCACAATACTAGGAAAATTTCACGGAATTCAACAAATGAGGTGAAGGTAGCGCAGAAGATCCGAGTACATTTTCCATTCGTCATGAAAGCTTAAAAATTAATTTTTTATGCAATCTAGGCTTAGGTAATACAATTTGTTAATTATTGACACTATTTTTCATATAATATGCTATATAAACGCCCACAAAAAGGGGGCGGGGTCCAAAAATAAATTTTTATGAATTTCTGGCTCCAGGGTAAAGGCCTTGAACCTTCTTTGACATAAAAATGTTTCATTTGCTTAACAAATTTACAAAAAAACTTGTAAAAATGTGTAGTTTTTCAGGGGTTGGTTTAGTTCTTCTTAGGGGAATTTTTTTCCCCTTGGTCCGATTTGGCCGATTTACGAACTTAGCCTGCCCTATCCTTCAAGATATATATGTACCAAAGGGTCTAGCTCTTTTCGTTTAGACTGAATCGTGTTCATACAAACAGGCGAATGGACGGACGGCCGGATGGACAGACGGACGTATGGACAGACGGACATAGCTATATCGTCTTAGATTTCATCACTGATCAAGAATATATATACTTTTTTGGAACTTAGAGGGATATTTTACTATGTTACGCACAGAATAAACCCATATTTCACTCTGAAAGTTAAAAAAATTAAAATGTTCAACTTTGACCTCGAATTCCTTAAAAAGTCCTCAATCAATTTTAATGTAATTAAAACTGAATCAAGCTGAGCTAAATATCTATCCATTAAAAAAAATTATGTCAATATTTTGATCGGTTCAAAAGTTACAGAATTTTGGCCAACGAAAAACGATTTTCAGCCACTGTGCGCCGTTCAATGTCTCGTCTTGGCTGGTTCCTTTGCTGGTATTTTTCATTTAATTTAAAGTGTGAAAGTGTGAAAACGATATGTTATGTTACGTTAGATTTTTTGACAATCGCACAATTCTCATTGGATTTCTATCTTACAAAATCCAATGAAAATCTTAATACTCAGTATTATAGTGTGAAACGTGCTTAACAGCAGCTGCTTCCTTTTTTTATTTTATTTATTTTTTTGTAAAAATTACGGAAGCTGAAATTATATCACTCTTTAAAATAAAGTGGATTCAGATTAAAGTGGGTGGCAACATGTTTCTACAGAAGAGAAAATTTAAGAAAAACAATCCTGTTGATAATTTGCTTCAAGCAAACCATAAATTTTGGTGTGCATGAAAAAGAGTCCCCTCCATTAACATAAGAAAGCCATAACTTTTCAATTAAAGTTTTTTTTCTTTTGAACCCACTCCCTGCACATCATTTCCTAGTACATGTAGTGCAAAGGCAATGTTTTGTAAGAGTTTGGTAAATTATATTAAAATACTTCTTTTATTCTTTCTGTGTAATTTAAGGTTTGGTTTCAAAACCGTCGCGCCAAATATCGCAAACAAGAGAAGCAATTACAAAAGGCATTGGCACCATCTGTGATACCGTCATGTAATGGTATGATGAGAAACATCCAAGGTTATAGCGTATCGCGAGGTTATCAACCCTATCCTCATCATAATTCAATAAATCGTTATCCTCAGGTTTGTTACGTTTTCGTTTTTAGTTTTTAAAACAAACATTTATGCTGCAAATGTAATAAATTTTATTTAAACGAAATAATATTTTCTTTTGCTATTAAAGGATCTCTTTCAAATGGGTGCCTCATCATATCCCGGCATGACTCAACCGTTTTCAATGAGTCATAGTGCCAATATGGGCTCAGTTGGAGTGCGACAAGATTCAATGGGTAAGTATTTTATTTTATTACACATTTATCAGGTAGGGAAAATATTAAGGCAAGAATTTTGAAACCCTAGTACTCTGTTCGAATTTGTGAAAAATGTTAAGCAACATTTATTATATGACAAGGAAAATTTGACATTTAAAATGTGGTGTCTATCCCGTGATTTGGAAGAATTTTAAGATTTTATTGCTTTTAACTATACCCCATGTTTTACAAAATTTTACAAAAAATTCCACATGAAATAATGCCCATTTGCTTTATTTCACAGCTATGGTAAAATGTTGCCAGAAACATTTCAATGTTTTTCCACAGTAAAAACAGAGTACTACTTCTGCAACATTTTTTCATAACTTTTTCACACAAATTTCTTATGTATGTAGTTTGACAGCATTCCGCATGAAAAACCAAACAGAGTACCAGGCTTAAGCCTAGTACTCTGTTCGAATTTGTGAAAAATGTTGAGCAACTTTTATTATTTCACAGGGAAAATTTGACATTTAAAATGTGGTGTCTATCTCACGATTTGAAAAAATTTTTCGATTTTATTGTTTTTAAGTATGCCACATTGTTTTAAAATGTTAACAAAAGCCAAGCTATCAGCTGTTGTTTGAAAAATTCCACATGAAATAATGCCCCTTTGCTTTATTTCACAGCTTTAATAAAATGTTGCCAGAGACATTTCAATGTTTTTCCACAGCAAAAACAGAGTACTACTTCTGCAACATTTTTTCATGACTTTTTCATAGAAATTTTTTATGTATGTAATTTGACAGCATTCCGCATGAAAAACTGAACAGAGTACCAGGCTTTAAGGAAAAAAATTTTAGTTTAACTTTCGGAATCTATATAAAAAATTAAAAATGTTCTCCCTATTATTATTATTTCTCCTCTGTAGTGAGGCTGCCTGATAGATCTGTCTTGATTACATATTTACAATAATAGTAAATTAATTTTTTTAATAACAATTAAAAGAAAAATTATTTTAATTATTTTTTTTTTATTTGAAAGATATTTTCAATCTAAGACAAAACTAATGTAAGAGAATTAAATCTAAGAATTAATTTCTTACTACTACTTTCTTACTACTACTATTTCTAAAAATAAGGCCGAGATCACAAAGAGAGCGCTAAAACGGCGAGCGACAAAAAACTAAAACATTCGAAATACTATCGAACTGGCCACAAAATAAGTATCATTTTTGACCGGCAGAGCGGCGATGCTCAGAAATAAAAACTTGTTCTAATTTAAATTGGTTTCTGAGCGGCAATAAGTTATACTTTGTTAATACTTGTTTGTAGTTCTACTTTTTATTTCATAAGTTATTATATATCAGATGTGCCGTCCTGACAATATTTTGTTCAATTTAGCTTTAAAAGTGATCCACTACAAAATTCAAAGACTCTTACTTTTATAGTGCTTTAGTTATGGTTTATGTGATTTCTTTATATAGAGATACTCATCCCTGGATAAAATTTACATATATAAAATTTTAAAATTATTGTAGAGTTCCCTAAATAGTGTTTAAAATTTTTATTTAAAAAATAAAAGTTACTGTCAAGTTTGCAGTATCTTTAAATTGGTTAATTTGCTTACTTTAACTAATTTTTCTCTAATTTCTCTTGGAAATGAAATACTTTTACGGGATAAAAGTATCCTATATTTGAACAAAGATACTCAGGTACCTCCACATAAAGTCATTAAAATTCTACAGAGTATCCTGATTTAATAAAGGATCCTTCCACGAAAATATCTTATTTCCAAGAGAAAGTGGAGTGGAGCGAAAGTACGCCGACTTTTTTAACCGATTTAAAGGTACTGCATATATTAAGGCATCTTTTATTTTTGAAATCAGTACATTTTAAGCACGAATACGCAACAGATGACGCTGTTTTAATGAGTAACTCATTTCCTGTCTGTCTTTTACAAAGCCTTACAATAATTTATAGAACTTTAGAATTTTATATAAATTTTAAAATTGTATCCATAGATGGGTACCTTATATAAAGTAAATACATAAGAGTCTTAAAAGCTTGTGTGGATTATTTTCAAAGCAAAATCGAACAAAATATTGTCAGGACGGGCACAGCTAGGAAGAAATATAAACACAAAATAGTTACAGCGATAATTTCACTACGTCACTTCGTAAAATTAAAGCATCTTTTTCACGCAATCAAACTTCTTCAGAGACTGCAATGACAAATTTAATCACTTATTTCGAGGGTTACAGTGCAAAAATATGCTCGAAGAGTTTCACAAGGTTTCGAAAACAGCTACAAAACGTATAAAATATTATTATGAAAAGGCTCTTTGGGCGGAGCTCAACGAGTTTTTTAGGTAATTCAATTGGAAACTCTGTTTCCTAGTTAATAATATCGATGCCATAGCGGAAATGGTTGTTAACATCATTTTGCTTGGAATGAAAACTGTTATTCCCTCTAGTGTAATTTCGATTAAGACCAGAATGAAGTCTTGGTTTAATTAGACGTGCAAAAACCCAGTCAGATCAAGAGATGAAGCATTCAGTATCTGGCGTAGAAACAAAAACGCAGATTAAAAGAGTAAAGGATAATGCTAGTTCTTCAATTCCGACTCTTTTAAAATATGACCAAATATTCACTGACCCGGTTGATAAAGGTATCCTTTTGACTAGTATATTTGCAAGCAATTCTTATTTGCCGGAAAGCAGTCAACCACCACTCGAAATCGATAGAGTATCCGTTACTATGCCGAAAATATTCTTTCGATCGAGAGCGGTTGAAAAGGTTTTAGCAGATCTCAACATCAACAAGTCTCCAGGGCTGGATGGGATTCCAGATCTGGTCTTGAAACAGTGCTCTTCGACGATAGCACGTCCTTTAGCAGTCTTTTTCTGCACTTTGTATCATGCTAGTGAATTTCCAAAATGTTGGAAGGTTGCTAATGTAATGCCGATCCCCAAAAAAGGAGAGGCTAACAACCCTGATAATTACCGCCCAATAGCAATTTGTTCTTCACTTTTTAAAGTGATGGAAAGTATGATTAACTTTCATCTTGTGAGGTATTTGAAGTCCAACAGCTTACTCAGCGACTGACACTATGGTTTCCGTAGGGGTGCTCTACAGGTGACTTGCTAGCTTTCCTTTCGGAAAAATGGTGTCACTCTATACATCATTTCGGTGAAAGTAACGTGGTGGCTCTAGATATTTCCAAGGCGTTTGATAGCGTGTGGCATGATGCACTCCTGTCAAAACTCATTACTTTTGGTGTCGGTGATATCTTCTCCCGATTTATATCGAGTTTTCTCAGAAATCGCACTATACGAGTTGTTGTAGTTGGGATTTCATCAAACGAGTTCAAGATTAATTCAGGGGTACCACAAGGCTCTGTTCTTTCTCCTACCCTATTTCTTATTTTCTAAGTGACCTTCTTTTTCACACTTTTAACCCCATCTACTCTTTCTCAGATGACAGCCATTTGCCATTCGTATGCATTTAAAGGACAAAGCATGAACTATGCTATCAATCACGATCTCATAACAATATCCGAATGGAGTCGTGTGAATAGAGTCGATTTTAACGTCCGTAAGACTCAATGCTGCATGCTTACGCATAGGCTTACATTCGGAGATGATGCTTCATGTGCTATTATGGGTGATATAGATATTAAGGAATCGGAAGCTCTTGATGTTCTTGGCATGAAAATCCAGTGTGATGTTCGATGGACTAAACACATTTTTCAAGTCTCTAAAGAAGCTTTTAAGCGCTTCGGTTTTCTAAAACGGTGTAAAAGATACTTCACTCCATCCGATCTTCTTACTATTTATACCACCTATATCCGGCCGAAAATGGAATACAACTCTTATGTATGAGTCGGCGCGCCAAAGTCTATGTTGGAGCTGCTCGACCGTGTACAAGAGAGGGCGAAGAAGCTCATTGGTGACAGTAGGGTATTCAACTCTATTGATTTACTTGAGCATCGACGCAATGTGGGGTGTATACTGTTTTATCGTTACTACAATGGTATTTGCTCTAATGAAATTAGGAAACTTGTTCCCGATACCCGCACATTTGTACGTTTAACACGCTTTTCGTTTAGAGCGCATCCATTTGTGGTCGAATAGCCAGTGAATCGCACCACGCATTACAGGGAAAATTCGTTTTTTAGTAGAACTGTTCGTATGTGAAATAAACTTCTTCCAGAGGTCTTCCTGTCACTTTCAATGTAGGATAATTCAAATCGAATGTCCACAAACACTGCTCCTTCCCATAACCTAATTTTCTAGTTCTGGCACAATGCATTGCATGAGTAGGGGTCTGGTCCAAAAAAAAAGATATTTAGGAATCCTAATATACCTTACGAAAATTACTCTTGATCAAAAGTTTATATTTATAATGGTACGATGGGAAAAAGACCTTGCTTTGTCTGTTCCTTCATGTTAAATCCAACTATTAAGGCCTGTGTTAAAAGATTCTTTTCAATAATTAATTCCTCCAAATCTTGTCTGCGAAATAAAATGCAATATGAAGTTGTTTTGTTCGCGTTATAATTTTTGTTTTCCTAAATCTATCGAAGTTTCCAGGCAAATTTTTTGACGTGTACAAAACACGTGGAAATAAAATCTTTTCATTCACTTTTTCCATATTTATTGTTGCCAGTCTATATTAAGGCCAGGATGCACTCTCCTACACAATCATACGATTCAATCACAAAAAAAATCTGACAGAATTCTGTCTTACTCAAAAAACCGTTTCAAAATAGCGATGTATGTAGACTATCGTACAAAACAAGATTTTGCAACTCTGATCGCATGGAAAAATTCTATTTTATGAATTTTTTCAAAAGCTTATAAAATCGTACAAATCTGTCAAAAAGTCTGCCACACACATACACTTTTAATCCACACTATCATATATTTTGTTTTGTCGGTCGCGCTCAGCCACACATTGCTTTCCCTCAGGCTAAGTCTATTAATAAATTTAAAATTTATTTTAAAAAAGTCAGGAGAAAATATGAAATATCCAAATTATTTGATTTTAAAACTAATTCTTTTCTTTTACTGGAAATCTTCAATTATTTCTTATAATATTTTGTTGTTTTGTCTTACTTTCTTAGAAGTTAAAGACGTTTATATTTTATGATTAAATCTCACTCACTGTGCTCGCTTACTTAAGAAAAGGTGTTGTGAGAGAAAGTTAAATTTCCTTATAGAAATAGTAATACCTTAACGTTAGTCTCTACTTATATAAATAATATTTCATTTATATATTTTTCTACCTTTCATCACACGTTCCTGTCTGTCAGTTCAAGTAAAAGAAAAATAAATTGGCTGCTTAGCAGGCGGAAATTATGCAATTACTTAAAAGATGTAATAAAATTCTATTCTAACTTGTGAATTTCCTTTTAGAGTTAAAAGATGTTTCATTTCTTGTTTAAATTATAGTTGTTTATTAAAAATCGCTTAAGAAAATTCCCAAGATATACATATATGAATATAAAAATATAAAATATGGGAAAAAATGTTGGAAAAATAAACGTTGGACATACGAATCATATGTTCATGGCAGTAATTTATTAGATTTCCATATTAATTCTCCATTTTGTTTTCAATAAATAATTAATATTTAATGCTTTTCGTGACTTCATTTTTAAGTTTCATTAGTAAAAATATATGTATATTTAAAAACAAAATCATTATCTATATCTATACATATAATAAAATAGTAACTCATATCCGTCTGTCTGTCTGCTTTTGTTTACGTTCACATCACGTAAAAACTAACAGATGGATTTTAACAAAATTTTGTGAGGAGATACCTAAGTACCCAATATAGGATACTTTTTTCCGCAAAAATATCTTAGAAAGTGGAGAAAAAGCAGTGAAAGTACGCAATTGAACTAACTGGATATGTATACTTTACTTTTTATAAAGTAAAAAACAAAAATACATAAACTGATACGTAGCATATCTTAAGGCGGAACTAAAAACGCCGGTATTACCACATAGCACTAAATCGCCGGTGAAGTAAAATAATTATTAATCGGCTATGCTAGCTTCAAACTAATTCGCCTAAAGAACACCAGAAGCGCTTGCGAAGCTTTACTATTGCACTAACCATCTGTCTTATCTACTACTATCCCTTTCTAAAGGAAGTAACACAGTTAATATAGGCATTAATTGCCTGAGTATTACTTCTATTAAAAAAAAACTAAAACCGTAAAGGTCTTTGGTGTGGATTGCTTTCAAAGCAAAATCAAAGAAAATATTAAAGGACGCTGAAGAAGTGGCGGGCACAGCTAGGCTATACATAAAATAAAACAGTAACTTTTTTCCTGTCTGTCTGTCTATGTTCGCATCACGTAAAAACTACAGGATGGATTTTAATAAAATTTTGTGAGGAGGTACCTTAATGTCAAATACACATACATAACAGTACTGTCAAATGTAAACGCAAGGTTAACAAACCAAGTCTCTATGTTGATTTACATGCCATACATACATAAGTATATAAATAAAATAACAAGCAAGCTTATATAATCAATCCTTAGTTGTTTTACACGACGTGTATTTGTCATATGACTTGTCACTTTTCCATGTGTAAATTCTATACACGTTGTCTGAATCCTTTCAAACATAACATGTGTATTTCCATGTGTACAATACATATGACATTTTTCATTTAGAACGTATGCTATTTTGCATGCTATTTTGCATATATAGCAATCTGACATCCTGTAATGCCAACTTGATATTTTGCTATTTTAGTTTTTTGAGGTACCAAAAGCACTAAAAGCGTGGCAAAAGCACTACTTTTGTATCTTTGCATCAGCTGTGGTTGGCAATACAAAACTGTGTGGCGAAAAAATTATATATTTGAGGTTATGTCAGATGTAATTACACATGTACGTTTGAAAGCAAAAATTATAAACCGTATGTAAAATGCCTATTTTGACAAACACATGAAATTACGTATGGGTTATCAAACTGAAAAGACATATGACAAACACACGCTGTATAAAACCACTTTTATTAAGAAAATTATAAAGGTGATTTAAATCATTAAGGAATACTATTTTGAAAAAATGCAATTAGTTTCTTTAATTAAATCCCTTTTTTATACAATTCAGAAGAAAGCCTAAGCCTTACGACAAAAAATCATTTGTATGACCTTTTTTAGGGTTCTGTACACAAAGGGTAAAACGCAACCCTATTGTTTTCGCTACAATGTCTGTCCGTCTGTCAGCGCCTTCTATCTCTGTGGCCGCTAATGCAACAAATACTAAAATGGATGGAGACATGTTATTCACGTATATGTACATATGTGACTATTTGTTGAACTGTAGGAGGCATACACTTAAAATTTGCAGAAAGTAATTAAAACTTTGTTTCGTTATACAAACAACTATAAAAAATAAACCTAAAAATTAAAGGGTGTTCCGATAGTGACGTGATTTGCATGTATATAGCCTATATTTTGAACCATTATAGATAGAATCTTGAAATTTTTACAGATGGTGTATTACTATGGCCTCTATAACAAATAGTAAAGATTAAGGCGATTTCCGACAGTGATGCGATCTGCATTATATAGCCTTATTTTTTAACTATAATAGGTAGACTCTTAAAATTTTTACAGAAGGTGAATTTATATGGCCTTTAAACCAAATAATAAAAATTAAAGGGCATTCCGAGAAAGAGTTTTTAACCGTTATGGATAGATTATTAAAATTTGTATAGAAAATGTGTTGCCACGAGCGCTATAACAAAAAACTAAAAGCTGTTCCGACAGTGACACGTTTTTTACATATATTGCCTTATTTTCAATTGTAACTAGAAGGTAGAATTTGTAAGGGCCGATATTGATTTTGAATAAAACTCAAATTATTTAGGAAATTATTGTCATTTCTTTTTTATTTTGATAACATTGGTATGGTTCAATTATGTATGGAACAAAATATCGGTCAAATGGCCGCCCATGCTCAAAATTTTCGATGACGCTGAGGCATAATTGTGATTTTATGCCATTAATTTCATCTTCTAGCTCTTGAATTTTTGCTGGCTTATCGACGTACACCATTTCTTTCAAATATCCCCAAAGAAATAAATTAAATGTTGTCAAATCACATAATCTTGGCGGCCAATTGACATCGCCACCACGTGAGATAATACGGCCCTTGAATGTGTCGCGGAAAACAGCCATTGTTTCGTTAGCTGTGTGGCAAGTGGTACAGTCCTGTTTAAAGCACATATCGTCCACATCCATATCTTCCAATTGGGACCATAAAAAGTTCATTTTCATCTCACGATAGCGAACACTTTTCACATTAACTGCCTGACCGGCCTCATTTTGGATGTTGGATGTTGCCGCCAGCCCATAAACCGCACCAAACAGTTACTGTTTGTGGGTGCATTAGTTTTTTGACAATCACTCTTGGATTATCATTCGCCTACATGCGGCAATTCTGCTTATTGACGAATCCACTGAGGTAAAAATGTGAGTCATCACTGAAGATGATTTTCTTCGAAAATTGATCATCCAACGTTGCCATTTCTTGCCACCATTCTGACCATTGCTCGATTGTGTATCTTTCCATGGTTCAAATTGAGTTAGTCTCAAAAGTCAAATTAAATGCAGAAAAAAAACTTGACGTTTCGGTGTGGTTCACATTCAACATCAGCCCTTAAAATTTAACCATCCGATATATTCATAGAAAGGGAATTGCCATGGTCGCTATAACAAATAATAAAATTAATGAGTGTTACGACAGCGATATGATTTGGACGTACTCGTATATGGCCTTATTTTTTGAACAGTAATAGGTAGACTCGTAAAATTTTTACAGTAGATGTGTTACCACGGCCGCTGTAACAATTACTAAAAACTTATTTCTTGAACCGCAGTAGGTAGGTTTCAGATATTTTTATAGATAGTGTATTACCATGGGTGCTTTAACAACAATTGCTAAAATTTAACGGGTGTTCCGATAGTGATGCAAAATTTCGCGAACAAGTAAATTTAATAAAATTAAAAGGGTTTTGCCCAGATGTCGCGAATTTTAAGAATTTGGCCTTCTAAACGTTATAGGCAGGGTATTTAGTATTATGGTTTTTGTACGTTTAAGCTTATACTGAACATATACGGAACCCTACGTGTGTGAGTCTGGCACGTAATTGCCTGATTTATAAATATTTTAGTACTAAAAGTCAAATATCTCGAAAACTATAAAAGATAGCCCATATGTTTTGCATTAGCTAGCCCAATTGCTTAGAAACTTCACATAGAAGGGTTTTAGTGTCCTTAGTAGCAAAAGCTAGACCATGGTAAGTAAAACAATTAACATTTTCATTTTACAAGTTGAATATCTTCTAAACTATAAGAGACAATACTTTTTGAAAAACTTGGCCTTTTTCAAGTTTTTATTTTTTAAATTTTTAAAAAACCGATCAAAATTATTTAAAGCATCGCAACGCCGTCTCCTTAAACACGCAATTTAAGCTCGATATTTTTAAAAAAAGTAACATTTTAATACTAAAAGTCGAATATCTCGAAAACTATAAAAGATAAACCACATGTTTTCCAATAGCAAGCCCAATTGCTTTGAGTCTTGACACATAGAAGGGTTTTGGTGGCCCTAGTAGCAAAAGCTTGGCTACAGTAAGTAAAAAAATTAACATTTTAATTTTACAAGTAAAATATCTCCTAAACTATAAAGATGCTCTTTGAAGAGCTCAATTTTTTTAAGTTGTTATTTATTTAAAGTTTTAAAAATCGTATCAAAAGACACCCGACATGTCCGAATTTAAAGTATCGCAACGCTGTTTCCTTAACCACATAAGGACTAAATTCGAAAATTAATTTCTATATTTACTGTAGCCATGTGTTTTAATACAAACTGGGTAACGGCTTAAAAGCTACAGATTTATTATCATTTTTTTTTTTTTTTTTTTTTGGCTTAATACCCCACTGTGAAACGTTTCGTGCCAATCACTTAGTACTTTTTAGTTTATTCATATTCAAGGAAATTTTCTACAAAAAAAAAGAAAGAATTTTCTACAAAAAGTAGAATATTTCAGTACTGGAGAAAAAGTTTCCACATAATCGATTCCGTACCTCTGGCTGCACCCTTTTGCCACCAACCTTACTTTATGTCGTTCAACGTTGCCTTGTTTGTCTCTTTTCAGCGCAAATACCCATTTAGTGCTAATGCCTTCTGTCCATCAGGGAGATCTGGTAATGTCCAGGTGTTATTTCGCTCAAGTGAAGTAATTTCTGTTCTCATAGCATCCAACCATGCGTCTTTTTAATCACAAGATATTGCCTCTTCTACTGTCTGATGTATTTTAATAGATACTAGTTTGTTCAATTCGTTGAATTGTTTTCTTGGCCTGCCGAGTTTATTATTTCTTATTATTCTAGGCCTACCTTTACCAATTAATTTAGGTTTTTCTCCACATTCTGCTTGAGTCTCAATATCAATATCTTAATTTAAATCTGAATAAAAAATCAAAAAGTATACAAATTAATGTTTGAATTCAGGCTTAAGTTCATTTTTAATTCCTTTTAAGTAGAAAAAATATTTTTTAAAAATAAAATTTTTCTATTTTTTTTTTAAATTTTTCACGCAATTTGTAAAAGAAGTATTCTTTTTACTTAGAAAGAATTAAAAACGAACTTTAGCCTGACTTCAAACATTAAATTGTATATTAATAAAATAATTCGATTATTAATTTAAATATTCTTAATAGTAATTTGTATATATTTAGATAGATGTTTTAAGATATAAAAATGATTATTTTGATTTGACTTATATTTATTTACAGGCATGTCACCCGAAGACGAGTGGTACAATAAAAGTTTATCAGCGCTGCGCATGAACAGTTCTCACCACCCCAACTTATCGGCACCCATGCTGCAGTATCAAACATAATCAAAAACTTTTGACGATTTCTTTTAAAGTGTAAAATATTATCGCGATTGAATCAATCATGCAGGTGATTGAAATCATAAATACATATTTTATACTATAAAAGAATTGCGTCAGACAAACGTCACATGATGAAAACAAAAGAGCAAAATTATCCAAAGAATTTTTAAGAGTTTAATTGTAATTGTAATTAAATAAAATAATTAATACGCATAAATAAATACAAATATGCATTAAAACTAACACTTTAAAACTTAGATTTAAAAATATGAAAAATATTTACAAATTGTTTCGTACTCTAAAAAAATATTTATAAAGAAATTATCACACAATTACAAAAACCTTTATCTTCTACTAAACAATGACATCTAAAACTTAAGTTCAATTAGTGTAAATATGTACGTAAACTTAAAAGTATTTAAAACAACACTTTGCGTTTGGGATGCTTTGGAAATACTTTTTCTTTGATTTACAAAAACTTGACTTACAAGAACTTTTCGTTTCAAATTCGTTATTTTTTTTAATTGGCTCTGATTCTTGAAATATGTAAAATATTACGTTGAACATAGTGGGCGTTGCATTACAGGGTGCTCTGAATACAAGTATCTTTTTTAAATCATATGTGATAGATTTTTTTTTCCGAAATCTCAAAATCACTCCGCGGACGAAAATGAGCTTTAAGTATGAAAAACGTTAATAAATTTACAAACATATTTCCAAAGCGATGACATCAAATTTAGCCGAAAAATCATGTTTTCTAAAGAGATCCATTTTCTTCTATGCCAACAAGCAATGACCAACACGTAATTGCCGAGAAGACAAGGGATCCACAGAAAGTGACAATTTGTGTAAATTTTGGAGTGGTAGCAACATTGGCCCACTTTGTTTAATTTTAAATGCTGCCATAACAGCGATTTCAGTCATCAGCGAGCACAAAAAACAAATCAGACTTTCTATGGTCGGAAATAGAAGATATGAACTTGGATAATCTTTGGTTTCAGCAGGATCGTGCGGCATTTCACACTCAAAAAATCTATAATTTGCGCAATTTTAGATCGATGCTATGCCAAGAATCCAGAATTTATTCACACTCATAAGACTGAAATTAAGTTTAGTTCCATTTATTTAATTTTTAAAAATATTATTGTATTTAAACCACCCGTTAAAAGAATGACACGAATTCACTTCCTCTGATATTGTTGGCTAAAAAATCCGAGGCAGAATGAATCAATTGTGTTCGGCTTAATTATCCTGTGATTATTTTTCCCAGTTTTAACATATTGTAACAGATTCTGATTACATCAAATACAGAGCCTTATCTTGACGCCATGAATCACATTCTTAATAAATTATCGAACTTTTTATCGCCCGTAACAATTCGAAGAAAAAACGACTCCCTTTTAATGCTCTTATATGCATAATCGCTTTTCAACCCAATTTCGTTGTTTTTGTATGGGTTCAAAAGTTTTTTAACATCTCTAAATTGTTGTTTGATTTACTAATTGGAAAATTGAAAATAAAATTTGTTTGAAACGGAGATTCCCTATACCCTTCAGAATTCTTTCCATTTATGGCAATATCACTCGCCATGCACAGCACAAGTTTTCTATTAACCCAGAGATTATTATTGGGTATAATAGGTAATAGGTACCGCTCCCCAATGGATCTTTTGAACAGTCTAGGTTTTGCACCAAACAAGTTCTAGGCTGCGGATAAAGCCATTATCCGCATTAATCTTATAAGATGAGAGATCATTAAAAACCCCTGGAGAATATAGAGATCCGCCTATTAATTTTATTTTCTCATACCCCAAGTCAGGACATGCAAAGTACGTTTTCCGAAGTCTCGTCGTACAGCTCATAGTAGCTGATATCGGTATATCATATTGTAAATTGAAGACCACAATGTCCGGTAAGCTTTCCTGTTAGTAGCTTTAACTCACTCTTATTGAGTTATGGTGGCGTTTGGAATGTTCAACGTGATTCTCGTGGCTGGGAATCTAAAAAGGTGTTAAACTGTTGTGGGAACTGAGCTCATTTTGTGATACCACACAATCCTTGACTAGCTCAATATGCCCTTAGCATAGCTTGGCTGTCCGACATCAGATGTATTTTTATATTCTTTGTTTTTCTAATTAAACACTCCTTGGTACAGATGAGGATACTTTTGCCTGGAAGATCGTTGGGTATTTTCTCATGGGAATGGCCCGTTGAAAGATCGGCTCCCAGCTACATCTTTTCACCAAGTCTGGTTGTTCCAACGGAGCCTATCGAAAATAACGACATCAAACTAGAGGACCATATTTAAAGCCGAAGTATGCGCAGATGCCCCACTACTGACGTATTATCCAGTAGCCGAAAAGCGCTTCTGCACGCTGCCATTTTAACTGTAATGTACAAGGCTGATATGTGCACCATAGCGCCTAGAGTATAGGTGGGACAAATCTTTGTGGGGCCAGTAATACAGACATAGATTTGGTGGTAGACCTTATAAAATATTGTCACCTGTATCGTCTTCAGCTACCATACTATTGCAGAGTAGGTTAGAATTGGTCTTATAATGGTGTTGAATGACCAGTATAACATTATTGACTTTAAGCGCCACTTTTTACTAATAAACCTCTGGCAGGCATACATTGCACATATGGCATTGTTAGTAGTATGGGAGATATGTTTGTTCCAAGTGAGCGATCGGTCAAGAATGACTTCAAGATATTTGACACACAACCGATAAATCAATAATAAGATCGTTTCAAGTCGGCCTTTTGATTCTGAGATTTCTACGTCTTGTAAATAGTACCAACGTGGTTTTTGCAGGCTTAACTGCCAACTCCCTTGAATAACACTATCTTATAGTTACATCCAACCCAGAGATGCTTTGCCCTTCAAAAAAAAAAAACTCCTCTCTCATGAACGAAAAACTCAAAATCCTAGAAAAGTGTTGTTATAACTACCACCTTGATTAATAAATTTTAATTACATTTAATTTTTATATAAATATTTTAATATACATTAAATGTTTAATTGGTTTAGTTAATGAAAAAGGAATTTCTCAGTTGAACAATTACTGGAAAACTATAATTCCATTTTTTTTTACCCACAACAAAACTATAGAAACTTATTCTAGTCAGAACATAGCAATAAATTTTTTTTTTTTAACTTGGCAATAAAACCAATTAAATAATGACTCATCACTTTTAATATCAAAAATAATAATATAAAAAATAAAACCTACCAAAGAGAAAAATTTACAAAACAACTTCAATACTAGTCACTGTTTTAACACTTTTTATTTTAAATTTTTTTACCTTGTAATTTTACTTAGCTAAGCAATGTTTAATGTCGAGTTATAAATAATTAATTAAGTTAAAATAATAACACACATTAAACCTACAATTATAAATAAAAGTTTAAGAAAGAAAAAAAAATAATATTGAAATGAAAACAAAAAAAAAATTCTTTAGTAAAAGCATTTAAGCAACTCTGTTTTTATTTATGTGTGAACACATTACAATTGTAATATAGTTTAAATAATAATTAAACCAAAAAAAAAAAATACAAATAATTATATAATTTTATGGAATAAAAAAAACACTTCCTATTTAAGAAATAAAAAGAATTATGCCAATAAAAATATTTGTGTTTTCAATAATTATTTAATCCATAACTCAATACATTTTGAGGCCTTAACTCTTATCGTCAAAAATTTAAATAAACATTTGGAATTAAAGAATGGCCAAGGTTTAACTCAAATGCATTCGTTGTTCTCAGAGAAGCATATACCCGTATCTAATTTCACTTTGTATTTCTAATATAGGTTACACAGGCCAAAATGTAATGCTTAGCAGTGTTGGGATCTAACAATGTTTAAATTGAACCACTACAATGATTGAATTGTATCAAATCAGTATCAATTGTAGCAAAATTTTACATTATGTAAAAAAACAAATAAAAAATACTTACAGTAGCTCCACTAGCGTATTTTAAAGTAATGATAATTGATAATTTTTATTTTTGTGTTGCTAATTTTCTAACAAATATTTTGACAAAATACTTACTTATTTCATAAGCAAAAGGCTTGCAATATTAGAAGCTGGTTACTCTACAATTTCCAACAAGTGCTTAAAACTCCACCGAAGCCACTGGATCTTAATCCGATAGAATATGTATACAGCTGTTTGCAAGAATACAAGAAAAACCGCATTCAATCATCTATCGTCAGTTAGTGAGAACGAAGTTTACCACTACCTAAACCTTCCCTCTTGTTGTTCTCACCAACTGACGATAGATGATTGAATGCGATTTTTCTCATATTCCTTTATCTGAGTTTGGTTGGTTAAACAGATGATGTTTACAACTAAACGCTACCCAAAGTTGATAGATACGAAGAATGCCGATGACGGACGCAGCTGTATGCATTCCACTCTGCTGGTTAGACTTGGATAGTTCACGAACGAACTAGTTCAATTGAACTATTCTATCAATTGAACTAAATGATCTAGTTCAAATTTTTATGTCTACCCAGTTCAATTTTTGATCTATGGCTTTGTATTTGAACTATTAAACAATTGTTTCCTTTTCCTTGACAACAATGTAGAACTGCCATACAATTTAATAACCATTTTGTGAATTTATTATTTTTGATAATTATTAGTAATAAAATTATAAAAAGATTAATAATAATTCTTGCAAAAAAAAACCGACTTCAAAACAGATAGAAGGGCACAAATTCTAAACTAAAAATATAAGAAGTAATCTGTAAGAATTAGATTTAAACCAAATAAAAGATGCGCCAAACTTAGAGGGAAAAATGAAGACTATTTGAATGTCAAGCCTCTCCTCTTTTCATCAGCATCCGTCTTTTATAGGGGCACCATTCAAGCTTCTGTCTACGGTTTCATAGATAGGGGCACACAGATCAAATAACATCACATATTCGGACACCCTTTAATTTACAATGTTAAATTAAAGACCTGTTGTTATACGGGACTTGGCCAGAAAGATTCTTTGTAAATTTCAACTATCTGTCTATAACGGTTAAAAAGTTTAGCCATATATATCAAACTACATGAACTATTGGGACGCCCTTTACATTATAATTTCAATTATTTATACTTCTTATCATACCAGAGATAGTAGTGGACATTCTGCCTAATTTTCAAGTGTTTGTGTTTAACGGTTCAAAAGATACGGCCATATAGATCAAATTACATAATTTATGGGGACACCCTTTAATTTCTAAATTCAAATTGTATACTTGCTATAGTGGACTTTGCAATACAGGTTCCTTGTAAATTTCAGCTGTCTGTCTCTAACAGTTCAAAAGTTTGGTCACTCACATAGAATTACATTAACTATTGGGACACCCTTTTAGTTCCAAATTCAAATTTTATACTTTTTGTTATAGCTTACTTAGCACTACAGGTTCTTTGTAAATTTCAGCGGTCTGTGTACAACTGTTCAAAAGTATGGCCATATACATCAAATTAAATGAACTATTGGAGCACCCTTTAATTTAAAATTTTGAATATTTATACATTTTATTATAGCGGTCATAGTAATCGACATTCTGTCAAATTTTCAAGGTTTTGTCTATAACGGTTCAAAAGATAGGCCCAAATAGGTCAAATTATGTCACCTATGGGGACACCCTTTAAATTTTAAATTTATTTTTTTATTCATTTCTGCTGTTGAGAGCTATAGCGACACGCAATTTTTTTAAATTTTAATTTGGTGCCCTTTGCGGTTCTTAACACACGTAAAAAACATGTATGTTGTATGGGGACACCCTTTAATTTTTAATATAATGAACTGTTTTTAAAATGGGACCAACCTGAAATCATAACCTTTCAAATAAAGGAAGAAATTTTAAAATCGGTTCAGAAATGACTGAGTTCTGCGGTTACATACATAAAAAAAAGCAACATTCAGACGAATAGATAACCTCCTTCTTTTTTGAAGTCGGTTAAAAAGTAGTTCAGAGCACAAATCGAAGTTCAAAAGAAAAGAGAGCGTTTGAACTAACAGATTGAATTACTAAGTAGTTTAGAACACAAATCATAGTTCAAAAGAAAAAAGAGCGAGTGAACTAAAAGATTGAACTAGTTCACTTTTTTACTTTGAACTAAAACGAACGATCTCTAAAATGCACAAGTCTACTGCTGGTGTCTGAAACAATTAAATTTTCCCAATTTTTCTTCAATATTAATCACATAATTTATAATTTAAATTTTTCTTTCTTAGAGAGAATAAAACGAACTTAAGCTTGACTTCAAATTTCATCTGTATGTAAAATAAATAGTTCGACTAAATAAATTTCAAATATTCAATATAGAAAAATTTATTGAATGAAGCAAGCAAGAAGTGTACCAGTGTGCGTACCACTGATGTGTCGATTGTACCAAATTTAGTACAATTGTACTAGATCTCAACACTGATGCTTAGTAGTATACGTGCTAACTACTTAGGCTACAGCACCCTCAAACTTAACTCGAAAACCATGTTATCCTCATACAACCTGTTTTTTGTAGACTATGCATTTTATTATATTATAGCTGTGCCCACACACTAGGCTTACCCTCGTTATTATAACGAAAAATTACTTATCTCTCTATCATTAAAATGCTAACTTTAGCTATTGGCAAGTTATAATAATAGGTCTCTCAGTCGTACGATCTGTCAAAAATAGCATGTGTGCTAAAAAAGTATGATAGTGTGGATTAGAAATGTATGCGTGTGAGAGACTTTTTGACAGGTCTGTACGATTTGATAATCTTTTGAAAAAAATCATAAAATAGTATTTTTTTCATCGCCATTTTGAGTAGGACAGAATTCTGTCAGATTTTTTTGTGATTGAATCGTACGATTGTGTTGCATAGTGAATCCTGGCCTTAAGAGAGTAAAATTGATTGAAAATTTCCACTAAGCAATACATATTATAATTAAAAATCCAATGGAAACGACAATAGCCAAAAATTACCATCGTAAAAATGTTATAATTTAATACAAAAATTTCAGAGCGAATGCCAAAGTGTAGCAATTCAATTCGATTCACCTTTGAAATTTGTTTGTGCCACAATAGATTTTTATTCGGCAGCATGTCTTTGTGTATTCCACAAATAGTTTTTAAAATGGGACTAACGCCTGACGTAGTGAAACACCCCAATATTTTTTGGTAATATTTGGCAGACGCTACAGAATATTTTTCTTTGGCACGTTAGGTTGTTTTTCTGTTCCGAATCCGTGCATGATCTAATTTTGTGGATAGAGGAAATTTATTAGCTTTATCCAACCTGACCATAGGTATGGGCCTGTTTGTGATTTTTTGTAAGGCAATGTATCTGCTTGTCTGCAGAAAACACCCAATCTTTGGGGGGATCGAACCTGCGCTAGGCTGGAACATTGGTGTAGGGCGGAAAATAATGTTTTGTATTACTTACTATTAAAATTTGTCTTTTTATGTGGGAAGTTATTCTACAAAGTTTTATTGTGATAGAACCACATCTTGGGGTGGTGCAGAAGCCTTGAACATAATGTTTTGTCTTTAAATCTTATAGAGTTATATTTTTTATTTTACCATACGTAGTATAAGGTAAAGTATAGTAATCATGGATTTCGACGGATTTATACGTCTTGAGGTCCCCTGAATCCATTTTGACTATTTTCGTGCTGATGTCTGTGGGGGTGCGTATGCCACTATTTTTGTGGAGTTTGTACAGGTCATACGGTTTGACATATCAAAATGAAATTCAGTATGTGCCTTTGGTATATGGAGATGAAGAGCTGTATAGTTTTCGGGCATAATCGGGAGAGGGCAAGGGGTAGTTTCCTTACCCCCAAATTTTGTGAACGGTCTATAGGTCATACCGTATGACATATCAAAATAAAATTTAGCATGTGCCTTTGGTATATGGAGATGAAGAGCTGTATAGTTTTTGGGCATAATCGGGAAGGGGCAAGGTGTAGTTTACTTAACACCCCAAACCGAAAATAATTCATTTTTCCATTCGAATATACTTTGAACTTTTATTCTTTATGTAATATATCCATAATAATATCTGTTTCCATTGGGTATGGTAAAGTTGAGTGTAGGCCACTCCAGTTTTATTATTATTGGTTTTGTTTGTTTATTATTTCAATTGCATTAAAACTACGACTAAAATAATGCAAACACAAAAATTTGTTGTCCATCGTCATTTAATTACCTTTGATTTTTCATGTTTTAATACCTAAAGCCTGGTACTCTGTTCAGTTTTTCATGCGGAATGCTGTCAAATAACATACATAAAAAATTTGTATGAAAAAGTCATGAAAAAATTTTGCTGAAGTAGTACTCTGTTTTTGCTGTGGAAAAACATTGAAATGTTTCTGGCAACATTTTATCAAAGCTGTGAAATAAAGCAAATGGACATTATTTCATGCGGAATTTTTCAAACAACAGCTGATCACCTGGTTTTTGTTAACATTTGTAAAACAATGTGGTATACTTAAAAGCAATAAAATCGTTAAATTCTTCCAAATCGCAAGCTAGACACCACATTTTAAATGTCAAATTTTCCTTGTGAAATAATAAATGTTGCTCAACATTTTTCACAAATTCGAACAGAGTACTAGGCTTAAGTGATAAAAAGTAAAAAAAAAAATATGAAAAATGTATTTTTTTTAATTTCCTTTTTTTTGTTGTAGTAAGATAGGGGTAGATATGTTACTGTAATGATTTTTCTTTGACTAAAACTTATTTAATGTACTTAGAATGGATTTTTTATTTCTATATTTCAGTTTTTGCAGATCCAAATATATTGAAATTTGCTAAATTCCAATATATTTAGATCTGGGGCAAATGGAAATCGTGTTCAAACTTTACAATTGACTTTGACAATACCAAATGGGATCTTTTTAGCACTATTGCATATTGAAATTGAAAAAAAAATTGTTCGTTCCATCCTAACCTGCACCTCCTGAAGAGAAATATTCACGAAAAGTTTAGAATTTAAGAACAACATTAAGGCAAGAAATAATTCATAAATTAAATTTGTTCAAATCTTTTTCACTTTTTTACTCTTTTCGTTCGTAAATGCAAACAACAAAATTAACCTGTGCACAGAGGGCTATTTTGCCGATATAGCCGGACATTAGGCCAAAAGTTAAATTTAGGTACGCAGCTCGACAGACAACAAAATTCTGCATCGTATAGTGCAGTTTCGAGGCTTTAGCTTGAGATTTGACGTTTTGTGACACTGTTAAAATCAGTAAAGTTGAGTAAATTGCATACGTTGTTTTTACAGTTTTTACAGTTTTAGTGGTTTGCAATATATTTTTTTGTGGCTAAACGAATAAAGGTTTTATATTGATTTATTTCTGTGAAAGGCTATATTATTTTAAATTTTTCTGATAAAAAATTTTGTTCGAACTAAAAAAAACAATTGTTGGTCGCTTTTTTGTCAAGAAAAAAATGTGAAAAGATTTTTCAGACCCTAAAAATGTTATGAATCACTATAAAATTTGAGGTTTCTATTTTGAGCTGTAGAGAAAAACGTTGCCCATTTTTGCGTCATTTATTTTGCGATTTTTTTAACTTTCTACCTTTTTTCTATTTTTTCTCATCTTCCATAGGTAGATACGAGTAAGAAACCCTTTTATCGGTCATAAAATGTTTTGGTTTAAAATTTTTTTAAATAAATTAATTATTATTTTATTTATTTTTATTTATAAATAAGTTATTATCTGTACATATAATAAAACTGTAACTTTCTGCCTGTCAGTCTGTCTGTGTTCGGAATTTTACGGATTCAATGGTACTGCACACTTGGCAGCAACTTTCATTTTTGTCAGCGGGAAATTCTAAATACTATTTATAGAATTCTACAATCATTTTATACTTATAAATTTTAAAATTTTATATAAAGCCTTTGCTCCTAAATAATTACCCAGGGATGGGAACATTTAAATAAAGTAAGGCTGATTTCATAAACGCAGTTTGCAAAGCAACACTTTAAACAGATGCGCTAGCAAGGCATAGCAATATTGCGCGTCAACACTGCTCTGTCAAATTATGCAACATATTTTTTAAACGTTTATGAACGCAAAATTGCTTTGTCGTAATTTTCGTTTGTTGGGTGTAAAAAAAATATTGTGAAGTGGATCTTCAAAACATTAGGGCATTTATTACTAAAAATTATAAAAAAAATAATTATACATTTTATTTTAAGAAAATACATTTCAACCGCTCATCTCACAACGCAACACAAATAAAAACATTGCACAAATTTGGCAACTGATGCGCATTGAAAAGGGTGGCACTGCAATAATGAACTCACGACATTATAAAAAAATAATGCTAAGGCCTTTATGAACTATATTGATTGCAGTGTTACTTTGCAAACTGCGTTTATGAAGTCAGGCTAAATACATAAAACATATCTAAAGTACTATAAAAGTAAGAGTGAGTCTTCTTCAAATTTGGTGTGGATTACTTTGTCCCCTTTTACATTCTGCAACTTTTGTCATTGTAAATTTTACTTAAATGGCGAGAGGGAAAAGAGAGGAATTAAAATAAGTACCAAGTTATAATTATGAAGTTTAAAATCTAAGGAAATTACTGCAGTAAAAATTGCACGATATAAACACAAATGCAATTTTAAAGAAGAAAAGAGATAAATTGCAGCGATAAACGTTGCATAATGTTAATGGGCACTTTTGAAGCAAAAGCTTGAAAATTAATATTTTTTTTAGGAAACTAGCAAAAAATAAAAGAAATTTCAAATTTTCGTTTCTCTGGTTGGTATTCGAGGGAGACTTCTCTCTGCCCATAAAAACTTTATTTGTATGGTACTAAGGCGTATGTAATCCATTTCTTTTAACAATTACATTATTTTTACAAATAATATTTTATGCCACCGCCCTCAAAAGGGGAGGGGCGAAAAAGCCATTTTAGAATCTCCTGGGTCCAAGTTAGGTTTTTAAACATTCGCCGACCTTAAAAGTTACATTTGCTAAACAAAAGTATGGGAAAACTTAAAAAGAAATTGCATTTTTCTTCGGCCGGATTTTCCTTGCTCCGATTTTGTTGTTGTTTATTTTCAATAACTTTTCAGAGCCAAAATAAAATAAAAAAAAAGTAATGTCAGGCTAAATTGCCGAAATACCGATTAGCAAAAGTATCGCAAAATAATCATATTATGCTTTGCGAACACATATGGCCTGTGTTTGACATGGTGTTTGTTCGAGGTTCTCCTGCCATACTATTTTGAAAACTTTTTAAAATGCTTAATAGAGTTGACATCCTTTCTCCTCATTCTAAACAATTAACCAAAACTTAAAGCAATTGAAAATAATCTCCATCAAAGCGACTTAATTATTTAATGACCTAATTGGAAGTGTCTAACAAATGACTTAATACTTAACTATTTATATTGTACCGTTATTATTAAGCAAAACAAAAGTATTTCATGATTATACAGTAATTTCCGCTTGAGTTAATTGAAATTAAAAATAATCATTAAAAAGTAATTTGTATTAATAAAACTTATAACAGTTACGATCCGTGCCGAAAACAAATTCCTACTAGTTTTTTTTAAGGGAAAAGAAAAATACCTTTTAATGTTAAACTCCATGTAAAAAAAATTTTAAATTTTCTCCTTAATATTTTAGCTACACCCAGTGAGTTTACTTGATATAAATATGCCTTGATGTAGACATAACTCTAATTTTCAAAATTTCAATTGGTTAAAATTAAAATTTAGTTAAATAATGGATCAATTAATTCTTTAATTAGGATATTTTTTTCTTCTGTTTTAAACAAATACATATATTTGAACCAATTAAAAATTAATTGAATTTTAATTTTAAACTAATTAAAACCTTTAATTAGTGCAAACATTTTTTTCCGTGAGTAAAAAGTAAAATTTTTTAAATAATAATCCAATTCATAATCTTGCGCATTTGATATTGCAAATACATATATGCAATTGGTTAAATTTCCCATGAATTGTGAACAGGTTTTTATTTCAATTTGCAATAATTGTGGCAAAACATAAATCTTTATATTGGAATTTCGACTTCAATAAATGTTTCGTTAAAGGAGATCGTACATTGGAAGTTGCTGTGCTAGAAACACAAGGAGTTACGGAAATATGAAACTGCGCTCATAATAGACGCATTATGGCAAAAACTCGACAGTAGTCCAGTATTTAATAACAGTTTGGGCTGCGTAGCTTAAGTGGTTAGCAAGTTGACTATTAAGCAATGGTCACGAGTTCAATACTCAGCCGTGGCAACATCAATTTTTCTGATATGTATTATTTTTCTCTTTATAATAATGCATATCACAGCGCCCTCCTTCGCCGATATTACCGCATAGCACTAAATCGCGGACGAAGTAAAATAATTAAGAATCGTCTATGCTAGCTTTAAACCAATATGAACCCATAACACCAGAGGCGCTGCAACACTGTTCTAAAAATAATCACAACGTGCAATTGATGACAACACTGCAAAAGCGAAGCTTTACTATCACAAAAAAAAAAAAAACAGTTAACAGAAGGAGTGTTGCAATTAAAGCTTCTGCGATTATAAATACAAAATGTCAAGAAATTAGCAAACTGCCGTCGTAATAAAATCAGCTTGCCAAAAATACCACTGGGGGGTTATTACGTATTTCGATTCGAAAAGGAAATCATTCAAATTTGTATGACTTTAACATTGTGTTTCGAAAAAGATTTCTTTCGAATCGAAATACTTAATAACCCCCCTGTAGTCTAGTATTACAGTGCTTGCCCAAAATTGGACAGTTGTCCAGTATTGGATAACGAGAACATGTTGCACTGGAAATTGCTGCACTAGAAAAAGAAAAAATCATGTAATTCTCAAACTACCCTCGTAATAGATGTAGCTTGCACTACGAGATCAATGTTACATTGAAAATTACTGCGCTGGAAATACAAAAGGAACTATCAAACTTCCCTCTATCAAGAAGGCAGCTGCAGTCAGGCTAGTAATAGATATCAGATAACAATTTATTTAGGCCATATGGATCCATTTCCCTAATTTTTTACACCATTTACGTTTCTAATTTTTCGATTTTCATGTTTTTTATAGCACTTGAAAAACTGGCGATAGTATCGATAGTTTTTATTCAAACTATCGATAGTTTTGCAGCTCTACTACAAATTTTTTTACACTCCTATAAATTAAAATAAAGTTCTTATGCTTAAGCCTTAACTGAAAAGAAAATTGAAAAATGTTGGCAAATTTTTGGAGGTTTTTTGCTATTGCTATAAAATTGTTTCAATGTACTCAGCGTTTTTATGAATTCATTGTCTATATGTACTTACGATTACGACTTTTTTAGGCAGCGCTTTTCTCATTTTTACGAAAGTAATTAAAACAACTTTTACTTTGTGGTTGTTGAAATGGCAGCGTATATTTTTACTCCATTTATGAAACGAAATAAGTTAAGATCAATTTTAATATTTATTCTGTATACAACATAAGTTTAGGTCTTAATTTGTATAATACACTGCTGCGGCTGACAATAAAGAGCTACACAGCATTAATGTCGTTTAAGAATACAATTCTCTCGTGTTATAAATGTGTGAATAATAAATTTTAAAGTTAAAGTTTATTAATTTAATTTTAATTATTATAGCACTAGTGTTATAGTTGTTTGTTTTTTTTTTTTCAAATCTATTTAAAAAAATTTACTTAAAAATGAGTTTAAAAAATTGAATTCTTTGCTCTTTTTGAAGATTTTTTCACAATGTTATTTCAGCAGTTGCATAAAAAAATGGTTAAATAATTCAAAGCTTTTGAAAATTAAAAAAAATAACAAACAAAAGAATTTAAAGTTAGAGCAATGGGAAAACTGAAGTAATTTCGAATGACAGAATTTTGAATTGTTTAATTTTAGAGAATTTGAAACTTTCGTTAATTTAAGAATAATTAAAAATAATATACTTTTTGGACAACAAAAAAAAAGTGCAAAAGTGTTCGTATTTTGTTTAAAATTTCAGAGTTTCTGTTCGTTTTCAAATGTTTGTAATTTTGTTATCTTGAGCCAGCCATTTTTGTTTTTTTAGTATTTAACTTGTTTTTCTTATCATAAAAAAGTATGTATGTATGTATGTAGTAGTTATAATATTAATTTATATATTTATCATATATTATATATTTATAAATATAAAAGAATAAACTGCATGCGCATATTATTTTAAGCAGGACTTGATTTAGGAAAATCCTGATTTGTTACACTCAAGGCAATCTTTTTAGCTGATGGAGGCTGTATTTCTGGTTGTTCAGAATCTAAATCAATCTGTAATTTTAAAAATAGTTATTTGTTACAAATTCTGTATTTAATTTTTATAGTTTTACCTCCAATATAATATTATTATCTTTTGTAGCCATTAAGCCGCTTAAGCTGCTTTCACTTTTACGCTCATCTGTAGTTGCAGTGGTGATGGTAGAAATCGTTGATTTGGAAATGGCAGTTTCACTCGAAGTTGTATTATCGGATTCTTCATTAACACCGATTTCTTTCTTTTTTAATTGTGTTATAGTTGTGGCTGAATCATCTTTTTTTTGAGTACTACTGCCGCTGCTGCTGCCGCTATTTCCACCAATTAGATGCTCTGAATTTGTGGAGTTACTATTGTTGGCATTTAAAGACATAGCAGATGATGATGATGACAATGAGGTAGTAGTAGTTGTAGTATTACCCAATAATGCTGCTGGAGTATTTGATTCTTTTTCTGCTTCAATTTTTTTAATGATTTGATCTAAATTATAGCGGCGACGATGATTGACGTAAAACGTTTTTACATGAGCTTCTGTTTTAGTGCCCAGAGTTTCAGCAATTGCCTAAATATGTTAAATGTGTTTTTGTTTACAAAATAATATTTTACATTGTTTCGTTTAAGGATGTGTGGAAATTTGTAACTTTCTACTCACTTGAAAATCTTTCCCGTACTTTCGTACACCCTGTACAGCAAGTAAAATTTCATCATTTGTCCATCGTGCATTAATTCGATTTGTATTTTCATTTGGACGTATCTCTTCTAAATTATCAGAAACTTTTCGTTTCAATGACGAGATATTTTGTTTATTTAATTGAACCTAAAACCAAAATTGACATTTTGATAATCACATGCTTAACCTTGACGCTAAAAATCAGCGATTTATTTCAATTGTTCATTTTTGTCGACAAGGTTTTCATTTTTTTTTTTTGGAAAATGTATTTCAATCTCAAAAAATGTTAGTATGAATACAATAAAGAGTGATGAAAGGGCTGCAAAATGATTGATAAAGTCTTGTGATATCATATACTTCACACCTTTTGAATAGCACCACATCCTCTATGTTAAAAAAAATATCTTGTTATTCCTCAAACTCTCACTATGTGGTGACGCTATAAAGTTTTTTTGGATTGCAATGCTTCCAAGGCATATTTATTTAAGTCCGTTTCACACTACAATGAAACCCTGACATGATGGGTTTTAATTTTTTGAAAAACTTCGAACAGCGATTAGATCAGGGGGGTTGGGTTACTGCGTAATTGGATTCGATAACAAAATCATTCTAATTTTTATGTCTTATATATTGGGATTCAGAAAGATTTTCATTCGAATCGAATTACGCTGTAAGAACCCCAGGGTTGCATTTCATTCAAAAGTATTTATACTCATATTATAGTGTAGTCGCACCTTACCGGGTGCAGAGTTTGACACTTATTGAAAGTTGAACACCTGCAATTATTTTAACTGATTAGAGTTAAGAGTTAAAAAGTTGATATATAAGAAAAATCGTGAGTTTTACTGCAATTACCTTCTAAATAAATATGCTTTGGATGTTTCTTTTAACTCTTCTTAGACAAAAAAAAAATGAAGCAAATAAATTCAATATGGTGTATTGCTTTTATAAGAATTAAGTTATAATGGAACGAAGCAAAGAGCTACAAAAAGTCAGAAGTTGAAAGCCTACAAATATGGGGTTATGTTTACAAGAAATGTTAATTTTTATGAAATAAGTCCACATATGGATAAAAATTTTAATATCCGTCTATTTATTTTGTAAAGGGAATACCCCTTTCGACACCCTTCGTCTCTCAATGAATACTGATACCCGATTAGTAATTTACGATTACCTTACTTTCAATAAGTCTCGTGCAGTCAACAGGTTTGTCAGATATGGCAATTTCTCGCCAAACGTGACGATTTTCAATCCTATTTGGCGAACAAATTTTGGATTTAACGACATGGCACCTTTTTTGGCGATTTTTCATTGAATTTTGGTCGACATTAGAAACTGAATTAAATAATATCAAAATGGGTAATAACGATAAAGATGATTTTACATCTGGAAACTTTCGGAACATAAGTATAAATTTATTTAAAGTTCATGACCATCTTTTCATTTTCATATTTAAAGATTATTTTACTTCTGGAAACTGGAACTTTTTTTAAACTTAACGACATATACGGACACCACTACGTGATAAAAGAACAAAAAGAAAGACTCCTGTCTCCCAGTTTTGCCCAAAGTCCTCCAGGTTTTTTTTATGGGCCCTCAAAGATGTGGGGCCTCGATGTCATTTTTGCAAAAAATGAAAATGCGGCTACCTAAGCGCTACCTTAACGGTGTTAAGAATCATTCCTAGGAAGTTCATATGTTCTAGAAAGTTGTTTATTGAGATCTTAGGTTCATTGTTGTAGTTGATTGTTTCCTTGAATTTTGAACGGTTTGCTACCTATGGACCTGAACAGGGGAAAAAAGGTAAAAAAAATTTTTTAAAGTTTTTTGCGATTTTGACCTTGAAGATGAAGTTTTTTTTTTTTTTTTGTTCTTTATGACAAGAGCTACAACTTTGCCTCAGAGAGTATATCAAAATTCCAAACGGTTTGCAAAATATGAGCTTGAGTAAATCATCATCATCATCATCATCATCATTTTTTTTTGCAAAAATGACATCGAGGCCCCACATTTTTGTGGGCCTATAAAAAAAAACCTGGAGGACTTTGGGCAAAACTGGGAGAAAGGGGTCTTTTTTTGGTCTTTTATCACGTAGTGGTGTCCGTATATGGTTATTTTTTCCGTTTTGCACTGTGTATATTATAAGCAAATTTTAACAAAAAACTTATTTGGCGATTTTTCACATCCATTTTGGCGAACACTAGCCTTCTACTCTCGACTATTCTTATTTTAGATCTCCTTCTTCCTTATCTCTCGTAATTAGTAACATTTGTCTAAGGTTAAAGTCCTCATAGCATCCACATTTATTATACATATATTTGCCAGTGGTCCACAGCCTAGTGTTAGCCACTTCAATTTTCATCTGGGCCATATAATACTTGGAAGTTTCCATGACCTGTCACTAGCTCAGTTAACCAGTTAAGGGTATTGTCGTTAGTTTTATTATACAAATTTTAAATCTCTCAATAATACAAAACTTATAGAGAATTTTTTTTATTATTTTATATACCCCAACTGGACATGCAAGGTGCATTATTTGTAAATGTACAGATACGCTTAAATTTATTTACGCAGTTACCTTATAATAATAAACGCTTGCGCAGATATGTCATGAAATAAAATGTGAATTTCAATGATTTGGATTTTTCATAATATTATATTTCTCTAGAGACTAATACTTAAAACGATTTGTTTTAAAATTAATTGCAAAAATATAGCGTGGTAAGGGTTACAAATCGTGGCAATATAAAATTATTCTATTTACAATAGTACATATTACCACCAGTATTACCGTATAGATCTAAGTCGGGGCGAATTAAAATAATTATAAAAATGACTATACTAGCTTCACTGAGTGCCTCGATAGACTTATTGATAGAGCGCTAGGCTATCAGTCTGGTGGTTGCCGGTTTGATTTTCACTAAAGACCCTGGGCGTTTTCTGCAGACAAGCGAAAAGCTTTAAAAAATAATAAGACAAAAAGCATTTATTCTCATTTTTTTACGCTGGTTAATAAAGTAAACCAATTATAATAAAAACTCGTTTATTAAACGAATAGTTAATTTTATTTTAATTTTCAAAAGTATGTAACGTCACGCCATATTGTGAGTAATTTTCTTACATGGTGATTTGTTTATTTTAAATTTAGATTTAATTATGGTTTCTGCAGATGCAATCTTCGATTGAATGAAAAAATTTATCAAGCAGTACAGGTAAAGTTAAAATCAGATTCGCATAGGCTAGAGATAAGTCGGGTTTTCTTTAAAAGATTAAATTTTGCTTAGTCTATTAAGTTTTAAGTATAAATATAAGAAAGATTTTTAAATTTTATAACTTGGAAAATAAATTTATATTCGGGTATGTTATGTAAACCGAAACTGAGTGAAATTGAAATCGAATAAATTTTTAAAGAAAAATATAACTTAGTTGCGCCTATTATTTTAAAACATTAGCAATCAAGGAAGTTATGTGAATGGTCTTTAATCAAATGTATAAAAAATAATATCAAAATGTTGTAAGATTTAAAGGTGACAATTTAAAATTTCATTCGGATTCAATTTCACTCGGTTTCGGATTACAGAACATACGCGATTATTTAAAAACCTACTAAATAAACTCTTATACAAAATGTCTTGCCCAATTCGCAGAGTTTTGCAATTTGGTAATCAGAACCAAAACCATCTAAAGCTTTTTGTAACATCACGGCAGCACATATTTTTGCTTATATCTTCAATCCTTAGAAACCGTTGTTGTAATTTCTTACTGAATAAAGTGATACCTAATTTATTTGCAAATATAAAAAATCTTTTCACAAATTTGATTTACTTATATTTTTTTAACTTTTTCGTCATACAATGTCACGTCACGCGACATTAGAAATTCCCATATACCAAGCCAGTATCCATTGTAATCATTTTTAGAATTTTTTTTTTTTTTGGCGACCTTGTTTTTTTCAAGTTTGAAGATAATACTAAATTCCATCCATATTGCTTTCAGGATCGAATTATAAGGATTAGTAGCTGCTCACAAAGTTTATTTTACTGCGTTTAACTTCGTTTTTGTAAATATTTGCTTCAATATGGCTTTAATATAATTCAAAAATTATTTGAAAAAATAATTTTTGCACTGTTTGAACGTTATGCGTGAATATTTTTTCATCCACCTTAATTATATATGTAAAATGTTGCTTTAACTTGTACATTTAACCCTCATATCTTGGAATGCTTGCGAAACGTCGAAAAATAGCTAAACAATATTATCTTTCCTCAAGGCCCCTTTTTTTTCCCACATTAAAATAATACTGGGGCCTAATAACATTTTGATACGAGTCGAGTAAGCAAATTATGTCATTCGACATGTATCGACTCGTGATTTATATCAAATTGTAATAGATTCATAATCATATGTTTTCGTTATGTAAATGAACAAAAAAAAAAACAAGGTTTAAATATATATATATTGTATTTTTTATTATATATTTGTATATCCTTTATAGAATCGTAAACTATTCATCTGATCATGTTATGATCTTAAGCAAAGTTGTTGCCCATGAGCCGGCGAAGGTTTCTAAGTTGGTTCGATTAACTTCCGACAGGTGGCGCCACGGAAAATTACTCAAAATTAATTAAATCGCAAGCTGTGCATTTAATAATGGTATGATCTTTAGCAAAGTTGTTGCGCATGAGCCGCCGGAAGTTCCTAAATTGGTGGGGTTAATTTCCGACAGGTGGCGCCACAGAAAATTAGGCATAATGAATTAAATCGTAAACTGTGCAATTGATCATGCTATGATCTTTAACAAAGTTGTTGCGAGTGAGCCGATGAAGGATTGTAAATTGGTGCGATTAATTTCTGACAGGTGGCGCCACTGAAAATTACTCAAAATTAATTAAATCGTAAGCTGTGCATTTGATGATGGTATGATCTTTAGCAAAGTTGTTGCGCATGAGCCGACGGAGGTTCCTAAGTTGTTGGGGTTAATTTTCGACAGGTGGCACCACAGAAAACTGGTATTTTTTCTGAAAAAATGCTGAAGGGAAAATTTTCGCGTTATAGGTAGTCACATAGAGCTAAAAATAGCACGAAAAGAGTTAAGTTGGCATCGCTGAATACAACACTAATGTTTGCTTAGGGCCAGCAATGCGGACCGGGTCAGCTAGTTTAAAATAAAAATTGAAGTGTGTTAAAATAAATTCTTTATTTTTTTGTTTAAGGTTAAATGATTAGGAGGAAAGATTTATAATACGTAGGCATTAGACAATAAACAGAAAAGTATTATTTGTATGTGCCAGCAAGAGTAACCTTAGATGGCTTACACCATAATAAATAAGCCGATTTGATGTTGCGTTAAGGTCTTCCGAGTGTTTTTTCCGAGAAGCAATTCTTTGCGATTCTAGCAGCTTCTTGATTTTAGTTTTAAGGACGTAGACCTTTGTTTTTAAGGACGTAGACCTTCGTATAGGAAGTCATATTTACCAAATTCGACTTTTATTAAATAATTTAAAATGAGTTTTATCTGGTACCTCCACCGATGTGCAATTTTCTTTATAGATCATACGCACGTGTTTAATTCATGCAACTACTAATAACTGTATCGTAATATAGCAGACCAAAATTCCAATGCCAGAGTGAGAAGAAAATAACTCGAAGACCTGTACAAGCACGGTCTGACTGACCTTAAACCATAATGACAATAAGGCGTGCGTGTTCTTTATTCTCCCGAAGAACTTTATAACTGTCGTTTTATCTTTAATTCGAATGGTTTTGTAAGGACTGCAAAACGTAAAAGATTAATTACTTTTCCCTATTTTTTAGGGAAAATTTTGAAAGTTAGTTTTTACTATCATTTCAAATTGTTTTGCTTAAGGCCGTTTCACACAATATTTGCAAGTACTAATACTTTCGTGGAAAATGAAACCCTAACATGATTTGTTATTGTGTTTTGAACATTTTCATACAACAATTAGATCAGAGTGGCATTTTATTAAAAAGTATTAATTTGTATTATAGTGTAAAACGGCCTTTATTAATTAAAATGTATAAGTAATTAATTAATTATAACAGTCGTATCAATTTCTTGAGGCTACATTTATTGGATTAAATACAGTGGTTGACAACGGAAACTTTTTCTGAAAACTCTATTCATAACTTTAGTTTTTATTTTTAATAGCAATTTTTTAAGTTATATCAAAACAATTTTTGTTATTAAAAACTAAAATTAGAAAGGATGTTTTCGAAGAAAATTTCCATTGAATTGTCGCCCTTTGTATATAAATTATAACGCATAACCTAAGCTTATAATTTTTTAAAGAATATTTAAATCAAAGATTGATTAAGCAAACGAAATGTTAAAAATAAGAGTAGAAAAATAAGCAAATGTAGGTATGAATGTAGTATGTGTATGTTGCAAAATAACAATTCTTACTTGACTTAATAAGGAGACAATTTCACGATCAATATTTGCCAGTAACTCGTCTTGATTATCATTGGCACTGGCCAGAGCAACAATATCGTCATGATTAATGTACATGCCACGCGGCGGCTTGCGTTTATGTCGTTCAGCATTACGGTCACGAGTTCTTTTGCCATAATAAGGACCCGAAGTGGGACGTTTATTGCCAGTGCGTCTGGTAGAAATTTCAAGAATTCAGTTATTAAAAAAATAAAAAAAAAAAAAACTGTTATACCTCCAATGATGATGGCAACTAGAACATAGTTTACCATGTGGCGAATTATTCAATATATTACAGGCCACACCACAATTTGAACAATAACCGGCGGCACTTGCAGAAGAGGAGGAATTGGAAGTAAGAGACGATGTATTATTTGCATTGGCGTTATTTTGAATGCCATTCGAATTTAAGGAATCATTATTTAGATGGGACGCACTTAAGGAGTGCAGTTTATTGACAATATTATTGGTAATATGATTCGGTTCGTTATCGACACCAACACCAACACCACCACCTTCATTACTGTGACCTAAAACATTGTAATTGGCGACATCGTGTGTTTGATCAATTAAATTTCCTGCTTGTAATGATGACAATGCTTGTTCCTAATTTATTTTTGGGGTTTTTTGTATTTCAATTAATGATGTTTGTTGCAGTTGTTGTTGTTGCGGTGGTAGGATAAGCGGAAAAGAGAAAGAAAACATACATAAGATTGTGTTTTTTGTTTTTGTTTTTGTTTTTGTGTTTAATTTTAATAATTCGAAATTGGAACTACAAATTAAAAACAAACAAATTAGAATTTAAAGAGCAACAAAAATCTTATGGTATTTAATTTTAAATTGAATTTGCTTATAAAACTTTTTTAGAATTTGTCCAAATGAAGTTGGTTCGTTGGTTGAAAGAAGACGTTGCAGAGAAGAGAGTAAGTGGGAGTTTGATCAAACAAAATTTATGTATTTTTCTTTTAATATTTTAACAAAGACTTGTTTTACAAAAACCGCCAACAACAACTGACTTTAACACAAAAAAAAAAACATTATTTCTTAAATTGTCATGTGCAAGTCTCATCTTTGGTTTTCTTAAATTCAAAATATACATATATGTACATATGTATATACATAATTTCTTTTGCACAAGTAAAATTGTATTTTGCAAGACAACATGAGAAAATTCGAAATTAAAAAAGCAACGGAAAACAGTTTAATGATGATGATAACACACAAATCATATGAAAGAACATAAAGAAGTTGCAAAACAATATAAAAACGATGCATGAGATTAATTATGTATTAATAAAGTAATAATGCGCGAAATAGTTGTTAGTTCATAATATAGCAGTAGAAAATAGGAATGATATACGACGGACGAAATTCCAATATTTGTTTTTCTTTTTCATTTTCTTTTTAATTTTCCCTAAATTAAAAACAAACAAAAAATCAAAATGTGCTAAGAATGTAGAAGATAAATTAAATTTTTAAATGCCAATTAATATTTATCATATTAAAAAAAGAAACACATGAATTTTGTTTAATCTTCTCGCAGACAAAACGTAAATTTTTCTTTTTTTATTATTATTATTTAAATTTTTTCTCTTATGATTTTGGTTGAGGTGATTTTTATACATTTCTATATGTATAATATATGTATGTAATAATTTCTATTCTATGCAATACAGTTCAGTTTTTTGATCTTATTGTTATTAATTTTATGTGTATGATTTTGTTATAAAATATATTTAATTAATAATAAGTAAATAAGTAAGTTATAATATAAAGTACGATGTTAGTTTAAAAATATATAAACAGTCTTTTACTAAAAACTAAGCATTTTAAAAATTAACTTATAATTACCATTATATTGATTTTATTTAGGTGTTTTGTTTTTTTTTCTATATTTATAATTTAAAATTTTCGGCTAACAGTAATTAATAAATAAGCTTTTAAAGACAAAAAAGAAACTCAAGATCTCCAAAATAAATTGGCTGCCGAGCGCAACTCCTTTTACCTTTTAAATTACTTCAATAATTAAAATAATAATCTTGTTATAAATTTTTATAAATAAAAGAAAATAATCTAATGTAGTTTTTTCCTCTTTCAAATACACATAATTTAATTTGTTGAAGTCATTCATTTTGTTAAAACGAATTTGAGAATACAAATTAAGCTAAAAAAAACACCATACATTATCTGTAATAATAGCCTTAGCTATTTTGTTATTTATATGAATAGTGTTTTTGTAGCTTCGTTTTTTCAAGTAATCTTTACACATGAGAATGATAAAACGTTTACAATATTTAAAATTTGTCAAAATAAGTAAATGTGATGCGATGTCACAAAAATGTATAACGTGTGCAAAGTTTTGAAAGAATCAGTTGAAAGCACTTAAAATGCTTATTTATACAGTATATTAATGGGCGTGTCCTAAATATGTAATGTGTGTAAAATTTTGATAAAATCGGTTTAAAAGAAATACTTGGAAAGCTTATATGGAATAGACGTGTGACTCCACCAAACATTCTGATAGTAATCTTCCATTAGAAAAATTTTAAATTTTAATTTGTTCTTAATGGCAGAAAACAACAAAGTAAAGACATTAAAAGCCGCACAGGGGGGTAATTGGCAATCTAGCCGGACATTAGGCCAAAAATTATTTCGAGAAATATAAAAATTTAGGTAAACAGCTCGACAGATAACAAAATTCTGCATCGTATAGTGAATTTTCAAGGCTGATGCTTGAGATTTGTCGTTTTGGGACACTGTTAAAATCAGGACAGTTGAGTAAATCGCATACGTTTTTATTGAGTTTATACGATTTTTAGAGATTTGCAATATTTTTTTTTGTGGCTAAACGAATATAGATTTTGTATTGATTTTTTATTATTTAAAAGGCTATATTAACAGCTACTTACATTCATTTTTAGAAAAAATTTATTTTAAATTTTTGTAATAAAAAATTTCTTTCGAAATTAAAAAAGGGTTTTTTTATTTATTTTTTAGTCAAAAAAAAAAGTGAAAAGGTTTTTAAGAGTGAGGGCCATCGCGATCCTAAAAATGTTATATGTATATCATTATAAAATTTACAAGATCTTCTTCCATACTGTAAAAAAAACGCCATTTTTTGCGATTATTTTTCCAAATTTCACCTCTTTTCTGTTTGTGCTCATCTTGCATAGGTAGATACGAGTGAGAAACCTTTTTGTCGGACGTAAAATTTGTTTGACTTCTAAGTTGTTTTAAATAAATTAATTGTTATTATTTTAACAAACTAATTATTTATCTATACATATAATAAAACTTTGATTTTCTGCCTGTCTGTTTGTGTTCGTATCACGTAAAAACTCCTGGATGAATTACAATAACATTTTATGGAGAGGTACTTTAGTAACGTGTTTCAAATATAGGAAATTTTTTCCCATAAAAATATCTCATTACCAAGGAAGAGGGAGAGAACAAATAGTAAAAGTACGCAATTTTACAGATTCAATGGCACTGAAAACTTGACAGCAACTTTTGTTTTGTCAGCGAGTTATTAAAAACACTATTTACAGTGCTCTAAAATAATTATGGAATTTTATATAAATGTTAGATTTATATATAAAGCCTATGTTTCTGAGTAATTACCCAGAGATGGGTACCTTTATATACAATATTCACATTATTCTTATCTGAAGCACTATAAAAGTAATAGTCTAAAAGTGCATTACTTTCAAAGCACTGACGAAATGACAGGTATAGCTAGTTATGAATAAATTAATTATTTTCAGATAACTTAAATACTATAAAGTAATAAATTATAAAAATTACTTTTATTAATATTCTTCTCTTCGACATAAAAGCATAAAATTGAATATTTTTCGAAATAAGAAAAAAAAATTCAATAATGTACATGAACGTTTCAGGAGGTGTGTGTGGAGGGATACCTCCCCCTGCCTATAAAAACTTAAAAATTGTATGATTATAGTATTAAGGCGTATGTAATCCATTTTAATAATTACATTACATTTTCAGGGTCCAAGTTTAGGTTTTTGAACATTTGCTGACTATAAAAGTTGCATTTGCTAAACAAAAGTATGGAAAAACTTAAAAAAAACAATTCAGAGGTAGGATTAGTTCTTCTAGGGGAACTTTTTTCCCTTTGTCCGATTATTCTTATTTTATAGCTTTAACAAGCTTTGACCATAAGAGATTTTTCTGACAAGTTTCATTAATCTAGGGGCACTCAGTCCGGCTATATTAGCAAAATACCCCTACATATGTGCGACGAGGTGTTGCATTTTCATCTATTATTGTAAGAGCTAATTAGCTAATTGTGTATGTGCTCACATACCCTTAGGGGTTTGCGTGGGGGCTCTTGTTAAAACCATTGAATACTATTTTTGTTCGCTATATCAATAACAATGCATTATTCTGTTACCTAGTGTTTTCACATGAAAGTACAAGTTCGAAAAACCAATACACCCTCAGTTTTTACTAACACACTCAAGATATTTTTGCTATACAACTTGATTTTCTGACATTTTTAACAATTTAATGTCAACAAGATAAATAATGTTGCCATAAAAGTTTTATTGAATAAAGAGAATTAACTGGTTAAAATATAATTATAGTTTTAAAATATTTTATATATATTTAAAAATAACAGTAAAATTTTTCTTTAAATATTCACTAACAAGACAGTTGGTGTTATTAAGAACTTTGATTTCATAAAGAAAGCAATTAATATGTATTAGTGTTTTCCTACAAATGTAATGCTGTTGGTAACGTTGGTTGAGAAATAATAAAGCAAGCATTTGAGCAATTTGTCGCTTCGCCGCCATTTTCAAAATGAACTTTTTGCCTGCTTGTGCAAACATGCATGCAAGATTTTCGTATATTTCTCCGCAATTTTCGTAGATAATACTTATACATAACTTGTATTCAAATACTTGCATGTGTAAAGGCAGCGTTAGTGTTTGGTTAAAAATTTCCTTTTCTCTAGTTTAAGAAAATGATCTTTCTGAAAAGAGAATTAAAAAAATTGGATCTCAAGCCAGTTTAAAATTTTATAAAATGAAAAAATAACTCTAAAAAGATAAAATTTCCCAAAACAGCAGAGCAGTTTGGATCACTTACATTATATGACAACTGCCAGTTAAATTTGTTGAAACTGAATGATGGATGATGTTATTGTTTTGTTTTCTAGAAAAGCCTATATGTACATATTTTGCAGAATTTTTCAAATTATGCCAGAAATAATCACTCCTTATCCTGAATAAGAAGTGAAATTTTTGTTACCATGAAAAGTTCATTCCCCTTGAAGTGAAAATTGCAATGGTGAAGTTCACGAGAGATTTTTGTTCCCTTCATTGCACAGCTGTTCAAACTGAAGTAAGCTATCTATGCACATTGAATGTAAACAAGAATATTAAGCTGATGAAACATTTTTACTTTACCATACGTAGTATAAGGTAAAGTATAGTAATCCTGAAAAAAATCGTGGTCGGGATTTTGACGGATTTATACGTTTAGAGGTGTCCTGAATCCATTTTGACTATTTTCGCGATGATGTCTGTTGTGTATGCCACTATTTTTGTGGAGTTTGTACAGGTCATACCGTTTGACATATCAAAATGAAATTTAGTATATGCCTTTGGTATGTGGAGATGAAGAGCTGTATAGTTTTTGGGCATAATCGGGAGGGGGCAAGGGGTAGTTTGCTTACCCCCAAATTTCGTGAACGCTCTACAGGTCATACCGTATGACATATCAAAATTAAATTCAGTATGTGTCTTTGGTTTATGGAGATGGAGAGCTTTATAAATTTTGGCCATAATCGGGAAGGGTCAAGGGGTAGTTTACCTAACACCCCGAATCGAAAATATTTTTTTTTTCGATTTCAATATACTTTAAACTTTTATTCTTTATGTAATATATCCATAAAAATATCTGTTTCCATTTGGTATGGTAAAGTTGAGTGTAGGCCACTCCAGTTTTATTTGAATTAAAATGTTTAGAACTGAAGCAGGAAGAAGAAACAAGAAACATCTAATTTTACGTCAATGTTTGCACGACGGATTTAATCATTTGGAATTAACAAATATATTCTGGTAGTGCTCCATGATTTCCTGACGTCTACAAAAACATCATTTGGCATAATATTCTAATTAGAAGACATAAATACCGCATATTACTTATGTAAATACTTATGAAACCTCCCGTCTCCATTAGCCATCAAACATGTCTTAACAAAAGTCAAAGTTCATTATTTTTAATACTGGTTTTTTATATGAAGTTTGACTTTTGTTAAGACATGTTAGACGGGGGTTAATGAACACAGTTCGCCAGCAAAAATGAAGTGAACAAAACAAAGGGAAAATGGAAATATTCGATAAAGGATTTTTTTTATTGTGGTGGGTATTATTCACGATTAGAACAGCAGTGAAAATGGAAATATTTCGAGAGAGGGGTGAGTTTTTTTTCCAATGGATTTAACATGACGGAAGCTAAAGGAGCAAATTCCAAACGTAACTTAAACGGACCGTAACCCAAGAGACTTGAGACTCTTTGCTCTCCATTGCTTTTAATTTCAGCGTTTATGAGAGTGACATAAACACCTGTTTGAAAAAAAAAACATAGCAAAAGATATAGCACGATAGACTCAACAAGGCCTTAAATTTATATTTACTGTTGTTTTACTGCAATTATTTATTATTTAATTATAAGATTACACAGGTCGCCAGTTTGTGCAGTCGAAAGCGATTCCAAAAAGGACCATTAGGACCGGAATTCGAATTTCGACTACTAGCACGACAATAATTTTAGCAATATTAATATTAATTATAATCTAAATCTAAAATACATTATGAATTAAGAACAACATGTTCCCCACCTTTTAGAAACATAGAAGAAACCGCTTAGGAGAAATGGGATAATGAATACATTCCTCAGATTGGATAAAATTTCTGCTATTTATAAAAGCTATTATTTTCAAACGATTATCATTTAACAGTTTGATTTTAAGTAATTTTTAGTTTGAGATCAAGCTTGCGTTTTGGCGAAAATAAAAATTAGATTCTTTTTTCAGAAACTCAAAAAATCACTTTTTTATCATTTTCATGTGTCAAGAATATCTTACAAAAATATGTATGAAAATTATTTAAAAACATACGTTAAAGGATTAAAATAAGTAAAAAAGTATGATAGGTCGTAATTTAAAGTGTTAAATTATATTACGAAAATAATTGAAACTTTCACAAAATATAAAATAGTACTAACGGAGTAAAGAAATTTATAATTAACTGCTCCCTTAACTATTTCAAATTTTGTGGTTTTTTTTACTAATATACAATAAATGTTTGTGCTTAAATTATGTTTAATTATTTTAACTGAAACCATAAATACATAATAATAGCTTTTTATATTTTTGTTTACCTCTCAATTCATTTTAATATGTATTTTTGTATTTATAATTAATGTATGTTTTTAATAGAGAAAATAAAACTGACTCATAAATTTAATGAGATATTGACTATATTACATTTATTTAAAATAAAAAAAAAATAAAATAAATAAATAAATGAAAATCTTTTAAAATAAGGTTAAAATTGTTTTTGTTTTTATTTTTCAAGTTTTTTTTAAAAAACTACACCTAAAGTTAGGCCACAGCGTAACTATAAAAAAGCAAAAATTATTTATTGTTTTCAAAAGAGAACTTGTAAAATAATAATGCGCAATAAACTAACTAAACTAAAAATAATAATAATAATAAACGTGTGATCGATCGTTTAAAAACAAAAATACTAAAATTTTATGAACTAACTCAAAAACAAAATAAAAATCAAATGAAGTGTAAAATGTATGTGTAATTAAAATGAATTAACTAAATTCTAACTAATAATTACCTTGTCATCATTGTCGGATTCTTCATTGCTGCCATTGTCGCTGCCATTTTCTGAAGAACCACCCTCTTTGTTGGCTTTTATTTTTTCTTGACGATCCATAACACTTTGACGATGTCGTGTCTTTTTCCAGGAATAGTAATATTTAACCAAACTTGCTATTGATTTATCCGGCAACTAATGAAAATCACACATTATTAACCTTCCTTGTAAATAAATTTACTAAAATTAGTTAAGCTTACCATTTGACGTATACGATGAAAACTTTTGCCATGAAATTGAAATGCCTGTTCAAATAGTACTTTATCTTCCACCGTCCATTCATCGGGAAATGGTGTAAAGTTTGCCAAATCCATTACAGCCCGTTCCAAATCATGTTTATGCCAGAACAACATACCCAAGGCCTGTTCACCATTATAACCATATTTCTCTTTGGCAACTGATATGTATTCCTCAACTATTAAATAAAAATGTAATTTTTAATTGTGAGAAAAAATTAAGAAATACGTTTTCATTTGCATTATTGTAAGCTATTACAATAGCAAAATTTTTTTCATCAATGCAAAAGATTTGTATCCAATCACAATGGTTTTTACCAATGGTAATGAAATTGTTTAAATGCTAATTATATAAATACAAAACTAATATCATAAATATTTGTATATATATACAGATGCGGTCAGAAAAATAGCACCAATCTTAAGAAAATATGTATCCGATACATATTTTCCTATAGGTTCAATTTATATATTTTACAATTTATGATAGGACGCTTAGGAAACTGTATAACTACATAAAGAAAAAAATTTTATTTTTGCAAATTGTGTTATTTCGAAATTTATACTTTATTTAAAAAAAAACTTGAAAAACAATCAGTCAAAAAAATATCATTTCACTTCAATTTATACTAATATTAAACACAAAATTAAGAACAAATTCAAAAGAATTATAAATGATGCATTTAATACGTTGAGCATGATTTGTAAATTAATAGCTTGTTGAATGTTCTTTATTTTTAATAACGTCTGCACAACGTTTTGGCATCGAATTTACAAGTTTTTGGCATCTTTCCTTTAGAATTCTATTCCAGATTTGCTGGACAGCTGTCCAAAGTATTGCATTGTTAGATGCATTTGAGACACTCCCTTTTTTATATCTGTCCATAAATTCTCAATTCGATTGACGTCTGGGCTCGGAGCGGGCCAATCCAACGGATTGACTTTATTGCCCCGAAACCATTTTGTCGCAAGCGTGCTTGTGCGCTTCGGGTCATTATATTGCTGGAAGACCTACACCAATTGCATTTCTTCAGAAGCATAAGGGAGCACTACTTCCCCGAGTATACGAACATAAATATTTTTATCCAATGTGGTTTTGACTTAATATCTAGGTCCTACACCATAGTAAGAAAAACTACCCCATACCATTATCCACCGTGTTTTATGATTTTACTGTAAATTTGGGTTGAATTCGGTATTAGGGGGTTTTCTTACATAGGAACGTTATCCCTTACTTCCAAATAATACAATTTTGAACTCATTTACTATTTATTTTTCCGTTGGAATGAAACTTCATTTTGTCGTTGGTGCTATTTTTTTGACCGGCACTGTATATAAAATTACAACAATACATATGGGGAAACCCTTTAATTTATTATTATCATTATTTATTTCTCTTTCCTATACAACAAGACTGGGTCTTATATTTATAGTACAGTAACGCATTACGTTACAAAATTTTATGATTAACAAAATAAATTTAATACATAACTTTTGAAAATTTGAAATTTTATTAGTCGAACTATTTATATTATATACATATGAAAATTTGTAGTCAAACTTAAGTTCGTTTTATTCTCTCTACGAAAGAAACAGCATCAACGGATATCGTTGTCACACATCGACGACGACAAAATTGTAATAGATTAAAAAAATACAATCCGAATTTTCAAATTGTTTTCATTAATCTATTAATATTATCGTCGTCGATGTGTGTCAACGACATCCATAATAAGGCTGAATAATTTAAATTACAAATTAGGTGACAATATTAAAGAAAATTTAGGAAAATTTAATTCTTAGACACCAGCAGAGCGGAATGCACATTTTCTAGACAGCTACGTCCGTCATCAGCACTCTTCGTTTCTTTCAACTTTGGGTAGTGTTAAGTTGTAAACATCATCTATTTAACCATCCAAACTCAGATAAAGGAATATAAGAAAAATCGCATTCAATCATCTATCGTCAGTTGGAGAGAACGAAGTCTACCACTACCACTTAGAGAGAATAAAACGATCTTAAGCTTGACTACAAATTTTCATATGTACTTAATAATACATAACAACAACAAAACAATATTATAAAAAATAAAGAAACAAAAAGAACAAGTTATTATTAAGTTATTGATGAAATTTTGAAAATTTTTAATTATTAAATTTATTTAATTAATTCTTTCTTAGAGAGAATAAAAACGAACTTAAGCTTGACTATAAATTTCATTATATAATATTGATAAAATTTTAAAAATATTTTTAAACTATAAGCATTGTTGTTTATTTGTTGACTTGGTGGAAGATTGTTCCAAAGATAAGCGGCAAACACTAAACATTGATGCTGAGGTATTATATTTTGGATTGGCGATTTAGATAAACGTAATTTTTCAAATATCTGGGTATTTTACAATTTATTATTTTATGCGAATTTTAGCCAAGTTTTCGAAAGAGATTCTGTACAAAGAAATAGAAACAGAGGAGACCTGATCAAACCTTCTCAATCCATACATTTATATATCTTATATTATTATTAAACAATACATTCAGTTTTCTTTTAAAGTGTCACAGCTTCCAAATAATTCACACCCATACATCAGGGAAGGAATCAGGAACGTTTTGTCAAGTAAAGACCTTATTCTTAATGGTGTGAAATATTTTGTGAGCCAAATTGCAATAAAAGTAATACCCAGATTTTTCGCAGTGTGAACAATTTAATTTTTTCGCTATTTAACACAATATCTTCAGCAATGTTGGGAATTACGCTTTTTTACATATTACTATACATTTGAATTTGCTCGGATTCAAACAGAGTCCGTTCTAAAATTAGTTGTCAATTTACTATAGCACATTCTGTTTAATTTTCAAGTGTGTCTCACGGTTGCCAGATTAGGGGATTTTCCCCTAGATTAAGGGTTTTTTTTTCATTTAGGGGAGAATTTGGGGAAAAGAGAGAATTTGTTAGGGGAAAAAATTGGGGGTTAAAAAATTTTGGGTTTTTTTTGGAGTATTTTTGTTTTGCCAGATGCTTAAATGCTCTATTCTATTCCTATTTTTTGCAATTAATAAATTAAAAATATGTAACAATCGGCTGATAGGTTTTTCTAAACTATTTAAACAACGTCTTAGAAAGCTAATTTTTTTGTTATGCGTGTAGCTACACGCATGTCATGAAAAAACAAGAAAATTCGTACATAAGTAACGAACTCTAATTTTAAGAATACTCTTACAACAACACAAGAAACATTCCAGTGGTAAAATTAAAGAGGATTTCTCACTTCAGGCCTTCTATAAGGCATGCTTAGACCTTCTCTGCAATACGATCCTCATTTTTGTTTGCCTTCCAAAGAAGGCCTTTTAGAAGGCATTGGCTTTCTTCTAAAAGATACAGTACACATTCCTACTTCGCTTCTCTTAGTAGGGAAGTAGGAATGTGTACTCATTTTGTATGGCAAATACAAAAGTTCATTGAATTGCCTTTATCCACATCATTACTGCTTGAAATTGAGAAGCTTCTGTGGCGCTTACCTTAACACAAAATACTTTGTTTTAAATTTTATAATTTAATATATTTTTCATCTAGTTCGTATTGTTTTCTTTGACTACAAATTGTTTTAATTTTTTTAGTTGTTTTTTTGGAAAATAAAGCAACCAACATTTATATCGTTTTATTTTTAAAAATCTTTTTTTGATTTTTATTTAAAGTTAGGGATACCTGTCGCGGTCTAATATTTATTTGACAAAAAAAGCAAAAGAGAATCATTAAGCCGAAAAAAATTTAAAAAAACAAAAAAAAAATATATAGGAGGGCGTGGTTTTTGGCCCGCAGCCTCCAAAGGAATGATCCGATGTTGCTGAATTGCAATCCCAAAATTTTCGACAGACGGACATCGCTTAATCAACTTCTCTATGTATAAGGATCCAGAATATACATGGATCAATAAAGTTTAGGCACAACATGATTTTCAAAAGTGTTTCGCCACTAACTTTTCATCTGCATAACTTTATAAAATAATTTATTTTGTTTTGTATTGGATAATTAATCATCATTTTTCGATTTTGTTGAAACTATCAAAATCGAAAAATGATGATTATTTATAAAATAATTTTCATGCTGTTTTCAAGATTGTTAGGTTTATTGACCATTTACACGAAAAATTATTCATATCTTATTATTTCTAATATACAATGGCTTTTAAACTAAAAAATAAGGTAAGTCTATGTAAAAAAAGTTTAGGCACACATGTGAAAATGTTCGGTATATTCGTGGTTTTTGCATGTCTAGTATATGGTCGAACCTCATTTAGCTTGGATAATTGCTTCTAAACGTCTACTCATACTTCTTACCAAGTTAGATGTTTCATCAGGAGTTTTTTTTTCCTATTCTAAGCAAAGTGGCGCTTTAAGTGATTCTTTGGATGTAGTGTGATGTTTCCGTATTTTTTTCTCCAGTAAGTGCCAAATTTGCTCTATAGGATTCGTGTCTGGCGATTGCGGAGGGGTTTTTAACTGTTTGCAGTGGTATATAAGCCATTCCTGCACAAGATATGAAGAATGTTTTGGGTCATTATCTTGTTGGAACAAGAATTTCCCATTTAAGCTCAGCTTCGCAACACTTGGAGATAAGTTTTCTTTTAAAATATTTAAATAAGAGTGCTTGTCCATTTTGTCGTCTATAAAGACAAGATTTCCCACTCCAGATGCCGCCATACATCCCCAAACCATAACATTACCACCACCGTGCTTCACAGTCTTAATAATATTATTTTCTTGAAGCTCTTTGTTTGCTTTTCGCCAGAAGGCTTCAGGCTGATTAATGTGAAGTTTTGCAAACTCTAACCGCTTTTTCTTGTTTATATCTGAAATACAAGGTTTGCGACGGGGAACTCTTCCATGATATCCAGCTCTGTGCAACGTATTTCTTATTGTTTGTGGATTAAGGTCTTCACCAAAACTTTTCTTAATTTGCTGACACAATTCTACAGCTGAAATCTTAGGATTTTGAGCTACTGCAGCAACAATGTTACGCTCCTGACAAGATGTAAATTTTTTTGGACGTTCACTTCTCCTCTCACGATCTAATTTGTTGGTTTTTTCATAATGTTTTATGATGTTTCTTACACTGGCATAGGGCCTCTGTACAATAACACCAATTTCGCGATAGGATTTTCCATGTGCATGAAGATTTATAATAATTTTACGGACATCTACGGAAATTTCTGAACGATTGCTCATTTTGCTGTTTTCGTCGCGAATTAAATACCAAGAATATTTTTTTACATTTAAAACTCTCCCCTAGTGAGGATTTAACATGTGCATAAACATGAATTGAAATAAAAAAGTTTGTGCCTAAACTTTTTTTACATAGACATAGCTTGTTTTTTTTAGTTTTTAAAGCGCTGTATATTAGAAATAATAAGATATAAATTATTTTTTGTTCTAAATGGTCAATATAACTATCAATCTTCATAACGATATCAAAATTATTTTATTAAGTGAAGCAGATGCAAAGTTATTGACAGAACACTCTTGAAGATCATGGTGTGCCTAAACTTTATTGATCCACTGTATATACTTTATGGGGTCGGAAATGAATATTGTAGAAATTACACACGGAATGACAAACTTATACTTATATACCCTTTCCACCTGTGGTGAAGGGTATAATAAATTAAAAGGGTATACGGGAAACCAACACCACAGTTTCGTGATTGCTTAATGTCAACTGTAACAGTTTATACGTCTGCTTTTTAGTGACTTTTTAGTAAATTAACGATATGTAATCACATTTATTTTTAACCGAGTTCAAAAAAAGAAGGAGGTTATAAATTCGTCTGTGTTGCTTTTTTTTGTATGTTTGTGCCTTCAGAACTCGGTCATTTCTCAACCGAATTTAAACATTTTTTCTTTATTAGAAAGGTTATGCTTACAGATTGGTCCCATTTCAAAAGAAGTTTAAAATTATAAAAATTAAAGGGTGTCCCCACACATCATACATGTTCTTACGTGTATTATAAACTTTATAGGTCACCAATTTAAAATTAAATAAATAAATTAGTCAAGTGCGAGTTACACTCACACACGTAGGGTTCCGTACTATGTTCAGTATAATTTAAAAATTCCAGTTGTTTATTTCTTTATGTCTTATGGGACACCCTTAAATTTTAAAATTAAAGTAATATTCGCGAAAATTGCATCATAATTAGAACACCCTTTAAATTTTAATATGTAATTGATTTTATAGCGGCCATGGCAATACACTTTCTATTAAAACATCAGGAGCCTACCTATTGCGGTTAAAAAAATAAAGTAATATTCGTGAAAAACACGTTACTAATGGACACACTTCAATTTTAAATATTTGTTATAGCGGCCGAAGTACCACATCTACTGTAAACATTTCAAGAGGGTATCTATTACGGTTTATAAAATCTTATCACTGTCGGAACACCCTTTAATTTTATTATTCATTATAGTGGCCATGACAACTTCATTTTTATAAATATATTAAGAGTCTACTTATTGCGATTAAAAAATAAGTCACTATAAGTGAAAAACATGTCACTGTCGGAACACCCTTTAATTTTTAGGAATTGTCATATCGGCCGTGGCAACACATCTTCTGTACAAAATTTCAAGAGTCTACCTGTTACGGTTCAAGAAATAAGGCTTTATACATGTAAATCACGTTACTGGCGGAAAACCTTTTAATTTTTATTATTTTTTATAGTGGACATAGTTATACACCTCCTGTAAAAATTTCAAGATTCCACCTATTCATTCAAAACTTAGGATATATACATGCAAATCACGTCACTATTGGAACACCCTTTAATATTTAAGTTCAATTTTGTATACTTGTTTATAAAACAAACATAGTTTTAATTACATTCTGCAAATTGTAAGTGGTTTCCTCTTACAGCTCAAAAAAAAGACATAAACGTAAATTACACGTCACTTTTGGAACACCCGATAATTTTTAGTATTTATTGCTATAGTGGCCACAGTTATACAACTTCTGTGAAAATTTCAAGAGTCTACCTTTTATGGTTCATAACTTAGGCCTTATACATGTAAATCACACCACTATCGGAACACTCTTTAATTTTTAGGTTCATTTTTTTAGACTTGTTTATAAAGCGACCTAAGTTTTAATTACTGTTTGTAAATTTTTACTGTATGCCTCCTACAGTCCAAGAAATAAACACACATTCGTGAATAACACCTCTCTATCGGAACACCCTATAAGTTTTAATATTTGTTGCTATAGCGGCCACATCTTCTGTGAAAATTTCAAGCGTCTACTATTATGGTTCAAAAATTAGGCCTTATACATGCAAATCACACCACTATTGGAACACCCTTTAATTTTTAGGTTTATTTTCTATACTTGTTTATATAGCGAACTAAGCTTTAATTACTGTTTTTAAATCTTGAGACTATGCCTCCTATAGTTCAAGAAATAAACACATATTCCTGAATAACACCTCTCTATCGGAACACCCTATAAGTTTTAGTATTTGCTACTATAGCGGCTACAGTTATACACCTTCTGTGAAAATTTCAAGCGTCTACATACCTATCATGGTTCAAAACTTAGGCCTTACACACATACAAAGCACACCACTATCGGAACACCCTTTAATTTTTAGGTTTATTTTTTTAGACTTGTTTATAAAGCAAACTAAATTTTAATTACTGTTTGTAAGAAATACACAAATATTCGTAAATAACACCTCTCTATCGGAACACCCTATAAGTTTTAATATTTTTTGCTATAGCGGCCATAGTTATACACCTTTGGTAAAATTTTCAAGAGTCTACCTATTACGGTTCAAAACTTAGGCCTTATACATGCAAATCACACTACTATCGGAACACCCTTTAATTTTTAGGTTTATTTTTTTATACATACTTGTATATATAGCGAACTAAGTTTTAATTACTGCTTACATATTTTTGTGTATGCCTCCTACAGCTCAAGAAATAAACACATATTTGTGAATAACACCTCTCTATCGGATCACCCTATAAATTTTATCATTTGTTGCTATAGCGGCCTAAATTATACACCTTCTCGAAAAATTTCAAGATTCTACCTATTAAGATTCAAAACAGCCCTTATAAATTAAAATAACACCACTATCGGAACACCCTTTAATTTTTAGGTTTATTTTTTAGACTTCTATATAAGGCGAACTACGTTTTTATTACAGTTTGTAAATTTTTAGTGTATGCCTCCTACAGTTTAAGAAATAAACACATATTCGTGAATAACACCTCTCTATCGGAACACCCTATAAGTTTTAGTATTTGTTGCTATAGCGGCAACAACTATACATCATCTGTGAAAATTTCAAGAGTCTACCTATTACGGTTCCAGAGATAAAAGGCGCTGACAGACGGACAGACATTGTAGCGAAAACAATAGGGTTACGTTTTTACACTTTGTGTAGGGAACCCTAAAAAAGTGCGTATCACTATAGCTCCCAATAACAAAAATAAAAAATTAAATTAAAAATTAAAGGCTGACTCCATAGGTGACCTAATTTCACTTTTGAATCCTATCTTTTGAACCATTATAGACAAACACTTGAAAGTTGCACAGAATGTTCGTTACTATGTCTGTTATAATAATTAAAAATATAATAATAAATAGTTGATGTAATTTGATGTATATGGACACACAGTTAAAATTTACAAAGAATCTGTATGACAAAGTCCTCTATAACAAGTATTTAAATTAAAATTGAATTTAAAATGTGTCATTTGATATATATGGCCCTTTCTTTTTAACAGTTATTAACAAACACTTAACAATTAGACAAAATATATAATAAGAATAAATATTTAAAATTATAAATTAAAGGGTGTCGCAATGGTTTATGTAATTTGATGTATATGTCCAAACTTTTAAACCGTTACAGACGGTTGAAAGTTACAGAACCTGTATTGCTACGACCGCTATAACAAATATAAAATTTGAATTTGGAAATTAAAGGGTGTTGCAGTTAGTGAAATTTTATGTATATAGGCAAACTTTTGATCTGTTACTAGGGATTGGGACTTTTTCATTTCCGGGAAAACTGGAAAAAAGATATTCACATTCCCAGGAATTCCCGGGGAAAATTCATAGTTTTAATAAAACAAAAAAGAACGCAAATAACGAGTAAATATTAGTATAAACAGTTTTTAAAACTTAAAAACAATTCAGGTGACAAAAATAACAACAAATTCTGAAAAAGTATTTCAATAATTATTTTTTTACATATATGATTTTAGAACTGTTAGTGCGTTTAACAAATCATTAAACATTATTTTCCTTGTTTTTGTTGCGAAAGTATCTCTTTAAAAGTTGGTTCCATTTCGATAACAACACGAACTACTAATTGACGGTTCTACAGATTCGAGTGGCTTGAATAATCTGTTGAACAATTCTGCTAAATAAAGTTTTATGACAGTTTTTGGCACATTAGCAATTTTACCACTTTTTAAATACTTAAGTATCGTTTAGTATCTTTTCAACCATCGTTTTCGAAAGAGTCGAATTAAGAGCCAAAAGCTGATCGTAGAGGGTCTGAATAATAACATCTGCTATTAACAAATTTGTGACCCTGCGGCTCAATGCCTCTACTGCAACTTTAATGGGATTTAAAACGAACACTAAATATTCTGAAATCTGAACATATTTCTCAACCCACAACTCTGTGCAATTGAAATCTATCAGAGTTTTATTAAATGCTTTGTTCTATTTAAGAAACGAATGAATCATTTCAACCATACCTATCTTGGTTTTACATCATGAATTAAACGCGACTCTTTGCCATATTCTTGTGACAGGCTGTTTTCCGAGGACATTTTTAAATAGTTTTACACTTTGTCTTGCACGATCTACTTATAGCATATTTTTAAATTTCTAGAAATATTACAATTACAATCAAATATTTGTGTGATAGCAAAAGAAATGCTTATTTAAAAATAAGAACCACGGATTTTTTTTTTTTTTTTTTTTTTTTTTTTTGTTTAAAGTGCTCATGATTTTAAATTTCCCGTTTTCCGGGAAATTTGCTAAAATTTTCCCGGGAAATTGTTTATAACTTTCCCAAACGCTACCTATCCGCTATATACAGACAGTCGTTTGGCATTGGTTTGACCTGAAGAAAACCGGAACCCTGGGGTCTTGTGCCCCTATATACTCCGGAAGCAGTGCTCCCCCGGTAGGAAATCGACTGCTATTTGCCTTAGATTATTGAATTCCTCAATTAATTTTTCTTATCTAAATTGACATTTTGTGCTACATTTAAAAAATCCCGCTACAATCTTCCGTCTAATAGAAACAAGATTTTAAGTCTGTTTTGAAGTCGGTTTTTTGCATGAATTATTTTATCTAAAAAGGATGAATTTTTCATGGCGTTTCTACTGCGATACCTCGGAAAGATAAAAGAAATAAGACGTTTGCCTCCGGAAGATGTTAACAGGCAAATAATTTTCAGTTTAGCTAATTGAAATCTTTGCTTCAGAAGTTTTTTTTTAATGGACTTTAGCAAATTAAAGAAAGAGTGGCTGATTGGTTTGCTGATCTTCTAAATCCATTTCTGACGCTTCGAATCTTTTTATACAGACAGAAGCGACAGAAAACGAACATCTTCAAAAAAAAAAAAACGATAAAGTAGAATCTATTAACTTACGTTTAGTATCAGGAATATCCTTAGTAGGAGACCAAACAAGCAATGCTCGATCATTAAGGACCTCGGGTTTTCGATCAGGTTCGGGAATTAGCGGTGGACACACGGCTTGATAGTCACGGCCGACGCGGATTTTTTCTAAATGAAAATAAGTGAACAAGAAATATAAATAAAAAATAAATGTAAAAGCAGATTAGATATAGGGTTAAAGAGTAGATATTATTTACCTTCATATTCACTCTGTTTAGTTTTTGATTTTCCATTGCGTTTGATAGCTGAATAGAAAAATCATATTTATAAACAATATCAATAAGTCTATGGACACTTACAATTGTCATCGTCTGAACTTGTTTCGGGAGTTCCAGCGCCACCGGGAGCACCAGCATTTCCACTTGCACTACCTGAACTTGCACCGTGTCCATTAGGGCTGGGGCCACGGGAACGTCTCCCATTACGTACTAATTCTGAGTTACGTTCTGCCAAGACCATGGTATTAAAGGGAGAAGTATAAAAAAACAAAAATATTGAAGTAGTTCACAATGTCCTGTTGAAACAATGGTATGCCACTGAAAAACGCGTTTTCAATTCCAATAGTGGGAGGGGAGGACGCAAATTGTTTTAAACTTTTTTCCTCGGAATTAAACTGAAATCAATCAAAAATCACAAACAATGATTGTTTAACAAATTTTCACAACTATGAAATAAATAAATTAGAATTCTAGTCTTACATCACTATAACATGGATTTGTAACATTTAAATATTTATTTATTTTAAAAAAATTTAAAACTGCAATTTGAAAACTCAGCAAGCTAAAATTCGTATAAAACTGAAAAATCAGTCAATCCGTCACATACAAGACGACTTGAATGAAAATGAAAAAAAAAATTCAGCATTCGCAATGTAGAAAGCAAACCGAAAGTCTCTATTACAATGCACAGCACACTTTTGCAAACGACCAACGATTGCAACAACAACGTCTTTGTAACAGCAATGAAAATACCAAAAATACACCGTGAACAAAATAAAAATAAATAATTTCTTACAATTATAACAATTAATAATAATATTTAACAATTTTTAGATTTTATTAAACATCTCCGCGCGTGTAGAATTTTACTATAAAATTTAATGCACTTTTTACTCTACAATTTTTTTCTTCTTCTAATTACATGCACTCAAGAAATATTACACTCTTATCTGCACTGTATCAAAACTGGATAGTAGTAATTTACCTAAATAAATTAAACTGATGGCTGTTTTATGTTCATCTACACAATATCAAAATTACAACCGTCCTTACTTTCCTACAAAGCCACTACTTCAACACAATGGTGGGTAATGAATGGGCAGGTAAAAATAATACTAAGTAAATTAATGAACAGAGTTGAATTTTGCTGAATTCAACTACACAGCGTACTTTTCGTTAACGACCGTATAAATCAGTCTTTTACCAACAAGCACCTAAGATATAAATATATTAATTAATATATACTTACATCTTTGTTATTTCTTTACGATTTATTCATATTATTCATATGCATATATATATATTTTCATTATATATTTAAATTTACATTGCACTTTACAATTAAACAAATTGAGTGTTATTCAAAGATGCTTGTTGACACATTTAAACTTACGATATATGGGTTAATGTTGTGTTTATTGTACACTCGTAAGTCACGTATTCAGCTGTGTTTCTGGAAGCAGTGTTCAGTGTGTTTACGAATACCGAATACTCGCTTTATTTGTATAATTACTTTAACCCTATTAGGAGAAAAAGTTATTTAAAGGAAAATATGCCAGGGACCGTAAATAACAGTTATAAAAAATATTAAACTCAAAAAGAAACTTTTTATGATAGAGTCAACCGAGATCTATACTGTCATATATATATATATATATATATATATATATATATATATATATATATATATATATATATATATATATATATATATATATATATATATATATATATATATATATATACGGGGGGGTTACCCCCGTCTTCATTAGACATTAACATGCCTTAACAAAAGTCAAACTTCATATAAAAATACACTATTTTTAATACAGGTTTTTTTGATATGAAGTTTGACTTTTGTTAAGACATGTTGATAGCAACTGTAGACGGGGGTTTAAATATTAACATGCCTTAATAAAAATCAAACTTTATTTAAAAAAAATTAATACAGTTTTTTTATCTAGCTTGACTTTTGTGAAGACATATTGATACCAAATAATAACGGGGGTTTAAGACCAGTGCTAGAACATTGCATTTTTGACGAGATATTTGCAAAAAAGGAGAGACAAAAATAATCAGCTAGTCAGTCTCACACCTGATAAACTAAATTCTTCTTGTGTTTTACACAGTGTGGAAAAGAAAAAATCGTAAAATAAAATAATGAAAAATTTATGAAAATTTTAATTAATACATAGTTGTTGACTTTTATTGTTGTACAAATGTAACTTAAGTGCGATTTTTTTATTTTAAAATTATTCTTTCTAAGAGAGAATAAAACGAACTTAAAAGGGCTATTAGACTATGAGATTTGTCTGCAGACATGTACGACGGCATACCAAATCTCACTGTCTAATAGCATGTATGTCGTGTATGTCAGACATGTCTGATGGTTTTTAAAAATTTTTTATTTTCTGAGTCTGTCGTATACCAACACACTCGTCTAATAACGTGTCTGTCACACATTCATAAAAAAAATATTTTCACTTGTTGCCATTGCTGTGTGCACATCGGATTAATAAAAAAAGTGTAATTTTCTAATGTTAGCTTTTGGGAAGAAAAATATTGAAAAATATAAAAGCTTCCCACAATTGTGGCCAATAAAATCTGATTTGTACAACTACAACTTTCCGCTTCATTGCCATGTTTTCTTTTCAAAAAATTTGTTTTACTGAAGTCTGACGTCATACGGTATTACCTGTAGAGCGTTCACAAAATTTGGGGTTAAGGAAACTAGCACTCCCCCCTCCCGATTAGGCCCAAAAACTATACAGCTTTTCATCTCCATATACCAAAGGTACATATCCAGTACGATAGTCATGAAATACACACTCTACCTCTTAAACCCCTTGCCGACAAATCTCGTTTGTCTGCGCATTTTCTGTCCAAATGCAAAGCGGCCTATAGCCCGTTCAGGCTGCCACGAAATTAAGTCATTTTGTGATTTCGGCCGAAATCAAGTTGAAATTACGTAATTTCGCATACATTTTACCATTGCCCAAATTAACTCATTTTACTTAATTTCGTCGAAATTAACTTGAAATTGCTATAGACAACGCTGGTTTTGTAGAAAAAGCTACTTTTTTTGCAACCATGACCATATTTACAACCTAGAAAGTCCGTTATGTTTGAAAAAAAAATTAAAAGCCAAATGAAATAATGGAAATTTTCATAATTGTACATAAATTTTGTTGTAGTGTTGTTTTTAATATTCGTGTATATTTTAAATCAATGCGAAAGTGTTGTACGAAAGCTTTTTGCAAAAGAATTAAATTATACAAATGCAACTAAGCGTGATCAGCTGTTTGCGAAATTAACTCAAATGTCAAAAAGCCCAGTATGAACACTTTAGATTTCATTCGTAATTTCAGCTCGAAATTACTTAATTTCGTGGCAGCCTGAATGGGCTACTAGACACGATCAAAATTCTGGATGTCAAAATCGTGTGTGTGCTGGAAGCTTTGATGTACACATGATGGATGACTCGTCAAGCATTCATTTTAAATTTGATTTTGTGCTGTATATATCATGCTGCAAGTATCGCCACCTCCGTATACAATTTATTCGCTGCACATTTTTTCCTTTTAATCTTGGAGATTTCCATCCTGATGTTGTTTTAATAGCATTACGATAAAATTACACATTGCTGATCATTTAAATTACGGTTACTTAAAAAATTGCACGGTTTCTTTCGTTTTCTTCCGACATTTTTGGCAGCCAAACAAGTCGAAATCTTATTTAAAATTAAAAATTTGTACGAGCTTGTGGAACAAACGCATTATACACATCAAAATGTGAGATCTAGCATGACAGAAATCAAAAAATTTTGATTTGATAACACACACAAATATATTTTCACAAACACTACCACAATGCTGGATGATTATTTTGAACATGTCTAGGCCGCTTAAAAGCAGTGTAATTACGTTGATAAAAGTTCTCCAAAATGTGTCAAAATACTTTGATTATATGAATGACTGGGTTATTGATTGTTGAGTGGCCTTTGTATCCAATGAATTGTCAGTTACCCGAATACTTCCAAATAAATAAAACCGACAACACTAAATGTCAAATGCTGATTAAATTTGTTGTTCTGTTTTCTTCTCGTGTTCGTCATAGATTTTGTACATTTTTATTTGATAGTGAATAAGTTTAATCATTTTAACATCAGTTATCTTAAATTATATAAAATATATTTTTTAAAAAAGCAAATTTTCTTGTGTTTAAGGTTGTGGCAAAAATGGCTTCCCAGCCAGTCGAAACTCAAGGCCTTCAACAAAAGTCTAAACGACCTGCAGGTGAGTTCATACCTTAAAATAAAATAACTTGTCACAAAAAAGACGGAAGTTGTACATACATATGACTAAGGCTATATGAACACAATATTGATTACTTATCTCTTAAAAAATATTTTTATTACAATAAGTTCGTTACTTTATTTGCTGAGTTATTAATCAATTGTTGCAATTACTTACGAATGTTTATGATTTATTTCATTGCAAGATTCTGCCTTTAAACAACAGCGATTGCCTGCCTGGCAGCCAGTTTTAACGGCTGGCACCGTCCTTCCCACCTTCTTTATCATTGGAATACTGTTTATACCTGTTGGAGTTGCTTTGCTCTATTTTTCCGATGAAGTTAGTGAATATGTTATTGATTATACCAATTGCATACAAGTGGGTCAAAAAAATTTAACTTGTTCGGAATATTTGATTACAAATCTTAGTGGTTCAACATGTAAATGCCAAATAGATTTTAAACTGGAAAAGGATTTTGTGGTAAGTTTTTTTGTGTTTTCGCTTTAGATTTCTTAAATATCAGAAAAGTGAAGTGCGACAATAGATTTAAAGCTAACATTTTTGTAGACAAAGTGAATAAATTGGGGCAACCTTTAGTTACGAATTCCCATAGTGCCGTATACTAAGAAAACTCTCATATCGGAAACCTCCAATAACCGGACCCCTAATAACCGGCCAAATTTTGTAAATCCAACTTGTTCATTAGTTTTCAATACAAAATGTATTAAAAAATCCGGACAGTCAAACTCGAATAACCGGACCCCAACACTAAATTTAAAAAAATATTGTTTAAAATATTGCTCATAAGCTTTGTAATACGACAACAAGAGTGGTATTTAAATATGTGTTCTTCTTTTATTCAACTTTGATTCATATTTGTCTTTGGCGGAAATTAAAAAATAGCAAGTGAACAAAAAATAAAACAATTTTTTTTTTAATTTTTATTCTGCGACTGGCTCTGCAGCAGGGAAGCCGGTGTTTGTTAAGTACAATTCGGTATTTTCGTGGTACTAATTTTTAAATGAATTAACTAATTTTTAAATGAATTAATAAAGAACTTAAGCCTGAATAATAATTAATTCATTTAAAACATAGTTAAAATACAAATTAAATTATAAGGTAGTGACAAAATGGCGAGCAGAAAACTTGTGAGATCGTTAGTTATTTATAAAAAAAATGTTTCTCTACAGTCAGCTCCGGTTTGAAAAACAACTTATGCGTTATTGTCATTAATTTTTAAGAGCGATCAGGCCTGTTGCTCTACCTTCGAGGGCATTAGCAAATGGTTTGCCTTGATTAATTAAACCTTTAGATGATAAAACCTGTTGGAAACCAAACGAAAATTCACAAGCCTTAGGTTATTTCCGCCTTAGGAAATAACCTATGGCGGAACAATTTTAAAACTATCAAGTCAAGGCGCCTAATCACCACCACCAATATCGAGTAAACTATCGTATCGAATAACAAATTCGATACGAATCGAGTAAGCTAATTATGCCATTCGACAGGTATCGATTCGGTATTTATATCAAAATGTAATAGATTAATAATAAGTCAACAAGTGAACAAGAAAACACGGTTTAAAAACATTTCCTTTCGAATGAAATTACGATACCTTTTATTCGATATCGATTGCCATGACACCAAAATGAGAAATTACGAGAGATTTTAATCGATATCGAATGTGGTGACTAGACCCAACATCACGACAACCTTGTTAAATATGCCTTGGCTTTTTTATATTTTTAAATTTGTTGGCTATGTTTCATCTGGCCAACTTAAATATTGTGTATGCCACATTTTCGCATAAATTTAATTCTTATTTACACTTTTCACTTTTCGGTTTTATAATTTGTATTTAACTTAGGAAGATTTAGTTTTTCGTTTAATGTAATAAAAACTAAAAAACATTTTTGTTTCTATTTTAGGGTAATGTTTACATGTATTATGGTCTAAGTAATTACTATCAAAATCATAGACGTTATGTAAAATCTCGCGATGATGATCAATTATTGGGTCGCCTCTCACCTACGCCATCGACGGACTGTGTACCATTTGCCTATGCTGATGTTGAACCAGGTTTGCAAAGGCCAATAGCGCCGTGTGGAGCCATAGCAAATTCACTATTCAATGGTAACAATTTAATTAAAACCTTTTCCTTTAAATCTTTAATTCATTTGTAACCTTAACATTTACTTTAGATACCTTAACATTAAATTTTGGTACCACTCCAGTACCATTGTTAAATACGGGTATTGCATGGCCTTCTGACAAACAAATAAAATTTCGCAATCCAGAAGGTAACTTGAAAACAATACTTGACGGTAATTATGCAAAACCCAAATTCTGGAGTAAAGAATTGTGGCAATTGGATGTAGATAATCCGGATAACAATGGCTTTCAGGTATGACTTTCTTATTTTATTATTAATAATAAATATGTATAAAACTAATGTTGTTAACTTTTAAAACTTTCATAGAATGAAGATTTAATTGTTTGGATGCGTACAGCCGCTCTGCCCAGCTTTCGTAAATTATATCGACGCATTGATCATTCGAAGCTTAATTTCGAAAATGGTCTTAGAAGTGGTCAATACACTTTGAATATCGACTATCGTACGTACAATTTCAGTTGTTTAATGTTAAAAATGTGTTTTAAACTGTGATTTAATTGTTTTTTATTTTTTAGAATATCCTGTTTCTGCTTTTGATGGTTCGAAAAAAATGATTTTGTCAACCACTTCATTGTTGGGTGGTAAAAATCCCTTCTTAGGAATTGCATATATTGTTGTCGGTTGTATATGTCTTATATTGGGCATTGCATTGCTTATCATACATATTAAATGTAGTAAAAGGTTTGCTATTATAAACTAATATGCACTTTCATATTAACCTTTAATTAAGTTTTTTATTTATGCACACTCGTATTGTATCAGAATGTGAGTTGAGAAGAATGCTTTACAAATTAATTTATTTGCTTTTGATTTGTACACTACGCCAGCCAAAGTATTTTATTGGAAAAATATTATAGCAATTAAACTAATTATTTTAAATTTTAATAACTTGCACAGAGCTAAAAAAAATCGTTAGACCTTCAGTACATCATGAGATAATAATGTCAAAGGTCACTATCGATCCTACATGTTAAAAAATTCAGTTTTCATGAACTAGCCTTATAAGTTTTTCTTACACCTTATCCTACGATTAACGATTTGTGATAACATGAAAAGGTTGCAGAACCTAATTACACCTCATTTACGTGTAATAAAAAAGTCTTGTAAATTTGTTTTTATTTTCTTAATAATTATTATTATGAGGAAAAAACTTATGTTGTAAAAAAATCCAAAATTTCCTCATACCTTTATATAATTGCGAAATTTTTATATTTTCTTAGAAACATATAGTCAAGACAAAAGTTTATAGAAAAGATTTCATAACTTTTTTAATAACTATCTAGTAGCACTGCCCGCGACGTCGTCAGCGTCCTATCAATATTTTGTTCGAGTTTGCCTTTTGATTTGGAAGTAATAAAATCCAAATTTAAGACTTACTTTCATAGTGCTGCATATATGGTATATAATTACATTGTACAGAAGTACCCGTCTTTGGATAATAACTCAGGAAGTTGCAGTATAAGTTTTATATAAAATTATATTATTGTAAGTTCTCTAAGTCAATTAAATCGGTAAAATTAAATAGATTTTAATAGCGGCACTAAAGTACCTTCGCACAAAAATTTTTCAAAACTTGTACAGTAATCTCTACGTGATGGAAACACGGACCGGTATACAATAGTTCAAAAAATCAGTGTTTCTACATTGTAGCGAAAACAATAGATAGGGTTTCGTTTTAACCCTTTGGGTACAGAACCCTAAAAGCAAGCAATTCGAATTTTTGGCAATGGTTTCCTATTTTAAATACAGTTATAGATCTTTAAATATAAGTAATTTATTTGTTGCATGCTTTAAGGATCAATTGTTTAAATTTTATATCGCTAGTGAACAATTATTTAGTACAGCAATATTTAGTTTTCGTGCTACAATACTGTACTTCTTTCTCTATATAAAAAAGTCGTTTTAGGTTTGTTACAAACTCATGATCTTTGGAAATTTGAGATAGCGCTTTATGCGCGTTTTATGAAACGCTTAATGCTGTATAATGTTATAATTATTAATTAGGAAGATCTTTGGTGCCATGTATATTAAAAATACGCTAGTCGCTTTTTGGAACATTAAGTAAGTCTTTAAAAATACTTCTAAATTAGGGAGTCACTGGAAGATATTGGCGTCTAGGGAATTCTGATTAAATAAATAATACTTTTTGCTCAGCAGTAAGCTTGTCAACTTCAGTTTGACGGATGCATGAGGTGAGTGGTGACTAGGGGTACTTTAAAAGGGGGATGTTGTGGCCATTTTTGTGGTTGTGAATGACAAATAATATCTTAAAACACTTCGACACTAAAACGCATAAGATAGTTAGTAATGCGAATGAAAATGTTCTCGTGAAAACTCCTTCCTAGTTCTTGGGTTACGACCATCCCGACATCCCGAAAGAGTTGGTTCTTAAAAAGGATTTAAATTCCTCCCAAAAGGGTCTTATATACATACATATACTTGGGGGACTACCGAAGCAGTCCTCTAATCTTATGAATCTCTTTTCGATCTCCATCGTTCCCCAATAATTACTAGTACCCAATTTACGACTACCTTACTTTCATTGAGTCTCGTACTGTCACTAGCCTTTACTTTCAGACTGTCGACTGGTAACTGCCCACTTTCTTCCTCATCATCGCAGTTTATAACATTTGCTAAAGGCTGAAGATCCCAGATCGTTCACATTTAATATGTGTCTGCTGGTGGTCCTATGCCTCATGCAAGCCAGTGCTGGGCATTTTATACACAATGTGCGTTACCATCGCAGCCTGTTCCATGTTCTATCTGCAAACTTTTTTTCGAGTTTTATCTTCACAGGTTTAAGATAATCGGAATATCCGAGCAACTTTCTGGCTAAGGGGGCTATTGCTACAGGAGTGCCTCTAAAGATTAACACGCCCAGCTCTTGTGAGGTGTTATAGTCGTGTTTATTTTTAAGAAGCATCTACACAGAGCTCCATTTACGCAGGTAAGTCTATATTAAAACTAGAGTTTGACAGGCTTCCAGAGTTAATATAGTAGCAACCAAGCTCCCTTAATGACACGCATCCCTGACTATTGACGTTCCAACATGGATTAGTATAACTTTATTATTAGAGAGAGAGAGAGAGAGTATAACTTTAGAGCCAAGACATAACTAGGAGCCTGTTCCGGCTGCCACCGCAAGGAAGTATAAGTCAACCTTCTGACAGTGGAATCAGTTATGGTAACGGCTTAAAAGGGTTTTACTGCGTTTATTGAGATTCTTGTGACAAGAGTTTAGAAGATCACTATTAGTGTGCTTAGTGTCAATATGAAACACATGGATCTTTAATAATAAAACTTTCAAGAGCCTTATTTCTGGGTCTACAGGCTATAGAGTTACTATAATACCTTTAAGCAGAACAAGTCCAATAGAATTCCCAAATAGGACTTGTAAAAGAAATCCGATATAGATAATCGATCACGATTAACCTGTACCTGAACACAATTGATCCACTTTTGGAAAGCAATTAACAAAAAATTCTTAAATATGCAACTGGTGACAAGTCTCATATTGCGCGACCAGTTAAAATAAAGGAATAGTGAACGGAAAGTGTTGCTTTACCAGATGTAAAACCGACAGATACAAAATTATCAAAAATTCATTCGAAATAACCATTTTACGAAGTCAGAGTGCGATACAGATTTACGTCAGTTCCTGGCGTGTCGCCTTAAACCCCCGTCTTCATTTGCTATCAACATGTCTTAACAAAAGTTAAAGTTCATATAAAAAAACCAGTATTAAAATTAAGGTTTTTTTTCGTATGAAGTTTGACTTTTGTTAAGGCATGTTAATGTCTAATGTAGACACGCTTCAACGCGTTATACGCTTCTGTCAAATAAAGTTCAAATAGAGTATTTTCATAGTATAAAAAAGTTTGCAACGTGTCTGCCGCATAAAGTTGGTTTTCAAGTTATAAAGACTCTTCTCAAATGGAGGAAAAATTCATAGAAAAAGTAAAAAATATGAATTTTTATATAATAAAGGATTATAAAAATAAAACGAAGAGTGTTGAAGGCAACAAATTTTACGTTTAAAGCGTACAGGGTATACAAAGCTTGCATCGTATTGGGGCGTTCAAAGCGCGTTATCTACTTTCACCCTAACTGAATACGATGACTCTTCAAGCACCCCTGTTTCGCTTATAAGTAGTAATTTTAAAACATTTAAATTTCAGAAAGCACATCGGAATAAATCGTCCTTCCTGCGATTTAGGTCAAAACCACCCCGAGGGGCATAATCAGTCCTCGTGGAGCTACCGGTTCCCGTAGTACCAGTTGTTGTCAGATTTCGAAGATACTTATCTTCCAGTCTTAGGCCCCAGAAAGCTTCCGAAAGTGGTGCCTCCATATATTCCGGAAGCATTGGCGTGAAGGTGTTAGCAGTGAACAATATGCCCTGGGGGGCAAAAATATATTCTTGATATTCAACAACCAAAGGAACTAGACCGGCCATTTTCTTTTTCAATTATTCGCTAAACAACGATAAAATCCTTTTTCCAATGTAGATAACTCCAAACACATTCGAAAAAAATTGTCTTTTTTATCAGTTGTGAGCAAGCACGCACCCATCTTACCAACAGCTTTTTCTTATAGGATGAACATTAATTCTTTTTCTTAATCGCATTAACTTCTTCTAGATATCACCGGTGTGCTTCGCTGCCTCCTTCCTCAAAGAATAAAAATATTATACAAGGATACAATAGTATGCTTAAACATACTTAAACAAGAAAAGGCACGTGTTCTCAGAGAAGCCTATGTCAAGTTTAGAGTGTCACTATTGCAGTTGTCAGAATATAGGATAAATATTTTGTATGAACAGTATCCGGTCCTCCCGTCCTAATCACCAAGCTTCAACTTGAAAAAGGCGTTATTCTCAAAATACAAAATTTCAACCCTCCACCTATTATAGTTGCCTAGGTTCACGACAAAAATTTTTCTTTGCAAGCGAGGTACGCACCCACTTTTCCAAGTCAACCTGTTTTTTGCTCAACTATGCAATATTTGATCTACTTTATTTTTTTATTTTTCTGACTAGCATTTAGGGGATGAACCCCACTTATGCAATGCATTGTGCCAGAACTAAGAAATTAGGTTATGGAAAGGAGAAAAGAGGGAGTAGTGTTACTTCTTTTTGTCCGCTATTAAAATCTTTTTTGTAAATACCATGCTAATGATTTTTTTGCATTCGTACACTAATCCCTTAAGAATGTCGCGGTTGCTTCACGCTGAACTGAGCATTTCTAATATTTTTTTGTTACATACGAGTATAGAAATCACTCAAAGAATTGAGTGCTTTTCATACAAATTTTTAAATGATTTATTTGCTTGCAATACAGAAAAAAATTTAATGTGAGTTGAACTGTAAAAGATCTCATTTTGGTGATTAAAACACAAGAGCGCAGCTGGGTTAAAAAAATGTTTGTACTAGATAAAAAAGTTTTTTTAAGGAACTTTTTTGTGTATTAAAAAAACTTATTTGCGTGTAGTATAATTTAATTCTTTTTTATTTAAACTTTTTTTTAGTAATTTATGCAAATAGTTTTTTTTTTTTTGTTTAAAAGGCTAAGATTTAACTAGTTTATCTTGAGCATACAGTTCATTATGAACTTCTAAATTTACATACATATTTACTTTAATATAATTATAATTACAAAAAAAAAAACAAGATTTGCGGTATATACCTATAAGTGTAATAATATATTTTCGTATTTTCTATGAATTCTTGCGGTTTTTTTTCTATTTTTTGCTATGTTTTGTCTAAGAGAAAAAAGAATGTATTACACCAAATTCTGTTTTTACACGGTATATTGGTTCCAGAAAAAAAAAACCGTGTAAAACAAGACATTGATCGTATGGTGATTGGTCCTCCGTCTCCTATTAAAATAAGTGAAAAAACAAGGATTTTTAACAACAAAAATTCATGTTTATTTTATTGAATCACATACATATATGTATGTACATACATATAATGACTATTTGCACCTTTTATTTGCATCTCTAGTAAATGATGAAGACTTGGGTGCCCCGGTAGACTAGTGGGTAGTGTGCTAGTCTATCAGTCTGCGGGTTGTAGGTTGTGGGTTTGACTCCCAACAAAGACTCTGGATGTTTCACTACAACGAGTAAAATTCTTCGTTACTATGCTTGATAACACACTGTGTAATTTTTTAAGTCATGACAAAATAACCATATACGGACACCACTAAGAATCATTCCTAGGAAGTTCATATGTTCTAGAAAGTTGTTTATTGAGATCTTAGGTTCATTTTTGTAGTTGATTGTTTCCTTGAATTTTGAACGGTTTGCTACCTATGGACCTGAACAGGGGAAAAAAGGTAAAAAAAATTGAATTTTTTAAAGTTTTTTGCGATTTTGACCTTGAAGATGAAGTTTTTTTTGATTTTATATGTTAACAATTTTTGTTCTTTATGACAAGAGCTACAACTTTGCCTCAGAGAGTATATCAAAATTCCAAACGGTTTGCAAAATATGAGCTTGATTAAATGATCATTTTTTTGCAAAAATGACATCGAGGGCCCATAAAAAAAACCTGGAGTACTTTGGGCAAAACTGGGAGACAGGGGTCTTTTTTTTTGGTCTTTTATCACGTAGTGGTGTCCGTATATGGTTATTTTTTCCGTGTTGCACTGTGTAATCTAAGTTAGAATTTAATTTTAAATTGTATTGTAACATTTAATAAATAAATAAAAATGAAGACTTAAAAGATAGTTTCGTCCCAGAAATCACCGATTGCCTAATGAAAATTTAATTGTTTTAATGTTCTTACTATGGCTTTGTTTAAACCGAACATTTTGCCAAGAAAAGTTGAGTCTTCTCCATTTCGAAGGAGATCTAAAATTTTAATTTTGGTTTCTGAGGAAATAGCTTAAGGCCATGATTCACTATCATACTCAGTCGCACGATTTGTCAAAAATTGCATGTGTGCTCAAAAAGTATGACAGTGTGAATTAAAAGTGTATGTGTGTGACAGACTTTTTGACAGATCAGTACGATTTTATAATCTTTTGAAAAAATTCATAAAATAGTATTTTTTCATGCGATCAGAGCTGCAAAATCTTATTTTGTATGATAGTTTGGCATCTACATCGCCATTTTGAAACGAAATTTTTAGTATGATGGAATTCTGTCAGATTTTTTTGTGATTGAATCGTACGATTGTGTAGGGTAGTGAACCTTGGCCTTTAACGTTTTAGTTTTGTATTTGTAGCTTTTGACGTTTTCTTTTAGGGATGCATTGATAGTTCACAAAATATTACCACATTTCAATTGCTCTGACGAGTAAATTTGCTTTTCAAAAAGAGAATTCCCCTAAATTTGTAATATAAACATAAATATGAATGTATGTATGTATGTATGTATGTATGTATGTATGTATGTATGTATGTATGTATGTATGTATGTATGTATGTATGTATGTTTGTATGTATGTATGTATGTATTTCGCAAAAATTAAATTTGACAAAAAATCTAAGCTCAAAAGAAATGGAATAAAATCATGTAAAAAAATTTAATTTTTTTTATTTTCAAACCGTGTTAAATCAAAACCGTGTAAAAACAGAATTAGGTGTATTTGAAAATAATTACGTTTATTGGATATTAAATTACAATTTAAATTTTAAATAGAAAATAAAAGCTTTTCAGAAAAGTTAAACGTGTATTATTGATATTAGCCCAAATTGAAATCGTAAGATATTGAATCAAAATTTGATTTACTTATGTTCTAGCAATTTTAAGTTATTACGGATTTGGTAAGCAGAGTGTTTTAAAATAAATCACTAATAAACTTAATTTCAAAAACATAAAAAAGTTGTCAAAAGTAAAAGTAATACATTTTTGCGACTTATACAGCATTCTTAAAGTATATTTATTTTATAACCTTAAATCATGATGTCTGTCCATCTGTCCATGTGAATGTTAAAATATATTTGTCGAAGATCCCAAAAAAACTTGTGAAGGTTATTGGTATACCGATTTATTAGATAAAGAATCTGAAAGGGGACACCCTATAATTTTTTAATTAATTTTTTATATTTGTCGCTATAGGGGAAAAAGTAATATATACACTCTATATAAATTTTAAGTGTCTGCCTAAAATGATAAAAAGATAAGCTATATGCGCCAAAATCACGTCTTTTATGGGGCACCCTTTAATTTTATTACCTTCTTGTTATAGCGGAGGTAGTAATACACACATTGTTCAAGTGACTTCATATAACTGTGCAGAAGATAAGACCATATATGTATGTACATCAAATTACGTCACATATGTGTACACCCTTTACATTCAAATTTTATATTTTTTACTATATCCACTATAATAAGTATAGTGGATATAGTAATACACATTCTGTATAATTTTTAAGTGCCTGTATTTCACGGTTCAAAGGATAAGGCCATATAATTAGGAAAAGATAGGAACTTGTTTTAGTTTTTTTGATTTTTTTGTAAGCATATCCTTTCAAAAGTTCAAAATCAAGTGGGTTAAAATTTCAAATTTCAAAAACCACAAATTCCCTGAAATTAATTTTAAGAAAAAATTTGTAAAACATTTTTGCAAAAAAGTAAAAATATTTTTAATTGAGTTTATGACCAAATTACATTTTTTTATTGCTATAAAATTGTTTGTTATTATGTTTTTATAATTAAATAACACGGAAGCTCATAAACCACTAAAAATAACTTAATGAAATTTCAAAGGCAAATTGGAAGTGTTTTTTAGTAGAGTTGTGAACGGTGGGCAACCTAGGGTCTTGGAGGTAAACCCCGAAGTTGGGTACCTCGGACGTAATTTTTTTATATGTCATTAAAAGTTTTTTTGTAACTCAAATGTTAATATTTTTGAACTTAGGTACATATCTATGTTCTTCAAAATATCTAAAAAAATTAAAATATCTTTAGTGGTTCATGAGCTACCGAATTATTTCCAAAATAAAACGTTCTAAATCACTATGCTTTCTTATCCTTAAGATGAAATGAAAAATTCTTCAATGTAACTTAAGGGTTTTATGAATTCATATGACGATATATAGTATAGAAATTTTAGAGTAAATAGAAAAATCAAGTAAAAAAAAATATACAGTAAATAAACCTCAGTTAAAATTTGATATTTAAAACAAAATAATAATTTAGTCTATTTTGGAATGCTATGGATCTGGAAATAACACAATTTATGATTTAATTTCTTCGGTATAATCTATACATATAATAAAACAGGACCATTTCCGTAAATGAAATATTTTTCGAAAATTTTGTTGCTGGTGCAGATATTAATCGATATGAAATACAAAACAATAATTTTTGGAATTTTGTATGTCTGTCTGTGTAAGCATCACGCAAAAACTATCAGTTTTAATAAAATTTTGTGGTAAGGTACCTTAGTACCTCGTTTGAAATGCAGAATAGTTTTTTCCCTGTAAATATATCTCACATTCAAGAGAAAAGTATGCAATATTTACAGAACTCCACAATAATCGAATTTTATATAACACATTACATATGTACATTGCAGCCAACATATTGAGTTATAAATCAGAGATGATTACCTCTATTAAAAGTGAATATAAATATAAACCATATATGCAGTACTGTAAAATTAAAAGAAGAGTTATGTAGTTCATGAACGACTTAGTTCAGTCGAACTAATCACTCAGCTGACCTAAGTGAGCTGATCACAGCAGTGAGCTCATATCAGCTCACTACTTCATTCAGCTTACTAGTTCAGACAGCTCACTAGTTAAGTCGGCTCACTAGTTTACTCAGCTCACTAGTTCAGTCAGCTTATTTTCAAACCATAACAGCTAGAGTCTTGACATTTTTACAGAAGGTGTATTACTATAACAATTACTAAATATTAAAGGGTGTTCCCTAGAAGTCGCGATTTTAACGAATTTGGCCTTATTTTATAAGCACTATAGGGAAACATTTGAAATTTATACAGGGTATGTAGTACTAGGCTCGCTATAATAACAAGTAAAAGCGAGTCCCCATAGTAATCCCGGTTAAATCAATATATAAGTTACAGTCAAATATGTAAACAAAACACTTCTACTGTATACTGATTCAACTTAAGCTCAGACAGAGATTTTGCACAAAAATTGCACTGACCAACGGAGCAAATGAACTAAAAGACCAACCTAGTTCAGTAAAGTGATCTGCACTAAAAAGATCGCTCATATTTAATGAACTAACAAGCACAACACTAATTAAAAGCCTTAAAATTTAATATCGATTACTTTCTAAACAAAAGGCAATTTAAATTGCGGATCTGCACCTTTTGGATTTGCGGAACCTCACCCTATTCCAATTGTGTTCAAACTTTACAATTGACTTGACAATAGGAAAAGGCAACTTTTACCTCTATTACATATTGAAATTTAATAAAAATTATTTTTTTGTTCCACCCTAATGTATGTGTAATGTATATGAAAACAAGGTGTACACATAATGTTGACGCTCACAGTATATACTGGTAGATATTATTTTAAAGTATATAGTATGCAGTTTTACTTATTCCGTAATGATTAGTTTAACATTTACATTCTCAACCCGCATTTATTTACTTGAATACTACTAACTTTATATTTCTATATTATTTTCTTTGCAGTAATGCGGAAATGATCAATGTCAATCCTCGTACACCATATTCGTAAATGATAACAGGCAGCATGTTTAAGAATGAAACAGATTTTTAAATCTTTTTAATACATTTAAGTAAATAGTTTTATTGTTATAAGCATTATCAACTTTTGATGTCGTCGTAGTCCTCCTCTCAGTGTTTTTTTATTTCGAACCTTTCTGCACGCCAGATTACTAAGCAGCCAAACAAGGATTATCTTGAATTAAAGAAAAAAAAAAAAAAAAAAAAAAAAAATATGACAAGGCTACAAGGCTAGAAAGTGATTTTTTTTTAGTTTAAGAATAGTAGATAATGAAGTACACATAGTCAGTTTGAAAACTGCATGTTATTAAAAAATTAATTAAAAATTTTTATCTTAAAAATTGTTTTCTTTTTATTTTAAGTTTTATTTTGCTTTCTTTTAATCAGAATACTTCAAAACCAAAAATTACAATCCAACCATTTAAAAAAAGGACTTTTGTTAAGTTTAAAATACATATAGTTAATAATTTTTGTTGTTTTATGTTAAAGTTAAAATTTATTGCTAATCTACACAACCACGTATGTACACGTACACAAGCATCTTTTAAAATATATAGTATTAAATATTTTAAGCACTTTATTTATTACAAATAAAATTCACTTGTGATCTTTTAAACAATTTTGTTTTTTTTTACTTATGCAAAAAAATAATAGAATTTAACTCACAAATTATTAGAAAAAACTATAATTACTACTCAAAAAAAAAAATGCCAAACTTAAATCAGTGCGACAAACGTAGCGTTGTCTAGTGCATATCTTTAAGGCTACAATGTCAAATAAGAGCATAAACATTAATAAATAAAAAGAAAAAAAGGATAAAATCGCTAGATAGACCTTGAAGTCACTAAAATGTCGTTAGTCAGTTCTTTCAAAATCGTCAAAATCGGATATTTATTTCAATTATAAAGTGTTGACGACGCGCTATGTCGATGTGCTCTTTACAATACACATATAAATTGCATAAATATGCAAGCGGTAAAAACACAAATTGAATTTACATACATATTTAGTTAATTTTATTGTTATCTATACATATAATAAAATAGTAACTCATTTCCTGTCGGTCTGTCTTTCTTGTTTGTGTTCGCAACACGTAAAAACTACTGAATGAATTTTAACAAAATTTTGTGAGGAGGTACCTTAGTATTCCGATCCCAATATAGGATACTTTTTTCAGCATAAATATCTTATTTCGAAGAGAAAGTGGAGAAAAAGCAGTGAAAGTCGGCAGTTATGTTACTAAGGATGATACCCTGTATTTAGTATATACATAAACCATTGCTGAAGCACTAACCGATATGCTTAAACTATGCATATCGGTTAGTGCTTCAGTTATGGTTTATGCATTTACTTATTTTAGTGAGGATGAGAAACTTTTTATAAAGTAATTACATAAACCAAAACTGAAGTACTAAAAAAGTAAGGGTCTTTGGTGTGGATTGCTTTCAAAGCAAAATCGAAAAAATTATTGCAAGAACGCTGACGAAGTTGCGGGCACAGCTAGTAATATATAAATTTGTTTTTAAAAGAGTAATAGCTGTGCCCACACATGTTGTGTGCGTCCTGACATTATTTTGTTAGATTTTGCTTTGAAAGTAATCCACACCAAATTTTAAGACTTACCTTATATAAAGGTGCCCATCACTGGATAAAATTCTAAAATTTATATAAAATTTTCAAAAATATTGTATAGCTCTGTAAAAGACAGACAGGAAATTAATGAGAACAGCGCGATCTGTTGCCCAACATTGCTTTAAATATAATACTTTCAAAAATAATAGGTGCCTTAAAGTATGCAGTACCTTTAAATCGGTAAAAAAAAATCGTCGTACTTTCGCTGCTTTTTCTCCACTTTCTCATGGAAATAAAATATTTTTGCAGAAAAAACGTATCCTATATTAGGATACTAAGGTACCTCCTCACAAAATTTTGTTAAAATCCATACAGTAGTATGATAAGCTAGCAACAATTCAAGAGCTAAAGAATGAGAAAATTCGGCACATTAACGGTATAGAACGTCATCGAAAATTTTGAGTAGTGGCGGCTATTTGGCAGATATTTTGTTCCATACATATTTGAACCATACCAATATTTATATGTACATATGTATATGCAATGATAATCGTTAAAAATTCGCAATATTTAAAATAAATAATTTTCTCGTAACCTTTTTATCTGAAATAAAAAAATAACAATTATATTCGGGCCTTGATTTTATATATGATATGATATGTATGTATAAACTGAAATGATTGAAAATATACGCGTTCAATGTCAATTTATGTTGATGGCGCTTCCTTAAACAATAAAAATTCACTTGCGATAGGGTGTCAATATCCTCAATCGACAAAGAAAGGACGAAGGCACTACTGGGCCGTGAGAGAAACTCGATATAGATTCTAGTAGGCATTATAATGTAGCACTGTATGATGGAACGTATGTAGGGGCGTCGGGGAATCTCTTGTGGTAAGATCTGCAAAAGCAGTCTGGATGAGTAGAAGGATAAGTCAGTTCAACACCTTCTTTGCGACTGCCCGAGCTGTACAAGAACGTTGACTCAAATTCCTGGGCCAAAGATTGTTTCAGGACCTCGACTGTCTTAGGGTGCGTATAGAGTGGCCGCTTGTTGCCGAGCCGACTGACGCTTATTGCGAGAACCAATGCGAGAAAACTAGTACTATACAAATTAGTACAAATAAGCGCGAACAGTTCATAGTGGGCGCCGAGCTGGTCAGAGTGCAAACCTGATTGAATGCGAGAAAACAGTTCAAAAACGTATTTCAGCGCCGAAAACATTGTTTATGTTATGTTGTTATGATTTTAACATTAAAAACAAAAATTTAAGAAAAAGTAAATAAAACATGCAAACAAAAAATTAAAAAATAATAAATTTTAAAAAGAAAATAAAAATTAAAAAATAAAATAAAAATTAAACAAAAAAATAAAAAATCAAATAAATAATAAAAATTATAACAATTATAAAAAAAAAAATTAAAAAAACATAAACAATATCTAAAAAATAAATGTTTCAAGAATAATTTAATTTCACAAACACGAATGAACAACAAACCCAAATGCATACAAACATACATAAAACACAAATAATAGATAAAAAACAAACTTGTTTTTCGCATGAACAAGTTCTCCCAATAAGCGTCAGTCGGCTCGGCTCGGCAACAAGCGGCCATTCTGTACGCATCCTTAGCGACGTGACCTGGCTAGACTGAAAGGTTTTGTGAGAAGCTCTGGACTGGAGGTACTCGAGTTTTATGAGGTCTCCAAGTGAATACAGATAAACTTTCACGAAGGGGGTGTCCTTTGGATTTCCATTTGATTATGGATTATTTACATTCAAATTTATTTTTGAATTGATTTTATTGCTAAATTCTTAAATAAATCTTTGGCATTACGTATTGCTTCTGCGTCATCAACAGTCAGCTCATTAAAAAAATTGTTAATTTCTGTAAAGTTATTGTAGTAATTTATAGCAGCTTTCTTCCGAAATCCCCATGTAGTTGTACAGGGCATTGGGGATAGCTTATACTTTTGATATATAGACCCATACCCTAAGAATACCAGCTTTGCACTTTATTTAAGTGAGTTGAATCGAATTTTCTCAATGTACGCTAAAATGACAAAATGTTATCGGACTTGCTAGGCGGTGAGAAAGAAATTAATCGGCGGAACTTGCCAATTCCAACGTGCGTCAGCATTGCTTGAGCAAATACTTAAACGAGATGTTTTCTATCTGCCATTCAGACTTGATATTTATGAAATTTTAAATTAATCCCAATCCAAATTAAATAATCGAAATCGTTTTGTTGGGTGTTTAAAAACGAATTCCTAGCAATTATTTTATTAGTCATGCTTGATAGATGATGGAAAACAATATTGCCCAAAGCGATGGAAGTTCTTCTTCAAATGCATGAAATACAGTGTTTGCAGAAGAGAAATATACATAAATAGAAAGACATATCTGACTATGAGAAGGACAAAACGTCCGACGAAGACAGTGTGATGATTTGGAAGATAGTAGCGACAGTAGCAACTAAGTCCGAGAAGGATGTTTCCTCGCACAACCTACGCAGTGCAGTGAAGCAACATGTGACACAATTGGGCTATTTGTGGCACTTTTGAATCTTTGATGGCCCTGCAGTACTTTCTAATCTATTTTAGCCCTTTTACTTTAAAATTCAAGCAACTAATTTAAACCGTTCGAACGGATTGAAATGGACTAAACGCGTACGGTACAATTATATTTTTTAACGGCCATGAATCACTATCATACTCAGTCGTTCGATATTTTCGTTAGCATGTTAGCTCAAAAAGTGTTAATAGTCTTTTAAAAATTCATTGCAAAATCTCTTTAGCAGGGTAGCAGGTGGCATATAGGCCTCTCTTTTTCTTTTTGTTTAGTTTTAAAAAAATAAAATTTTGTGTCGATGCTTTTTTAGGGAGTGGAGATGGGGTGGGGTGAGGTACGAACGAAAAAAATGTTAGAGGGAAAAAATGAATGGGGGTTTGGTCATAAATGCCACCCCTAAAGGATTGACCTTGGGGCGGTTGTGGGAATTTTAGATGATTATTACAACTTCACTCTACCGGGATGAGGAGCCATTTGTCAATACCGCAAGTCTCCCAAATTAAATACACTAGAGTATTTAAGTCTTGTTACTAAGGGTCTGCATAAAGCACTATCACCACTAAAAGTGCTCTTACGCGGCGTGTATTTGTCATATGACTTGTCAGTATTCCATGTGTAAATTCTATACACGTCGTGTGAACATTTTTAAACATAACATGTGTATTTTGTATGTGTACAATACATAGGACATTTTTCATTTAGAACATGTTCTATTTTGATCTGACAAAGCATCTGACATCCTGTAATGCCAATTTGATATTTTGTTATTTTATGATTTTTATGGTACCAAAAACACTAAAAGCGTGGCAAAAGCACTACGTTTGCACATTTGCATCAGCTGTGGTTGGCAATACAAAGCTGTGTGGCGGAAAAATTATATATTTTAGGTTATGTCAGATGTAATTACACATGTACGTTTGAAAGCAAAAATTATAAACCGCATGTAAAATGTCTATTTTGACAAACACATGTAATTACATATGGGTTATCAAACTGACAAGTCATATGACAAACACACGCCGTGTAAAACCATTTTAATGTTGTATGTGCTTATATTTTAGAAATTAGAATTATACCTAACTTTAGTCGGCTTGAAGCAGACATAAGCGCTGTCGTCATGGCAACATGATGCATGAACTGGTAAAAGTGCAATCTTTGTTATTGCATGAAGTATTTAACGCAAACGACAAGCGCCATCATAAACGTTAAATCAAGTACTTCCTTAAGGATCACCAAATTGATGATCCTTAAGGTTATCCATACATACATACATATAATAAAATAGTAACTCATTTCCGTCTGACTGACTTTTCTTTTGCATTTGCATCATGTAGAAACTACTAAATGGAGGTGCCTTAGCATCGTGATTCCAATATGGGATACTCTTTTTGCGGAAAAATATTTGATTTCCAAAAGAAAGTGGAGAAAAAGCAGTGCAAGTACGCGGTTATTTTAGTAGTAAAGTAGTAGTAGTGTGGATAGCAAAATATTGCATGGTCACTGACCAGATGCCATATTCTGTAATTCTCGTAGCTAAATCTATCGCTACATTTCTAAAAATGCACAAGCAAATTATGAGTGTTGTTGTAAGAATATTCGTAATTTTTTGGTGTATTTTTAGAATTTTAGCGATAGATTTAGCTACGAGAATTACAGAATATGGCACCAGGTAGAGCTACGAGATACAGCATGTGGTAGCTGATAATATTTATCGTGTGATTTCGGTGAAGATAACCTGCAAGCAACAAACATCTTATGCACCTTGAAGACTTTCATCAAAACTTAGTTATTTCTTCAATTTATTAATTCCCCACCTAGATTTTCTATTCGGATTCGAGATCGCTTCTAATTACTCCTGGGATCGCAATTTCAAAGATTATTTTGAATGTAATTTCTAGTATTGCTATTGATCCACAGAAAATCCTATTATTGTTGAATTTACTATTTGCATAGGGTACATATATTTACTAGAGAATCATCGCTAAATTATATTCAGATTATTAATTACGGAAAGTTTTTTTTTAACGCCTCGTAATGTAAATTTTTTCTAAATGTCAAAATTTTATCAAATAATACTGTGTTGATTGATTATTATCTTAATTATCTTAAAAACAAAGTTTAAGGACCACTAAATCTCTGATATTCATCCTGAAAACCCGCTATTAATGTTCAACTGTTAATGATTCAAAATTCGACACAATTGATTGGATTGATTTGTTTACCAGACAAACAACCTCTCAGTGCTATAAACTATTTTTAAAGAAAATGCTAGATATCTGTTGTAATAACATTCCAAATAGAAAAATCAAGGTTTTTAAACTTCCTTGGTACACTAGTGATCTAAAAAACTAAAAATGTTGCGTAATAAATTTCATAAAATGTTAAATTAGTTATTACAGGTAGGAATTTCATTTCTTAAATAAATTTTTTTGCAAGCGATTTCTCTTGTCGAAGGAGCAGGAAATTAAAAGTAATCCAGAAGCGTTCAGGTCTTTTGTGAAATCTAAATAAATCGTCTGACATTCCGTCTAAAATACATTTTGACCGTAAATTTTCTGGATCTTGCGATTATGCGGTTAATATGTTTTAGTTCGAACTTTAAGTCGATCAGAGATTATAATATCCCCGCTTTGGGCTTCCTAGTTTTCTCTGAGGATTATGTGAGTGATGCTATTGCCCAAGTCAATAATACCTTCAATCTGTTATGGGGGCCTCTGCACTCATTTATTTAAAAAAATTGTTGCATTGTTAGTACCTCCTCTGACTTTTTTAATTTTAATATGTCGCTTAAAGAGGGTGAATTTATTAGCAGGTGAAAGACCACAATAGTCACTTCTGTCTGTTTTTAAGAATAACAATAGAGATGATGTAATATGCTATAAGTCTATTTCTAAATTATCTTTTGTGTCTTTCGAGCACGACTTGTATTCTGATTTACTGGTTTACGGTAACAAATCTAACTCTTTTCAGCTTTTCAAGTCGGTGTACCTCAGGGTAGCATTCTTGACCCATTATTATTTAATTTATTCATTAATAATATTGGTAACTGCTTTTTAAATCGAGGTATATTTTATATGCTTAAAATTTTTAATGAAATTGAATTTGATGAGTGATCCAATTTTATTATCCTTATTATACAAAAGGAGATAATAATCTGAGCAATTGGTACGACCTTAATAGTTTGCATATAGATTTTAGTAAATGCTTTCGCTATGTTGCGACCAGAATAAGGTCAGATATTTTGTGCATAATTTATGAATACAAAAGTTTTATAAAAACAATTTTTTATAAGTTACATAATTATAAAAAAATCACTTTGCATCAAATTTTTTTCTAAGAATTTTTCAATTTTAGCCAAATACCGAGAAAGTCCATTTTAGATCACTCTGTTCCCTGCGATATAGTTGAAATTGAGTAGTAATTTTTTGGCTCCCGAGGTACACTTTGTTCATTTTAATTTCCAGAAAGAATCTAAATCTTTTATTGAATTGAAAAACTGAGTTTCTCTTTTTTAGGTCCATTATTATAACTTGTCAATAGCTAAAGTTAGGATTTTAACGAAGAGATAAGTAGTTTTCAGTAGGGTCAGGCTCGTTACTATAAATTGCCTTTAAAGTATGTGATAGTTTTTCACGTACTTTATAGTAATAGCTAGACCCTTGATATAATTATAGAAGGTGTGTTATTATGGCCGCTATAAAACCAATTACCAAAATTTAAAGGGTGTTCCATTAGTGACGAAATTTTCGCGAATATGATATCATTTTTTTAACTGTAAATTTATACAGAGTGTAGAACATTATGTTCGCTATAGCCAAAAATATAAAATTTAAAGGTTGTTGCGAAAGTGACACATTTTACGTATGTGTCCTTATTATTGAACCGAAATCTACACAGAGTTTGTATAATTTTGTCCCCTATAACAAGTAAATTTTGATTATTTGACCTTATATTTGAACAGTAATAAGACTAACCCCCATAACCCCGATGTGTTTCTTAAGTGATTTGCACGAAGTAAATTTGCCCAGTTGCCGCGATGTCTTATAATATTTTTTCTGAGTGATCCGACTAAAAATAAAATTTAAATGTATAAACTGATTCAAATTTGGTACAAGTTGAATATTACCATAAGTACAAAGAAAACCGTAATAGGTAAACTAACTTACGTAAAAGAAACAAAAGTCAGATGTAGACGTGACTTTTGTTCCAATACACCGCGTTTGTACGAAAATTTAGTACCTTGGTACTTTAATGTAAAGTATTACGAATCGGTATTATATTTTTATAGAAGAGCACTTTTATTTGTTCAACGAAATATTTGCTAGAAACTCTACGAGAAATTCTAAATAATGTTGTTCAAAATAACTAATATATTGCTCACTCAGATAATGTGCTTATAACA
>OX451218.1:31033525-31073142 GCA_949628195.1 Phasia obesa | reverse complement strand
GAAAAGACATAGTAGGCTTTGACAAAAACATTGGACGGCAGAAGAAAACAGAAGCGAGATGAGATAGAGTTTGGATAGAGTTTTGTAGAGACGTTAAGAGGAAAACGACCGAGTTTAAACAGGGACAGAGACAGAGACAGAGACGAGAGGAGCAATAGTAAAATAGAGTTGTGTTAAAGAATGTTAATTTTAAACTTAAATATAATTAAAATAATCTGTGTAATATAGTAAATAAACCTAATATAAATTAATTAATTAACTAACTAATATAAATAAATAACTAAAGTTAATAACTAAATAAAATATAAAAACTTAATCTAAATTTTATCTATTTTAATCACTACATTAAAAAATACTTATTAAAACTAACTTATAAAACTAAAACCTATTAAATAAAGGACTTAAAAATTCCAAACTTTAAGCTTTTATTTAAAAAATAGGGAATTTAGACAAAAATTCCCACATGTATATCGCCGACATTTGTTAACTCGATACATCAACATTTAGTGTTGATATATTTTAAACCTTTTCATATGCATATATTTTAGACCTGATTTATTGTTTTGTATTACTTTTTTTTATTGTATCTCCAACATGTTTGAACTAAAAATAAGTACTCAGATCCCGAAAAAACTTGAAAATAAAGAATAACTAAGTACAGCCAGTGCACAGTGGGACAGAATCAAAATATTTTGGAAATAACCTAGTCATTTATAAAGGCCAGGGCCTATTGATCCACAATTTGACATGAACATAACAGAGGAGTATCTGAACTTAAGTTTTAAAGAAAGATACCATTCAACATCCAGGGGTAGCGCTATGTGGTCTCAAATTTTGTAACCTCGCACCCGAAAATTCTTTTACAGCTTGCCATTTCTTGAGTTTTATTCTGATTTTTTTAAATAAAACATGGTCTTAAAGGTCTTGTCAATTCCTACAAAACCATGTTATCTAAATTTGCAAATAGTAATTGAAAATTATTGAGTTATAAGAATTTAAGATATACAATTTTTGATTTTTCGCTACCTTGGTCCAGTTTTTTTTAAATATTGCGTATAATTTTTACACAATTTTTTTTTAAATCTTTTATCGTAGTTATAGAGCCAAATTCTAAATATTTTTGATAAATTTGAAGATTGTATCTTAACTGAGTTATTTATCAGCTTATGTTATCATAACAGTACCATAACATAACATAAATCAGTAACATGAACAGATAAGGCGCCCATACACGTCGTTCTTTTATACCAGTTTTAACTGCTCGGTTAAAACGACCATATCCACACACAACACGTTTTTTACTTCAGTTTAAGACGTATTTATTTTACTTGGTGGCATCATGACGGCAACAATAACAACAAAGGTGCAAATTAAATGGCAAACTATTTTAATTTGTTTCCATAAATAAAACAAAAAAAAAACCATGTCAAGTTTTGGATCAATAGGCCAAGCCGTTTATAAAATTTTAGGTTATTTCCAAAATATTTGTCTTTGCAGTGCAAGACACAGATTGTACGATGAAGGATTGCGGTTCATTTATTAGTCATCTATTGGTCGCGCTTTAGGGCCGAGAGGGATGTGTTTCAAGCTTGTTTAAATATGTTGCCGTATGTTTTGCCAAATCCGTTTGGCACGTTTAGATCTTTGTTGACGTTTGAGTTTTTTTATAAGCCAGTGTGCAAATGTAAATATTCGTAAAATCATATTTTTTCGCCTTTGATCCAAGTTTGAATTGAATTTTATAACATAATATTAATTAAAGTTTCGAATTGTAAACTAAAAGCTTGCAATCTAAACTTAAGTTTGAATTTCTTGCAATAAGCCAATTTATTTGCACTACTTTTAACTTCATTTACGTTTATTTTGTTCTAATGCAACTTTTCCAGATTAAGCGTCTATCAAGATGTATGCCAGGGTATTTAATCCTCTGAGTGTTTCGGTATGATTTGGATATTTATTCTAGTAGAAGGGTTGGAATGTCTACGTAGTGCGAACGTTATGTTTATTAATTTCTAACGAGTGATTTTTTAAGAGCTTGAGAACTTTTTTTTTTAAAAAAACGCATAAAATTTGCAAAATCTCATCGGTTCTTTATTTGAAACGTTAGATTGGTCCATGACATTTACTTTTTGAAGATAATTTCATTTAAATGTTGAACGCGGCTGCGTCTTAGGTGGTCCATTCGGAAAGTCTAATTTTGGGCAACTTTTTCGAGCATTTCGGCCGGAATAGCCCGAATTTCTTCGGAAATGTTGTCTTCCAAGGCTGGAATAGTTGCTGGCTTATTTCTGTAGACTTTAGACTTGACGTAGCCCCACAAAAAATAGTCTAAAGGCGTCAAATCGCATGATCTTGGTGGCCAACTTACCGGTCCATTTCTTGAGATGAATTGTTCTCCGAAGTTTTCCCTCAAAATGGCCAAAGAATCGCGAGCTGTGTGGCATGTAGCGCCATCTTGTTGAAACCACATGTCAACCAAGTTCAGTTGTTCCATTTTTGGCAACAAAAAGTTTGTTAGCATCGAACGATAGCGATCGCCATTCACCGTAACGTTGCGTCCAACAGCATCTTTGAAAAAATACGGTCCAATGATTCCACCAGCGCACTGTGGTCAATATTTTGAGATAGCGGCCAAAACTCCTTTTGGTTTTTGTTCTCCGATTTTAAAGTTATTAGACTCATATGAAAGTAGACAGTAGTAAACCTCGGGAGCCAAAAAATTAGAACTCTATTTCAACTATTTCACTGAGAACAGGGTGGTCCAAAATGGGCTTTTTCAGAATTTAGTAAATTTATGATATTTTTAGTTAATTTTTAAAGTTTAAATGATAATAACTTTTTTGTTTTTCAAGATTTTTGGACGAAATAAATTTTGTGTTGTAAGTTAACTTATTTCCTATTACTGGTAAAAAAATTGAAGCTCTACTGTTTTGAGAACAATTTAAATATTTTTTTTAAAAAAGGTCAAATTTCTCGGAAATTTCCTACTTCATAGAGCACAACTCCTGTGAGTCAAGCTGAGTCAAAACACAAATTTACTATTTTGTAGTCCTAACTCTCCCCAACATTCCTATATATACATGTCCATGCATCGGGACTGCACTTTTTGAGCTACAGCAATTTTTCTGACCAAAGGTAAGATATTCGGTACAAATGCACGTCATATTTTTTGAGAAGTTATTTGTATGTGAAAGTGGCTATTATCCATATATTTTGATGAAATTTTGTACAAGAGTTCTTATTGACCCAAAAACTAATTCTGTTGAAATTAGGAGAAGTTGGCCCATATTTGGACCTAGTCCACATAGAAGGGTGTATCAAAATTTTGACAAAAATGACAATAGAACTCTCAAATTATGTGGTATCTGGCAATTCATTTGGAAAAGGTAAAAAATGATTTTATTGCCATCTAATATTACATAACTTAAATACCTGAAAATTGCAAATAAATTTAAAACCAATGGAAATAACTGGTAAAACCAAGTACCTGTTATATTATGTTTCAAAGAGGCAAAAAAGATCATGTTGAAACTTCGAGCAATAGTATATTAATCCATGCATTAATTTTTTTCTTCATTATTGTTTAAACAATGGCTAAATTCAGTTATAGTGTTCTATCTGATATATATTTTGAACAGAAAGATGAAAACGACATTATTTTACATCTAATGAATAATCCATTCTTCATAATATGCGACAAACAAGAAATTAAAATTCATAACTTAAAAATAAAAAACTTTTTAAATACTTTAAGAAAACGGTACAATCAATGTTCCAGAAACAAGAAATTGTTTTACTCACGCAACCAAGAATGGCTAAGAAATAAACTTATTTTTCAAAAGCCATCAGTAACTACCACCTAAACTGGAAAAGGTGGTCGACCAGCAAAGCCAACTGCTATTAGTGTAACTTCAAGTTCAGCAGAAATAAAATTGCAGGATCTTCTTGAACACACTGCAGAACGATTATTAAAGACATTTGATGCTGACTATTTAAAGAAGTTTAAAAATTGCAGCATGACTTTAATTTCTAAATGGAGATGTGATGGGTCCTCTGGCCAGAAACAATACAAACAATGTAATGCGGAAAATTCATCAGATGCCAATTTATTCATGATTTCTTTCGTTCCATTACGTTTAACAAAAACTTATATTGGTTCAGAACCGTCAACTAGTAGAGCTGCAGAGATAGATGTATGGAAGAATGAAATTCCCTCGTCAACAAAATTTTGTAGACCAATAAAGTTTGCTTACAAAAAAGAAACTAAAGATGTCATAACTGAAGAAGTTGGCAAAATAACAGATGAAATTAAAGAACATCAACCAGTGATATTTGAATTTAATGACCAATGCATCGAAGTTAACCTTAAAATGTCACTTACAATGATCGATGGAAAAGTTGCACAAGCTTTAACCGAAACAAAGTCTTCGTCAAGCTGCACCATATGCCAAAAAACATCAAGTCAATTGAGCCAACCACCAACACAAGACGATAGTTTTAATGAAGCATATGAATTTGGAATGTCACCTCTTCATGCTAGAATTCGTTTTATGGAGCATATTCTTAAATTGGGATACGATTTGGAATTTGGCCCGTTAGGCGAAACAGTGAGAAACAACAAAGAAAATTTGGAAAAAAGAAAGCAAAGAAAAAAAGATATTCAAGAAAAATACCGTAAGATAGGCCTTATAATTGACCAGCCAAAGCAAGGAGAAGGAAATTCTAATGATGGAAACACAGCAAGGAGATTTTTTTCCGATCCAGAAACTGCAGCTTCTATAACTGGAGTAGATTATGATTTAATACGACGATTCCAAATCATATTAGAAGTTATAGCATGTAGCAAAAAGATAGATGCAAAAAAAATTGGTCAGTATGCTAATGGAGACATATGCCAACCAAAGTTCACAAAATTTTGTTCCATGGGGAACAAATAATTCAGCACAATATGCTTCCAATTGGAGATCTCTCAGAAGAAGCGCAAGAAAAAAGGAACAAAGACTACAGATTCTTTCGCGAGCACAATACAAGAAAAATTTCCAGATATTGTACTAATGAAGATCTTATTAATATTTTGTTGTGCACATCAGACCCATATATGTCCAGTATTCGACAAAAATCGAAATCAACCTCATTAGAGTTAGATGAAGAAGCTAAACAACTACTGCAAAATGAAAATCAAAGTTATTTGGAAGAAATTTTTACTAATATTGTTTAATTAATACTAGTTTAAAGATTATACATTATTTCTAATTTTAGTATAAATTTTTATTAATACATTTAAATAAAATATATGTGCACTTTAAATCAATAGTAAAAGTTTACTTAAAATCTTATCGATGTTGTGTTCTGTATATAATATATCCAAATGGTATTGATATTGTTGGGAATTTTAGTGTTATTTTTCAGTTTAATCCTCACAAGAATTAGCTTTCTTCCAAAAAAACCAACCTTTGGCCCCTGTGAATATTAAAATCAAAAAATTGTCAGGGGCCAAATGTTGGCATTTTCTGACCAAAATTAAGTTTAGGAATAATAAATAAGTATTGGTTGTAAAATACGATTGAAGAAAATAAGAAATTATAAAAAAATACCTATTTAAAATGTTAAAAAATATTCAACTTTTACATGGAAACTCAACAAAAAATTAAAATGCATTTTTAACTCCACATTACTTACGTTCCTATCAGTCGATTTTTACGTTTGAACACGCAAATTGAAGCTTAAAGTCCCTCCTATTGAACAAAACAAATTGCGTAAAAAAATACCAATCCGGTCAAAAGTTATAGAGTTTTGACCGCTATCTCGCGAAATTGACCACTGTGCAGCGTACAAACCACACCAAACAGTGCATTTTTCGGGATGCATGGGCAGTTCTTGAACAGCTTCTGGTTGCTCTTCACTCCAAATGCGGCAATTTTGCTTATTTACGTAGCCATTCAACCAGAAATGAGCCTCATCGCTGAACAAAATTTGTCACATTTGAACATTTCGAACCGAACACTGATTTTGGTAATAAAATTCAATGATTTGCAAGCGTTGCTCGTTAGTAAGTCTATTCATGATGAAATGTCAAAGCATACTGAGCATCTTTCTCTTTGGCACCATGTCTGAAATCTCACGTGATCTGTCAAATACTAATGCATGAAAATCCTAACCTCAAAAAAATCACCCATTATCTCTATTTTTGCATCAATAATTACAAATGAAATATATGATATTGGGTTGCTACTTGGGGACTTTCAATAATGCTTAGAAAATGTTGAACTATAGACGGTAATTGACATATCTCATATGTAAAGCAAATATAAAATGTGTTCCAATATTGTACCTTGGGGAACTCCTTCTTTAAATGGCTGGGCTAGTTTAAAAAATCTCCTTCTTTAAGTATAAATTTCGCCCAGTTAAATAATTCATAATTTAATTACAGCTTATACATTTGTTAGAGAGGAATTCCTTTAAATTGTATACTAGTCCTTCAAAGCATACTTTCGAATAGTTGAGGTATGTCAATTAAAAGCGTAGAACAATATTTTCTTACCCCAAAGGCCTCTTATACTTTATTTACTAATCTGTGAGTTTGTTCAATAGTGATATCTTTAAAGTCTGAATCGATAGTTCAGAATACATCCATAATACATACATAATTATTATTAAATTAACGTTAAATTAATTTTTTAGTTATTATATAAATATATATTTGATTAAAAAAGAACAAAAAAAAATTATAATTAAAAAATAATTTAATCAATTAATTATTTAATTAAAGTTTAATCTGAAACCAATTAAATCTTTTAATTGGTGAAAATATTTTTATTTGTATATTAATCATAATAAAATTATTTCCTTCTGGAAGATTTCTTTGATAACGTATTTATGGTCAATGATATTCTAACTCTATACTGAACAAACTAATAAAAAATGCATAACCATACTCACATTACATTATTGGGCACTTCAAACATGTTCCTTATACTAATATCAATTAAATATTGGTTTTATCAAGATGCTAATTAACTAAGAGCATCCATTTACATAGGTGCTTCCTAAAAAAGTTCGTCCATAAAGAAATTTGGTGTTTATACACTATCGATCAGATAATTACAATCACTTAACTTTCTGTTTTTAGCAGGCCACAATTTTTTATAGACAGCTAATATTTTACAAAGAGTGGAGAGAATTTTTGAGATATTTTGTTTTAAAACCTAAAGACATAGATAGAATTTAACCTTTGTGAAGATTGACATTATTCAATTGGTCATGTTATAAAAAAAATTATATAAATTAAACTATGCCAAAATAATTTATTTGAGATCAAATCAAAAAATAAATAATCTACATTCCATTAATTCAAATACAAATATATCAATGTTCTCGTGATTAGAGCTAAAAAGACAATCACAATTATTTCTATGTTAATTGACTGTAGATCTCTATGTCAATTTAATAGTAAATTGCTTTGAATCGCCATAATAAAAATAAATAAAAAACATTTTTTAGGAAAATTTAACAATTTAGAATACAACGACCAAAGAGTCAAAACCACAAAAACTAATGAGTCGTAGTTTATTAAACAAACAAAATTCCATTAAACCACAAACTTTGTTTTGCACAATTAATAATTTGTTTCTAAAATTTGCATTTATTAGGCGATGTGTTAAAACAAATACAGAAACTTTGTCAATTTGGCTTTGAAATTATTAAACACAAGTAAGAGTGCTACATTAGGCCATTCCGACTTTTATATACCATCAGTGTTGTCAGATTAGGGGATTTATCCCAAAATCGGGGATTTTTTTTGCTAATGGGGATTAAAAATTTAGTTTGGGGATTGGGGAATTCGTTGAGGATAATTTCAATATTTTGGAAGTTTTTTGGGGATTCTTATTTCGATTTAATATACCTTTTGAATTATTGTAATTTAATCATTATTTTAATATTTCGTTAAAATAAATTTAAAGTATAAATTTAAAGATGAAAAAGACAACGAAATTATTTAAGCAACAAAAGTCAATTCATTGAATTTACCCTGAATGAATGGATCTTGCTAACGATTTTATGAAAGAACTGAAATCTGCAGATGCTTCACTGTCATTTATTTAAATACTTTTTATATTTTTCAAAATTTGTGTGTTACAATCAATAACATAAATTAGTTCAATAATAAAAATACTACAACCAGCAGTAAATAACAGTTTTTTAAGAATCATCGTGATATTTTGGGCAAAAGTGTATCATATCAAGATGCCACAGAAACGACATTGTTTTTAGACCTCACTTTGCATACCAAATAACAAGCTTTTCTTTTTTCGGCAAAGAAACTAACAAAATATCAAATATATCCCAAAACTAGTTGCCCGAATCTTTGTTGAATAATTTTTGCAAAAAAAAACCGACTTCAAAACAGATAGAAGACAGCAATTTTAAACTAAAAATGTAAGAAGTAATCTTTAAGAATTAGATTTAAACCAAATAATAGATGCGCTAAAATTAGCGGAGAAAAGTAAAGACTATGTGAATGTTAAGCATTACTGTTCAAAATTCACCTATTGGGACACCATTTCATTTACAATTTTAATTTAAAGACCTGTTGTTATAGAGGACTTGGACACAAAGATTCTTTGTAAATTTCAACTATCTGTATATAACGCTAAAAAAGTTTAAACATATATATAAAATTACATGAACTATTGGGTCACCCTCTACATTATAATTCCAAATATTTATACTTGATATCATACCAGAGAAAGTAGTAGATATTCTGCCTAATTTTCAAGTGTTTGTGTTTAACGGTTCAAAAGATAGGGTCATATAAATCAAATTACATAATTTATGGGGACACCCTCTAGTTTCTAAATTCAAATTGTATACTTGCTATAGTGGACTTTGCAATACAGGTTCCTTGTAAATTTCAGCTGTCTGTCTATAACAGTTCAAAAGTTTAGCCACATACATAGAATTACATTAACTATTGGGACACCCTTTTATTTCCAAATTCAAATTTTATACTTTTTTTTTAGCGGACTTAGCAATACATGTTCTTTATAAATTTCAGCGGTCTGTGTACAACTGTTCAAAAGTATGGCCATATACATCAAATTAAATGAACTATTGGAGCACCCTTTAAAATTTTGAATATTTATACATTTTATTATAGCGGTCAGAGTAATCGACATCCTGTCAAATTTTCAAGGTTTTGCCTATAACGGTTCAAAAGATAGGCTCAAATAGGTCAAATTACGTCTCCTATGGAGACACCCTTTAAATTTTAAATTTATTTTGTTATCAATTTCTGCTGTTGGGAGCTATACAGACACGCAATTTTTTAAAATTTTAATTTGGTGCCCTTTACGATTCTTAATACACGTAAAAAACATGTATGTTGTATGGGGACACCCTTTAAGTTTTAATATAAAGAACTGATTTTAAAATGGGACCAACCTGAAAGCATAACCTTTCAAATAAAGAAAAAAATTTTAAAATCGGTTCAGAAATGGCTGAGTTCTGCGGTTACATACATAAAAAAAGCAACATTCAGACGAATAGATAACCTCTTTCTTTTTTGAAGTCGGTTAAAAATAATATACATACATACGTACAAGTTTAAATTTATTTTTGTTTTTTTTTAAGACAACAGTACCTGCGAGGATTTTCGCATGTCTTCAGAAAAGACCCAGCCTTTGTTGAGAATCGATCCCGCAATCCCCAAACTGATATAGTTATAACGCGCTTTATTAATCAGTCTATAGAAATTTGTTGTAACCCTCTTAATCCATCCCCAGAAATGGTGAGGTAAAAACTCTATAAACTTGTATAATTTTATTACAATAAAAATATACAGCTTAATGTATTTATACGGTAAATTAAATTTGAAAACAATTTAAATTTTTTGGGGAATTTTGGGGATAAAAATTTTCAAATTGGTGAGGAAACCCGAAAAATATTTGGGAGCCCTGTTCATCATAGTAATGTTCAATATTCCTTTATGTTATGTTTCCCAATTTTGCAATATTATATATTCGGACTTAACTTTTATGATTTTCAACTTCATTACTAAAAATATAATATAAAGATACAATATTTTTTGGTAAAAATTATATCAAAAATTTTTTCATAAAACTTAATTGAAAATTTTATCGATTTTTATTTTAAATTGAGGTAAAAACTTTTTGTAAAATTTTACAGAAAATTTATTGTAAAATTTTATGGAAAATTGTTTGTACATATGAAATTTATGTGCTTATTATTTGAACTGTAGGAGGAATACACTAAAAATATGCAAGCAGTATTTAAAAATTAGTTCGCTATATAAACAAGTCAAAAAAAAAAAAATAAATCTACAAATTAAAGGGTCTTCCGACAGTGACGTGATTTGCATGTATAACGCCCTATTTTTTTTAACCATAATAGGTAGACTCTTATAATTTGCACACAAGATGCAATGTATTGCCACGGCCGCTACGACGATTATTAAAAACTGAAGGGTGTTCCGACAGAGAGATTACTTGAAATGTTTACAGTAGATGTTGTTCTTCGGCCGCTACAACATTTACTAATGACCAAAAAGTGGATTACCATGGCCGCTATGACAACAATTACTAAAATTTAAAGGGTGTTCCAATAGTGATGCAATTTTCGTGAATATGACTTTAATTTTAAAATTGAATTTTGCCTCATAAGACATGAACAAATTAACAACTTGAATTCTTAAAGTTGTACTAAACATAGTACGGAACCCTACACGTGTGAGTCGCACTTGACTGATTTATTCTCTCTAGGAAAGAATAATTTAAATTACAACTTAGGTGAAAGAAAAATTCTTTTATCTGGGTTTGGTTGGATAAATAGATAATGCTCACAACTAAACACTAACCTAAATAGATAGATACGAAGAGTGCTGATGAAGAACGTAGCTGTCTAGAAAATGTGCATTCCGCTCTGCTGGTGTCTATAAATTTAATGTTCCCAATTTTTCTTTAATACTATCACCTAATTTGTAATTTAAATTATTCTTTCCTAGAGAGAATAAAATGAACTTAAGCTTGACTATAAATTTTATATGTATGTAATATAAATAGTTCGATTAAGAAAATTAAAATTTTCAAAATTGAAAATTTTATGTAATTTTTTTTGTAAAAAAAAACAAACTCCTATTGTCTGCTCCTGGTATCCAGTAGGTACCCTGTGGGTCTATTGGCTACCTTTATGTGTATTGCTAACTATAAGAGCCTTTAATACACATCAGAAAAATCCTTCAAACCTAAAAACAAACAAAAACGCCCCTCGCAGAGGGATATTGTTCTCCCGAGACCTGTATGCCCATCGTACGATCTAGTATTTGCGGTATAATATTTTATATTAATTTAACTATTTTATTTTAAGCTTTAGGTCTTTAAATAATTTTATTTATATTTTTTCAATATTTCCCTACTCCTTTGTGTAAAGACCTAAATCTTAAAATAAAATAGTTAAATTAATATTAACAAAAAGGTCAAATAAACTATATAAAAGTCTAATATTTTAGACTTATGCAATGCATTGTGCCTGAACTTAGAAATTAGGTTATGGGAAGGAGAAAGAGAGAGTAGTGGTTGTGCATATTCGATTTGAATTTTCCTACATTGAAAGTGACAGGAAAGACCTCTGGAGGGAGTTTATTCCACATACGAACAGTTCTGATAAAAAACGAACTGGTGGGCTTAAATTTTCTATATATCTTCTGCTGCCTTGTCAGAAATTACACACGGAATGACAAACTTCTATTCTTCCGTGGCGAAGGGTATGAAAATATATACATACACCTACATACACAGAAAAAATTATTACCAACATTTTTTCAAACAAATAGTTGTTTGTTTTTTTTTCGTTTCATAACAACTTTTTTGCTCGAATCTAACAATATATTTGTCTGATTTTTAATTTTCTGCTGCCAGTGTTGCCGTAATAAAAATAATAGGAAAAAACTCAATATATTAATATTGAAATGTTCATATGAATTTTAATTTTATTTGAACTATTTTTATATAAATAAATTAATTATTTAGGCTTAAGTTCTTAATTATAAAGAGATAAAGAAAAGTTAGACACCAGCAGAGTGGAATGCATTTTCTAGACAGCTACGTCCGTCATCAGCTCTCTTCGTATCTATCTGCTAGGTAGTTTTAATTGTTATTCATTTTATATTTAAACAAGCTTATCAAAGAAATAGAATATGAGAAATTTTCAATTTGTATATTAAATTTCACGGTAGATAGAGCTTTTTTTTATATTGTTTTACACTTTTTACTACCAAGCAAACATTTTTCTTTATTTTTATTCTCTATATATATATATATTTTTTCTTTTATTTGAAAATGGTATATATCTGTCTTGCTATTAGCCAACCTTTAACTTCAACACTATTGTGTTAATAATCAAAAAATATGCATTTGTAAAATAAAAAAATATCTAATTGTTTTTAATTGCTAACCAAAGGTTGGCTAATGGCAAGACAGAAACAAAAAAAAGCAAAACACTTTCAAATCACGCATTGAAAAATTAAAAAAAAATTTTATATTTATATTTTCAAGACTTCAAAAAGAAAATTTATTTTGTAAAAAAATATTTAATGCACAAATGTTGAAAAACTTAAAAGCCATTGGCTGCAAAGCAAAAGTTAAAAATGTACAAATTTCCCATTGAAGTTATTGCTACGTATTCATATACATATGTATGTATATTTTAAATTTTTATTCGCAGTTTTTCAGGTGGCGGCAATGACCAACTTCATATATGTACATATTGTTTTTGATTTTGCCAAATAATTTGTTTGAAAACTGTTTTTTATTTCAGTAAATTTTTTATTTGGTTCAGATAAATTATTTGTTTCATTTTGGTAAACTTTTTTTTCTGATTTAAAAAAGTTTGAGTTGAAATTTTTTATAGTTTTTTGTTTCAAAATTTTTTTCTAAAGTCAATAAATTTTTTTTAACAAATATCATAATTAATTACTTTGATTTTTTTTATGACCAATTATGATTGTTATTGTGTTAGACCATAAATAGCCTACTCTAACATAATCATAATTAATTGTTTGAAAAATCGTGGTATTTTTTCAATAAACAAATTTTTAATTTTATTGTTTGAATTTACAAATTTTTTTTATAGGACCATATTCAAACCAAAAAATTATCTGATTCTGCAAATTAATTGTTTGAATGTAAAAAATAATTTTTTCTTCTTATGTATATTTTTATTTGCTTTAAATTAAATTGTATGTTAAGTTTTATTGAATAACTTTGAGGGTTCCGCGCTCAAAGAATAAAACCGTAACTCTATATATATGTTGATCCACATAACTTAGGCCGCTATAACAACAATTAATAAAAGTGAAGCGGAATATTTAAAAAAAATAAGTTTAAGCAACCTAAAACACAGGATTTGATAATAATGATGTTGAATTTTTTATTTTAGACATATGAATTGAAAAATTGGTTGTGTGTGCGAATCGTATGATGTATATTTTTTTTCTAAATATTAAGTTTTTTTGCTTTTCAACTTTATGTGGGTAAAAAATTATGTTTTGTTAATAATTCCCATAACTGCAATAACCACTTTTTATGGTATGCTTTTAATATAAGATAAAATATTGTAAGGTGGTTAGTACTCTTTGTATGTGAGTCCGTCTCGCGATAATTATAAATTTTATTAACAAATTTAAACACAATCCTTGTTGCGTTTCTGCCTTAGTTGATGTATCAGAAAACTTACGAAACGAACTTGATAATAATAAAATAAATTTGATAGACCTTTGGCAATATGTTTATGCAAACAATGTTTATTCACGACCATTAAAGTTACACAGAGGAATGCCTCAACGCTCAATTCTTGGACCACTTATTTTTTCATTATACATCAACGACTTACCAAACTAACTATCGCATTGCAAAGATCATATTTATGCAGATGACGCGCAATTATACTTAAGCAGTACAATACATTCAATTGCCAAAAATTTGTGAAAATTTATGGTGATTCGCTGGGCATCCGCTAATAGTCTCTTGCTGAACCCCCTTAAGTCAAAGTTCTTAGTAATTAATAAGAGAACTGTTAATCCTATTAAAAATGTTGAAATTGTAATTAATGGAGACAACATTGAAATCGCTAACAGAGCTATGAACCTTGTTTCTGAATGAACGTTTTTTGTGTATGCGGCACATCTTTGGAAAAATCCCATAAGGCATTTATAAAGTGTTTTGTGTGAAATGCAACAACGCACAATATATTCCTGTACTTTAAATATAAGAGTAATCTTGTTGTATAGGAAATGGAAATAAATATTATTGTTAATTTATGCTAAAATAAATTCGCGTATCCTCTAACAAATACGTAGAGTTCAAAGATTAAGTGTTACAAATTAGGTGATTAATTATGAAAAAAAAAAGAATATTTTATTTTTAAACACTAGCAAAATCCAATGCATTTTCTGGATCGTTAATTCCTTTATTAACTTTTTTATATATATCTATTTGTATTAGCTATATAAACAACCATATTAACATAAAGGCATATTAGTCTTATAATTATTCATCATGGACCACTTACTCTTGGTAAATACGTTACTATAATGTATCTATCCTTTTATGATACATTTGTAAAAGACGACAGTAGACATGGCTAGGGTTCCTAATGCACAAATTGGTACCACTCTTGCAGTATATTTTGTGCAAGAAAGTACTGTTTTCGTACGCAGCCCACCTTGTCAAAGATATGATTACGTTTTACTGCTAAGTTGATTCTTTTAATTGCAAAGTAAAGTAAATTATTTAATTTTATTGTTTCTTGTATTTATTTATGTAACTCTCTATATTTTTATTGACACGCCGCACAGAGGGGTATTTTGCCAATCTAGCCGGACATTAGGCAAAAAATTTATTAATTAAATGTAAAAATTTAAGTATGCAACTCGACAGACAACAAAATTCTGCATCGTATAGTGAATTTTCAAGGCTTTTGCTTGAGATTTGTCGTTTTGGGACACTGTTAAAAATCAGGAAAGTTGAGTAAATCGTATACGTTTTTATTGACTTTAAACGATTTTGAGAGGTTTGCAATATATTTTTTGGTGGCTAAACGAATAAAGATATTGTATTGGTTTTTTTTCTGTGAAATGGTTTATTAGTAGCTACTTATGTTAATTTTTATAATTATTATTTTTAAATTTTAATGATAAAAAATTTCATTCAAAATTAAAAAAAAAGTTTTTTTTTGTAAAATTTTTTGTAAAAAAAAAGTGAAAAGCTTTTTAAGAGTGATCTCCAATGCGGCCCTAAAAAAGTTATATATCACTATAAAATTTGCGATCTCTACTTTTATACTGTAAATAAACAGCTTGCGCATAGGTGCGCCATTTTTTTTTGGCGATTTTTTAAAAATTACACCTTTTTCTGTTGCTTCTTAAATACGAGTAAAAAACCTTTTTATATTGTTAAAACATTTTGGTTTTCAATAACTGAAGGTAAATAATTTTTATTTAAATCATTGCATCTAACACTGTTATTACCTGTAAAAAAAAACAATTTAAATATCAAAGAGATATAGACGTTGATGCCCTTTCTTTCGGACTAACTACTTTACACGTCAGAATTCGCCTATTTGAGAGCATATTACACCTGTCATATAAACTGACAGTGAAAAAATAAAATCTGATGCGGACAAAGCCATTGTTAACGCGAGGAAGAAAATAACCAAGAAAAATTTAGAAGTTAATTAGGGCTAATAGTGCGTATACCGAAAGCTGGATTTGGAAACACCAACGATGGTAACACTAGCACAAGATTATTTTTCCAATCCTGAATTAGCTGCAGAAATAACTGGAATTGAGTTTGATTTCATATACCAAATCAAGGTTATTATTGAAGTAATATAAAGTGGTCACAAAATCCAAATGCACGAGTTTGCTTAGATACTGCAAAACTTTACTTTTCTCTAAATGAGTGGCATCCTATGACACCTACAATGAACAAGATTTTAATACATGGTGCAAGTGTTTTTTTTAATAATATTCTTCGGAGGCAGGGATTGGTTAGGCATTGGAAAGCTTAAAAATGATTATGTTTAGAAAATTGGCAAAAAAATTTTTTTTTTTCACAGGGACGTTTTGGGGGTGGGATTGGAGGAATACCTCCCCCTGCCATAAAAATAAATTTTTATGGTTTTAAGAAGTATAAAATCTATTTCTTTGAATAATTGCATTATTTTTTCAAATAATATTTTATTTAACCGCCCACAAAAGGGGCGGGGCTAAAAATGGCATTTAAGAATCTCTTAAGTCCAACTTTAAGTTTTTGAACATTCTTTGACCTTAAAAGTTGTAATTGCTAAACAAAATACCGGGAAAATTAAAAAAACTTGCATTTTTCAGAGGTAGGATTAGTTCTTCCAAGGGGAACTTTTTTCTCCTTAGTCCCATTTTTACTATTTTCTAGCTTTGACAGCCAATGACCATAACAGATTTTTCTGCAAAGTTTCATTGACCTAGGTGTACTCAGTAAAATTTTAGAGCCAATATAAGCTAAAAAAAAGTAATGTCCGGCTAGATTGGCAAAATACCCCTATGTGCGCCGTTTAACACTTTACAACTATGCTCACGTAACCATCCAAATTAATTATATTTATAGCAAAAAAAAAAAAAAAAGTATTAAAACGAATTTAATGATCTGGCAACTTGTCTACTAGATGCTTATTTTGTGCTTGTATTTACTTAAGTAGGTGTAGGCAGTGAAGAGAATTCTTATTTCTTTTACAATTGTAAACATGTGTGTATATGTTACTCTAGAGAATTCTGCAACAATAACTAATGCGAACTTAGTAAAGTTGTCTCCGTTTTTTGCATTTAAAAGAGTGGTGCCCAAACACATACTATAAAATTATCTGCTTATGTAAGAAGCAGCACAAGCAAGACGTTTCGTGTGTGTATGCCAACTTTGCGCTATTCACTGTTGCCAATTTGGAGATTTTGCAGCTAAATCTAGCGTTTTTGTAATGCCAATCGTGGGAAAAAGGTCTCTTAACGGTTAGCGGAAAATCTAGCGATTTTTAAATTGATTTTAAGAGATACAATTTTTGTCAAACATCCAATGCCTTTGAACAGAGTAAACTTTTTTTTGTACAGAGTGACAGTTAAAAAAAATGTTCGTTACTTTGTGGTTCTTATTTTTTTCATGCGAGAACCACGACTTCTCAGCAATATTTTTAAATACCTAAACCTTTTTTGTTTTAAAAGATTTTGATACAAAATAAACTCTGTATAGTTATGTAACATATACGCTATTAGTTTCTTTGTGTTTTTCAGAAAATTTTTTAAGGTCCATTTAGCTTTCAAATCTTCGAGTTAATAGAGCATAACTCCTTGAGGTCAAACCAGGTCAAAAAAATCTTTCACCAGTTTGTAGTCCGAACCCTCGTTTCTAAAGTTAAAATAAGATATAAGTGCTAAATAACTATCTCTGGGTTAAAATTTTATTCACTATAAATCGATTGCTACGGTGACTATATGGTAGGTGACATGGTTTTTTTAAAATATTTACAAATTGTATCGAATAACGTAAGTAACAGCACAAAAATAATCTTAAATTTTCAAAAATATATGGGAAAAATTACTCCAACAGAATGAGATGTAAACAAAAAAAAAATAATTTTATCTGGATGTGCTCCGGTAGATAAGTAAAGGTGCTTATCTTTTAGTTTGATGGTTGCATTTGTGTCACTCCAGCAAAAGGTATTAGTTACTACTCGTGTAAAATGAAATTACACTTTTAAATTTAATTGCAACTGTATTGTAACAAAAAAGCCTGAAGGCAATAGGTTCTTAAAAACTTTGTGAGGATTTTCGTCATTCCAAGTTCTGTTTGCTTTACAAGTTGTTGTTTGAGAAAGGTTTAATTGTCAGAAATTAATAAATAGTTCCTATATCTGAAAAAAAATGACAAGTTTGCTTAGATTGCCACAAACTGTCGATTACCTGAATAATTTTCTTTAACATTTATTAAATTTGACTTAGTCATTTACAATAGGGTAATATCCATAACTAAATGGCATAAACTACTCAACAAAAATCGCTTCAAAATTTAAATAAATTTAAATATACTAGAATTTAAATGTAACTTTTATAGTTTTAGCTATTTTTTCACTTCAATTACCGCTAAACAAAAAATTTTGCGGTTTCTAGCGTTTTTCAGTACAAATTTGGTGGGAAATCGTAGGAAAAAGTTGGCAACAGTGGCGCTATTACACAATTTTTCACTATCCTCACAAGTATAAAAAAAGTCCACCACTTGTTTGAAAGCATAGAGATTTACAGATTATTATACCGAATGTGCTTTCAGATATTCAAAATGATATCTTTTTTGTAATAACAGCTTAAAACCGAGTCATGTACTTACAGGTGCGTCCTCCTATCATGGAGTTATTCAATTGACTAAATTCGAAGTAATTATGAAAGCAATTAAATATTGCAAAGAATTGGAGCAACAGTTTTTCAAGAAAATAGGAACCGAAATAGTATATGCCGATTAAATAACGACGCAAAGCTCTTAAGTTGCTTATTTTTTTTATTTTGTAGAAAAGACACAGAAGTAGACCACTAGCTTTATGTATCCCTTTTTGCCCCACTTCGTTGCTCAATGTTTTCTGGTACCAGATTAATCATTTAATAATACCTTACTTTCATTAAGTCTCGTGCTGTCCCTAGCCTCTTACTCTAGAATGCCGCTTTTTTTGTTACCGCAGAGACTCTCGTAACTACTAACATATATCTAAGGATAAGGACCACATAACTTATACATTTAATAGGTGTTTACTAATGTGCCCATGCCTAATGTTAGCCAGTGTGTTGGACATTCTACCACAATGTGCGCTACCGTCTCAGCCCTCTACCAGGCATAATCTGCAAATTTGCTTGAAGTTTTCATAAACTAGCACTATGTCAGTTAATCAGCTTAAGGTGCCCAGATTATATTCAAAAATATTTCCGGTCTTCCTGCCATTTTGAAGTGAAAAATTCTAATCCACAAGGCTAAACTGATAGCCTAGCACAATATCTACTACACCGGGTTGCTCAGAGTCATTAAATTATAGCTTAAATGATAACGATGTGGACATAATCTTTTAATCTAAGTCCCTCTAACAATCTATATGAAGTAAACCGGGAAATTAAAAAGAAAAATCAGTTTAAACAAAATAAGTTAACAAAACTATTAAATCAGAAGGGAATAAAAATTCTTGAACACAATTTTCTTTTTTGTCTTCCAAATTGCAGCGTTATTAAAAAGACACATTTAAATGCCATAAAATCCAGCTTTGTTTTTTTTATTGCTTTCATCAGTCCATATAAGTACTCGTATGTATTAAGATATAATCCAACAACGAAAATAAGAAGCAAAATGATTAAAATAAGTAAAAGCCCCAAAGACGTTTAAAATTCATCGCATGTGGTGTATATATATATATATATATGTATGTGTATGTGCATTTCTTTTATTTATTTTGCTTTCGTAATGCAAAAGAACCCTAAAAACATTTTATCATCACGTTTGGCTGCATTTAAAGATTCTGCCTTAATTCGCGTGTATTGTTATTTGTCATGATTTCTTTTCTACGACTGCAATCAGTACGTCATGCTGCAAATTGTAAGCGAACAAAACAAGATACGAGTATTTGTAGCGGATGGTAGGTTTTTGCTCTAGAATTTTGTTTTTCCTTTTTTATATTTTTATTTTACCTTTTCTTTGTTTGTTGAAAAAAAAAACATAAAAATGTACAGAAATACATCTAAAGCTGGATAAAAGTCCTACATCATCGCGATATTGTGATGGCAAAAATAAAACGTATTTGCTTTGCAGTATGAAGTTTAAAACAAACACGTTTATATTTTGGCTAGGAAACTATAGGCAGCACCCATAATTTTTGTAAATGGGAAATTTTAGATACTATTTACAGAACTCTACGATAATGGAATTTTATATGAAGAAGTAAATTTAGATATATAAAGTAAATTTAGATATATGAAGTAAATTTAGATATATAAACCATATCTACAGCACTATAAAAAATCTGGAGTGGCCTAGACTCAAGTTTACCACACGCAATGGAAACAAATATTTTTATGGATATATTACATAAAGAATATAAGTTCAAAGTATATTCGAATCTAAAAATTAATTATTTTCGGTTTGGAATATTAAGTAAACTACTTCATCCATACTCACTCAATCAAGTGACCATCGCTTTTGCGAATGAGTCCAATCTTGGAGACAGGGTCTCTGTATTCTACATACTTCAGATGTATCCCTCATATTAGAGCACCACGTACTCCGTTGCCGAAGACGTATCGTTCGCTTCAGATCCTTTTTCTTATCGTTATCATCATCCCACGAGGTTGAGTTTTGTTCCCTCATGTACCGCTTAAGGATATTTCTTGTGTCCTTTTTCATGGATTCAAGTTTTTGTTCCACCAGGGTGACGGGTCTTTCTCATCTACTACTGTAAAGGGAGAAGCATATTCAAAAGCTTGCTTAACTGAGGAGTTTAAAATATCGACATTACGCTCGATTTCGCCCGTGTTACGAGGTGCTCGGAATAGAGCACTTCCAATATGTTTCGAAAGATACTTCTTCGAATTCTTATGCATATGCGGACCTTTCTCCATGTTCTACAACACAGAATGTCGAACTGGATAGCTCTGTTTTCAGACATGGCTAATCTGTCCGCGAGACTGTCTAGCATGTTTACAGATCACAGGGTGATATCAATCACTTCTGCCCTTCGTGAATCAACAAAGGTTGTGTCTCATAGAAAAGAAACTGACGCAAAAATAAATTATCCCGATCTACTGCCTATCATTACCACAGTAAGATCCGGTGAGCAGAGGTGCTGCACAGATGATGCTTGTATACTATGCAACACCAGCACACATGACCTTATTTTACCATCTGTCTGTAAGTAGAACAGATTGGCAGTTTGTTGAGACGGGCCCCTCATGAAAACAACGCATCACCATCGCTGTAGCTGCTTTGTTCTGATGAAGATTGAGCTGGTATATACCTTCCCTGGTAGACCACTCCTTTCAGAGTTGCCTACCCCCGTATACTAAGGTACCTACTCTAAGGTACCTCCTCACAATATTTTCAGTAATTTTTACGTGATGGGAAAAAGTGAGTCGAACACACATTGGATCTTGTTTGTTTTACTTTTGTGAAATATAAAGAGGTCATTGTTTTGTCAGTATGTTGTATCTCATACGCAATTTACTATTGAAAAAATAGACTATAAATTTTTGGTTAGTGGAAAAATTTTGGTCTAATAGAAAAAAATGCAACAATTTTCTGTGATTTGTATTAAAGAGCTGTATAAAAACAATACACATAGAGGTAGCCATTAAACCACAGGGTACTGGTAAATAGAAGCAGTTAAAAGGAATATGAGGAAATTTTTTTAAGAATTTTTTTTTTTTTTATGAAAATTCTAACTCAATAAAGATTTCAGGAAGGTCTTAAATTAAAAAAAAACAAAAAACAATTCAGTAAAATTTATAATAAAAACATTTTTAATTTTTTTATTTAATATTTTTACAAAAAAAAATTACAATTTCAATAAGATATTTTTACCGAAAAATTTCCAAAAAGATTTTCGAATAAAATTTTCAAAAAATTTTTACAGTTTTCAAACAAATTAAAAAAAATCAATGTTTCTATGAAAATCATGAGCGTAAAATAACATATTTTTAATAATAAGAATATATTTATGTATATAGAGTAACGTATTTGTTTTTAAAACCTAGCTGCATTAAATACATAGACAACATTATAATCGTTTATAGGTAAACGATTATTTTGAAGCCAGGAAAGCTACATGGCTACATGTGGCTGTAGTTAACTTAGGCTAATTTTTATCTTATTCAACAAAAGAAAATGTTACAAAATTGTAAATTACAAATTTATATACAACCAAAAAGTTTTGGAGGAAATATTTATAATTTTTTTGAAAATATGTAGGTATTTCTTGAACAATGTCAGAGTTTACGATGTAGCTGTCGTCTTCACTATCATTAAGTAGCTGACTACACGGCGACAATTTCAGCCATCGGGATTTGTTTTCTGTGTAGCCGCTGTCTTCTATTTCTTTAAAGCATGAATAATGACTTTTTTCTCATTTGACTTATTTTAATTTATGTTAAGAGTTAACAATATGGATAATGCTGTACATGTCTGTATAAATAAAATAACCATAGTGAAGGGTATAGAAGATTCGGCATGGCCGAATATAGCACTCTTACTTGTTTTTTTTTAATTATAAAAAAATTTGTTTAAAAAATTTATTTTTATGATTGGTATCAAATTAAAAAATTATAAAATAATTGACGGCATAGTAATTTAAGTTATTAATACAATCGTCTTTATTAAGAAAAAATTCCTTACTTTTAAAAAATAACAAAGAAACTCTACTCACAGATTGCAGATTTTTTTGGTTTTGTGTCTTTAGAAATGTGATAATCTGCAATAGATGGCTTCAGTTGTTGGTAATGCTACAATAGTTGGTAAACCACTTTGGGCACTAACTTACAGCCAAGTAACAAAATTGTAAGTTTTAAATTAAACTCCGTAGAAGTACATAGTTTTACGAGATTAACATTTTTTTAAATTATTATTTTAACCACCCTTTTTAAAACAAAAAAATCACACATTACGAATGAGTGATATACAATAATAAATGCATATTAATTTATTTAATTTATTATTATTTATTTAATTTATTAAAAAAATTAGATAATTTTCTTTATTTTTAAATGTAAGCTGGCTTAAATTCTCGTTTTATACCTTTGTTTTATTGTTTTTTTTACCTTTTCAATTCAGCAGAGCATAAAAATTATGCAAGTCTGTTAGCGTGCCCCCATGGACACTAACAAATAAAATCAATGCTGAAAAGTTTTTATTTAGCTAATAACACAGTCGAACAAATATATTTGGCCCATTGCTTTTGATTGTAAAAATTTTCTCTTACAGTAAAAGGAGGAAATCATTGTTTTTAAAAAGTAAATCTACTAAAATTTGAAAAACTTTCACACAGTATAAAGTATAAAAAGTCAAGGAATAAATGCTGAAATGATCAAGAATTTATTTTCTGAATTTTCAATGATATTTGTGGTTTTATTCAAAACAAAAAACATATCCTTAAAGTAACAGAAGAAAAAGTAGAAGGCTCATATAGATACATATATCAATTACCAAATCAATTAAGCAATGATAATATTGTATTAATAATAATTTTGTTCTTCGAAGTTATGAACATGAAATATCTCAATTTACGAATAAATAATATAAGATAATAAAAGCACCAGTTTAAAAGAAAAAATAGTCGAGCGCGCCAATTTATTTGTCATAAAATTTTTAATTTGCGTTTATTTATTTTTCAAATATATTGAAGATACAATAAATATATTATAAAAAATTTTTTTTCCAATATTCTGGTATCCATCATTATCAAAGACTAGAAAATTCATTTCAGACAAAAATACATACATACATACATACATACATACATACATACATACATACATACATACATACAGTTCCGTACTGATAGCAAGGCTGCGATAAATTCCTTATCGGGTGTTTATACTACGTCCAGTTTGGTTCGTGAATGCCGGACATCTCTAGATGAGATGGCGAGACATTCCAACCTGGAACTCTTTTGGGTGCCAGGGCACGCGGGAGTGCCCGGAAATGAAACTGCGGACGAACTGGCTAGATCTGGAACCTACCTTAGGGACCAGGAGATAGATCAACTAGTCGGTGTTCCGCTAAATTGCTGTAAGGATAACATACAGCAGGAATTACTGGGGGCTGCGCAGACCAGATGGTCGAACGAGCCCACCTGCACGACCTCGAGGCTTCTATGGCCTTAGTATGACTGCAAACGTACTGCAATCCTGCTGAGAACCCCTCGAGGTCAAATAGGCACATTAGTGGCTGTGCTGACAGGGCATTGCATTATAGGTGCACACGCTAGGAGATTGAATCTACCGCATAATGACTTCTGTAGAAGTTGTCAGGATGAGGAGGAAGAGGAAACAGTGAAACACCTCCTCTGTCACTGTCCGGCCCTATCTATGGAAAGGGCGGCGCTGCTAGGCAGCTCGATATTACAGGACCTCACAGACCTATCGGGCTGCGATATTAACAGGATAAACTCATTTATCCGGCTCTCCGGTTGGTTTTTGCACCAAACCTAAAGTGGGGATCGGTAGGTATCTATCCTGCTCATCCCTCTTTCGGGCGTCACAACGGGACCTAAGGGACCCAAGTGAGTCGGCTTTTCCCCTTTTGCGTAGCCGGCGACCCGTGCAACCTAACCTAACCTACATACATACATACATACATACATACATACATACACACATACATACATACATACATACATACATACATACATACATACATACATACATACATACATACATACATACATACATACATACATACATAAATGTATACTCATACGTCAAGGTGAAACTTGAAATAGAAAAAAAATTGTAATATTTACAATTATTTTGCAAACTAAGCCATAAAATTTTGCTTAAAATGTTATATTGTTTTACACCTTTCTTTACATACTACACATTTGTATGTTAGGGTGTCCCTGGATCTACTGATAAATCAAATAACGACCATACACAAAATTAAATATTAAAAAATATAAAAGTATCCGCAAATTTCAATGCAATTCAGCTTAGCAATTTCTATACTTGAGTGCATTGCATGAGAACATGTACTCCACGTTTATTAGTTTCATTTTAAAAACGCTTTAGGGATTTTTAAATATAAATCTTATTTTATAAATGAATTGTTAAAGTTACGCTTAAGTTCTTTTATTCTTTCCGACTACTAATAGGGTTGAAAGAACATTTTGTACAAACTAGGTGATTAATTAATTAGATACTTGAATTTAATGTAATTTCTGCATCGCTACAGCCCTCTTCGGCATTCTTCACATCTATCTGCTTTTAGTGGTTTTTAGTTGTAAACATCATCTTTTTAGCCAACCAAACTCAGACAAAGGAATCATCAGGACCCCTTTTGCCTAATTTTAGAGAAGCCAAAAATACTCTATAAGTAATAAAATAAGGAAATAGGTTTCCTGATGATCTAGCCTGAGCAACCAGTGAAATGCGTATAGGAACTAGCTCTTTTCCCCCAACAAATAAATTACGATTTTAGTATAAAACGTTATGGGTAATTAGCATAATATTAAATAATCCAAAATTTATGTAATTTATGTCCATTATTATAACTTGTCAATGGCTAAAGTTAGATTTTTATCGGAGAGATAAGCAGTTTTGCATTTTTATAAGAAAAACCCTTTAACTATCAAGAACTTTAAACACAAGGTATAGTAACGAGCCTTACCCTCGTTTTTATAACGAAAAAGTATTTATCTCTCCGATAAAATCCTAACTAACTAATGGTAAGTTATAATAATGGAACTTAGTAGTTCAATAAATTGTTAATGCAAATTTCAAGTTTTAATAAGAATCAAGAAAATTTAAAAAAAAAATTAGTGTCATGATTTTCGTTTTTAAATCAATTATTTTTTTATGATCAAATTCTGTTTTATAAAATTATTTAAGCTTTATTTTATTTTTTAACATAGATAAATTTTTCAAGGAATATTTTTTAATAAAAAAAGCTGCATGTAAAGAAAGAAACGAATGTTTAGGGGGTCTGCCTTTAGATTTGAGGGTTTCGTCTAAATAAAACAATTAAACTTTTGTGGAAATGGAAAAGTGCAAAATATATGTACATTAACGATTCAAAGGCGAACTGTGCTATTGGATCAGGCGGTTGAATTGCCCAGGGCTGGCTATGCTTTGGATTCGATTTGAAACCTTGAGCGGAGCAAGCTGCCATCTTATAAAACGAAAAAATTTCAATAACATTTGCTAGGAAAAGCCCAACAATTGCAACGCTTTTGTCACCTCTACCACAAAATACACATCCTCTTCAATTTTATCTTTACATGCACACGTAGCATTAGAAACACAGCTAAACGAATTGTGTTTAATGAACCACTGTGTAGTTTACTCCTGCATATGTGAATAATAAATTTTAACTTTTAATTTCTTACTCGTCTACACCTGCTACTGCTGTATGCTTTACACTCCTTGATTTGCCTTAGGCTTAATCTTTTTATTTCAATTTTTAAATTTAGTTATTCTTACTTCTTGCTCTCATGTAAAAGTGGCAAAAATGTTTGTTAGTTAAATAAACTTTTTGCCTAAATTTAATATAAAATATAATTATTGTGTCATGTGAATAAACATTAAGTTTTCAATTTTCGTATTTTAATAAAAGTTTATTTAAAAAGTTTGCATTGTTGTAGGCTGTTGTAAAAGTGCTTGAGTGCTGATGGTAGACTAAACTTTATGTTAATCAGTAAGCAAAGCCATTGAAGTGAGATAAATTTCTTGATAAAAGTAGTTAAAATTGTAGGAAAATCTTGAATTAACGTAAAAAATCCTTTAATTTGTTCTTATACCCTTCAGCACAGGTGGAAATATAAGTTTGTCATTCCGTGTGTAATTTTTACAATATTCATAATACAGAGAGATACAGAAAATTTAAGCCCACCGAGCTGTCAGGCATAGTTTCGAAAATTTCAATAATGGAATTTAGTAACATCAGACCCTTCCGTTGCAGGCTGTGGGCGAAAAACCATGTCTTCCTATATTTTTTCATGTTGTTTTTATTTTTTTTCGGTTGTAATGATTCTCTTTTGCTTTTTTGTGTTAAATAAATATTTGATTTGTATTAAGGGTTTTTATAGAAAGCAATACATATAGAGGTGGAAAATAGACCCATGGTAACAAGGAGCAGTCAAAAGACACATTGGGGCGCGGTTTTCTGTTAATATGATGAAATTTTTTTTAATGATTTTTTACTTTTGTCCGAACATTTAAGCACAATTTTAAACATAAAAAATTTAAAAATAAAATTTAATTTGAAACTATTATTAGTCGAACTATTTATGTATTACATACAATGAAATTTATAGTCAAGCTTAAAGTTCGTTTTTATTCTCTCAACGAAAGAATTAATTAAATTACGAATTAGGTGATAATATGAAAGAAAAATTGGGAAAATATAATTCTTAGACACTAGCAGAGCGGAATGTACATTTTCTAGACAGCTACGTCCGTCATCATATCGTCATCGTATCAATCTACTTAGGGTAGTGTTTTTATAAATTTTCAAAATATATTATAATAAAATTTTTTAAAACTATAATTAAAAATAACCTAAAATTTTCTTTGGCAGTGCACAACTCTACATATGATTTAAATTCACTGCTAGGTGAGTGCAAGTTGCTAATGCTATCAACTAATAAAGATTAAAAGTTTGGGATAAGAAACAAGCATAGTTAGCTTGGTGAAATGGCACTTTGAATACATCAATAAAACGGAATATAAAAAAGAAGATTTGGGCAGGCAATGTTACCATTAATAATATCAAAGATTAGCAACAAAGGAAGAAACATTTTGCGAAATTTTAAAGTCTAGAATCCTAAGTGTGCACATTTTGATCTATAAATAGATTGTGGATCAAAAAAGGAAAATTATTTAAGAACAAATCTTATGAACTTTTTTTCAACTTTTTCTAAACGTACAATATCTAAGGTTTCCAAATGATAGAAGCATATTCTAAGTTAGACTTAACAAAAGCTGTATACACTACGGTTATCTTATGAGGTTCCGTGAAATCGGAACAGATCCTTTTTAAAAAAGCAGGCCTCCTTTAAGATTTAGGCAAAATTTAGTAAATATGGGAAGCAAAATACAAAGCGGTATCAAAAACCACACCAAGATCAAGTAAAAGATTTATGGCACGATAAATGGTTACATTTCGATAAGTTTAGATATAATTTATTTGAAATACACAACGATTATAAATTATTCAAATCAATCTGAAGGATGGAAGCATTATCTAAGGCATCAAGTTTTATAAATATTTTTAGATCTTCAGCTTACAAAAGATATTTAGGCTTATAAAACAAGAAGAGATTTGATTATTAAAAACATTAAACAATAGTGGACCTGCGCTGAGAGACACGAGATATCTAAAAATATGGACTAGATTCAAATCTTTCAGTTACAAGTTTGCAAAGTCTGTATTCTAAATATAAACTAATCAATTTTAAAAAAGAACAATGAAAACCAAGTTCACCTAAGTTAGATAAAAGTATAACATGTGACACTTTATCAAATGCCTTGGAAAAATCAGTGTAAAGAACTTCTACTTGGTTGAACTACTGAACTACAATATTCAGTAAAAAATATTAAATTTGTTGCAGTGGACCTACTTGAGTAGAAACCATGTTGATAAGGAGTTATCCAAGACTTACTGAGGAACAAAAGTTTTTTTATACAGTATGACGATGTTATTATAGCAATAGCCAATAGATATATCCCTATCCACTAGCCTCAAATCGTGTTATTTCTTTTCCTACTTTAAATAATAAGGATATATTAAATGCCTTGAAGGCTCTAAAAATGGCATTTAATCAAGGTCCTGATGGTGTGCTAAGTTGCTTTTAAATGATTAGACATGGATATTTTCCTTCGTTTTGGAGAGACACGTATATCATTCCTCTACATAAATCTGTGGATAAGTCTGACATTACAAACTATCGTGAAATTGCGAAATTAAGTGCTATTCCGAAAATGTTTGAAAAACTAGTTGCTGATTCTCTTTCTAATCAAATTTCAACAATTATATCACAAAGCCAACATGGTTTTAGAAAGGTTTGCTCGACAACGACTTACGTTCTTCATCTTTCAACTCGAATAAATTTTGGATTTTCGCAAAGAAAACAAACTGATGCTGTATATGCTGATTTTAGTAAAGCTTTTGATAAAGTCAATTATAATTTACTATAATAACATTGGGCTTGTAAGGTATATCCCGTAGAAGTTTAAACTGGCTAATGTCTTATTTAACCTGTAGAAAGCAAAATGTTCGACTCAACAGGACTACGTCTAAGAACATTGATGATTCCTCTAGTTTTCCGCAAAATAGTCATCTCGGACTTCTTCGTTTTTGCTGTTTATAAATGATCTTCCAAAAGTTATCAACTTTTCCCACATTTTGATGTATGCTAATGATGTAAATTTTTTTTATAGATTCAAGCAATATGTTAGACATGCTGAACCTAATCATTATATTACCAAGCAACTTTACGTTTCACTGGTCAGACCTGTTTTGGAATATGGATGAGTGGTATGGGACCCTTATTACAATATTTATTGCCAATATATTGAGTCAGTGCAAAAACAGTTCTTGCTATTCTGGTTACATAATCTTTATTGGAATCCTGCAATAAATCTCCCTTCATATTCTAGCAGACTTGCTTTAATAAAACTACCTACGCTAAAAAGCCGTCGCACTATGCTAAATATTTCTTTATATTAAACCTTATAAATGGCAATGTTTGCTGCGAATTTCTGTTGGATAATATACAATTTAATGATCCGTGTCGCAATACTCGTCATTACAAACCTCTTTTTCTCAAATTGTAGAATATGTCGTCAATTTAATAGTTTGTAAATTGTCTGTATGGATTGTATCCATAGGCTAATAATAATATTAATAATAATAATAAATAACATTTTCAAAGATTTTAGAGATACAAGGTAGCTTAGAAATAGGCCTTTAACAATTCACATCATTACTGCTTTCACTGACTTCTAACAGTTAATGAAAACTTCTGCTTTGAGAGATAAATTGAAAACGTATGTCAAATTAAAAGCACACTTTTTTTAATTAATATGGACAAAGACCAGCACCATCAGAATTAAAACTGTATTTAATTTGAGAAATCACATCAGTTACGTCGGTCTCAGAAACAACTCCTACATACAAGTTGGGCAAAAAGTACGTTGACATAACACAATTACTTTCGAATTTAAAGTTAGACTTAAAAGCGTCAGTACAAGATCGTAATGTACTACCTTTAAATTTTATATTGGAAGGAAGATGCGAAGATTGTTTTTAGATTTAATAAAATGCCAAAAAGCTTTTGGATTACTTTTTATGTCCTGTTCCTTTTAATGAAAACTTGTTAATAAAGAAATTTATTCAAATAGTTAAGTTAACGCTGATACAGCTTACATTTATTTTTAAATTCAGGGCAACCAGAGTTAATAAAACGCTTGTGGCATTTATTCCTAAATTTTTAAGTTTTTCAGGCCATTGGTATACCATGGATTTTGGTTTTTTGCTTGACACATATTTATTGCAAATATATAACACTTTGTTTCAAAATTCATCATAACATTTTGAAAATCGACCGTTGCGAATTTGTAGCCAATTAATATAATTAAATATAGATTTTTTTTGCGGTAAGGAGGTAAAAATGCATTTACGCACTTCAGGCATGGTCGTCACCATACGTGGGTGTGTCGGGCTTGCCACAAGTGTGGAGTACCGACTAAAAAACCCCCTTGTCAGCTGTTGGGAATGAAATCCACCCGGCACCGCTTGCGCATTACTTCGGGGTGGTTCCCTGCTCGGCGTTAAACCGTCATCTTGTTTGCCTCTGTCCAGGCGCCGCTCTTTTTCAGCAGGATATCGACGTTCTATTTCGCTTAGTCCTGCAGCAGTTAATCTACTCTGCATTCGAGTTTCCGGTTACCCTTGTACCTGTATTTATTCTCCTTTCTGCGGCGTCTAGATCTGCTTTCTTGGTACGCAAGATTGTTTCGCAATATTTTGTGACTTCTCGCCAATTATTTTCTTCTGCTATCATGTTATCGATAATATTTTCGACCGTTAATTGTCCCGTGACGCTCACCAGTTTTTGCCGATTTTCTGACCAGCGGGAGCACTTGAAGAAGGTATGCTCTGCATTATCTGTTACGTCTTCATTTTCGTAAAGGCACTTTTTTATATCTGGGATGAGCCTTGACGTCCACCTGCCTCTTGTATCGGTGTTCCATCTATAAAGCCAACTCTCTAGAATCTCCTGTCTGATTAGCTCTTTTCTCCTGGGTTCTGTGTCGTTGGTTTGTTTTGCTAACCATATCCTCCTTCGTTCTATTATGTGAAGGTCTATTGGGTTCATTCCCGCTATAACTAGTATAGGGCTTGCGGGCACCGTACGGTACGCAGATGTTACCCGTAGTGCGGCTGTTCTTTGCACGGCTAGCAGTGCCTTCGCTCTTTTCTTCACCTTCATTTTGTTGCCCCATATCTCGCTTCCATAAAGGAGAACACTGTTGCTCGCCTCCATCAGGAGCTTACGTTTGGTTGGTAGCAGTCCGCCTATGTTAGCCATCAATCGGCTCAGCTGTCCTCGCCAAGTAAGACGGAATGTGAAAGCGTTCTTCTAAGGCTTTCAGTACATCAGGCCATCTAAGGCTGTTGAAAGCGTTCTATTAAATATAGAGTTAAGTACATCAAAGTTACATAAATTAAATTTGACGGTATATAGTTTATTATAGTTGAATTTAGAGTATTTAAAAAAATTTTAGAGTGAAATTTCAACAATTTAAGGCAGTAGCAAAATATGGTTTCGTTGAGTTTTTAACTTTGTAATATTCAAACAGAACAAAGTTATGTTGAAACTAAAAAGTGGATTACTTGAAAACTTATCGCAAGATTGACGTACACAATCGCAAAACTCATTTAAAAGTTGTGGTTGTAACAACACCACCAAATTTAACTTCAATAGATGGAAACTTTCTAACATTTATTTATAATTAAAGCGTTAGTTGAATGTATGCGTTCATTGTTCATTTCTACATTAAATTGTGCAATTATTTAAAATTTAATTACAATTTGGCTTTTCTTTAAATTATATAATGTCATAGAGCTGCCGCCCATAACAAATTGCTTACTTGCCTTTATGTATGCTTTACTTTTTTCACGTTTTAATCCAGTTAACTAAAAACCAATAAATTTTATTCTGTTCACTTTATTTCCGGTTTATGTGACACTCTTTTTCCAACCCTTTATAAATTTTACATTCGTTATCTGGGCACAGCAAAAAACACAAAAACTCAACAACAGCAGCATTGTTAAAAGAGAAAAAGAAAAATGCTTTGAAATTCTATGAAGTGGAAATAAATTTTACTAGAGCATTTGTTTAAAATATTCTGACCAGCAGGGACATAAAACAGGAGCCAATCGACTATCATCGTGTTAACAAAAAACAAAAAAAAAAAAAACAATGGGTTAAAAAAAAGGAAAAATTGAAATCGTGGTTTAAGTGTTTTTTGCAATTTAATAATTTTGTTTTTTACTTTTTTTGCTCTACCGATTAATATTTTAAACATTTGCTTTAAACAAATTTATTGTTATGAAGTATTCGGCCGGATTTTTTAATAAAAAGTACTGTAAAATATTCACCGCTAAATTCATAAAATTTATTTTTGATTTATAAAACAAATTTTTTGTATGAAAATTTTAATTTAATAAACCTGTTATAAATTAAAATTTTTACATAGAAGATGACAAAAAAAAATTTTAATATATCGGATTGTTAAATTTTAAGGGCCGATGTTGATTGTGAACTACACCTAAACGTCAAGTTTTTTTTTTTTGCACATAATTTGACATTTCTCAATTTCAGACTAACTCAGTTTGAACCGTAGAAAGATACACAACCGAGCAATGGTCAGAATGGTGGAAAGAAATGGCAACGTTGGATGATCAATTTTCGAAGAAAATCATGTTCAGCGATGAGGCACATTTTCACCTCAGTGGATTCTTCAACAGGCAGAATGGACGCTTTTGGGCGAATAATAATTCAAGAGTGATTGTCTAAAAACCAATTCACCCACAAAGAGTGACTGTTTGGTTCAGTTTATGGGATGGTGGCATCAGCGTGTCGTATTTTTTCCAATAGTGAAAGGTGTTCGCTATCGTGAGAAGATAAAGAATTTTGTATGGCCCGAATTGGACGATTTGTGGTTTCAACACAATGGCTCTTTTGCGCGACAAATTCAATGGCCGTGTTATCTCACGTGGTGGCGATGTCAGTTGACTGCCAAGATCATGTGATTTGACACCGTTGGACTTCTTCTTAGCTAAAGGATGAGATAATTCGGCACAGGTATTGAGCCATAGCAATATTATCAGAATAAAAATAAATGACAATAATTTCCTAAATAATTTGTGATTTATTCAAAATCAACATCGGTCCTTAAAAATTCAAGCACCCTATACAATGTTTATGGATCCCTAGAAACTTATATAGTTTTAGTTAATTATACGGGTTACCATAATATAGATGATAGATATTATTAGAACCAAAGAACTACCCAAAAAAATTTAATGATGCCAAAATAAAACCTTCGAATTGGCCCTTTGCATAAATTCATTTGAACTTTAAAGCATTTACCTAATTTATCTTTTTGTCACTGATTGCTTGTTGATCACTTTAACTGCAAATAATCTTAAAGGGACTCTATACCATAGCCACCAGCTAGACATAATATTCTTATGCAATCAACAATTTAGAGAAGAATAACTTAAACAAGTTAGAGTGCTATTTATTTGGCAGTGCCGAACCACTACCCTGTTACCTTTCTGTCATTACCGCGGCATTGCGTTCATGTAACTGCACATCTTTTCAATCATAAAATTCGTTCAAGGTACTTGCAAAATTGGTAGCTTCAAAAACGTGTCCAGAATTTTCCATGGAATCAGTGCATTGTGGAGAGTAATGTGAGATATACACCCTATATACATATATATTTACATACATATATCTATAAATGGACGTAGTCATAGCGCACCATCAACTATTGGTCCCACACTGGAGCCACCACCCCGTAATCTTTCTGTCATTACTTCGGGCTCATGTAGCTGCACACATTTCCCCCATACACACTCTACCCTCGTCAGGGCTCAACAATGTTTCAAGAAAACAATTCTAAAAAGCATTGATTATACTCCCGACTTAAAAGTGAAGCTACCAATTAAACACCAAAGTGCACTCTCTACTAATGGTACCACACTGAAACCACCACCTCGAAACTTATTTGTGTCAGTTTTTAGTCAGTATCCTGATGTTGTATATGTGTTTAATGCATCTAGGTGAATTGATTTTAAAACAGAGATCTCATCTATTTAAGAATCAAACCCATTTAAAAAAACATGTCACTCTATATATGAATATTCTTAATATTTATTAAAAATATGTTATGTTACACTCGTAATATTCATAGAAATAAAAATGTTTTTTTTTAATATTGCGAAAATCTGGTATTAAATTGATTGGATTTGTTCCGCCAGTAAATAAAATACTGTTGTCATACCTTTCGGTGAAGACCGTCGTCACTGGCTGTTGTTTTGGTACCTTTGGCGAGCGCTTTCGATGTAAAGACATAATTTTCAAGCCGTGTTTAAAATGGTACCAATGGTACTGCTACAGTACTGCTACAGTACAGTACTGTAGCAGTGCAATTTAAAACACGGCTTGAAAATATTATATTTACATCGAAAGCGCTCGCCAAACGTACCAAAACAACAGCCAGTGACGACGGTCTTCACCGAAAGGTATGACAACAGTATTGCGAAAATCGTTTGTAAAAAGTTTTCAAAAATTTTTTGGAAAATTTTTTTCGAAAAAATTTTTGCAAAAATATGTTTTTGAAAATTTTTTTCTTAAATTTTTTAAAAAAATTTTTTTTAAAAACTTTTTTGAAAAAATTTTTTTTGCGGTCTAATTTCTATTTAACAAAAAAAAAGCAAAAGAGAATTATTACAACAAAAAAAACAACCTATAAATATTAAAAAATATAGGTAGGCTTGGTTTTTTGCCCGCTGCCTCCCCTTGCTCAATTTCAATAGCGAAATTTTCGAAACTATGCCTAGCAGATTGCTGTGGTTAGATTTCTTGTATCTCTTGGGTGCTTTGGCAAATTTTTTTTTCATTTTTTAACACAGATGGACAGACGGATCTCGCTAAATCAACTTCTCTATTTATAAGGATCCAGAACATACATATATACATACTTTATGAGGTCGGAAAATAATATTGTAGAAATTACACACGCAATGACAAACTTATATATACCCGTTCCACCTTTGGTGAAGGGTATAAAAATGAACAACCAAAATTAAGCATTTTTTAGAGCTTTAAACATAATTTAAATTACAAAACGATGTAACTTTAACATTGCCAAACACTTAAATTCAAGTTTTATATGTCCAATAAAATTTACAATGCCAATGGCGACTTAGTTGGGCTTTTTTTTAGCAATGTGATATACAAATTTTTCCGACACTTGATGTATTTATATACACACGTATGTACGTACATTCGTTTATGTATTTTTTAGTGTATGTAACACTTAAGGCCTTGTTTTGCTGACATACATTTTCACACAATACTTGCACCACCTCAAGCAAAGGAAGTGATTTTAGTGAAAATTAAAAAAGTGCGGCATCTGTTGGCTATCTACACCCAAAATGAGTGATTTAAATTTCAAATATTATTTTAATTTTTTCAACTTTAATATATTTAAGCATATTCTTATTAGGTATGAGATAAGTGATACGATATGGATTTGTTTAAATGAAATTTGACAGGGAAAGTCACCAATTAGAAGTTAATTTTGCAGAGAATAATTTTGTAAATACCGGATTCATTTAGTATTTCTTTATTGACAAAAGTATACTCATACTTCTCGAACAGAGAAATAATTTTTAATTCCCTACACCAAAGAGAATTATGAAACGAATAAAACGTACTTTGAAGTTTTTTGCAAGGTTTTAATTTTGCGTAAATAAGAATCAGTTTTAAAGCTTCTTGTACAAAGATTTAAAAGTATGTGTCCTATGAATATTTGAAATGATGGGTCGTTATAAAAATTGAGTAGTTAACTTAATTTTAGTGAAAGTTAAGAATTGCTTTAAATAAAAAAAAAACCCAAGTTATAGCTATAGTTTATTACAAGTACACAGAATCAGCCTAATTAAAAGCGTCGCACACTGTGGCCGTGTAGTGTATTTAATGGTCTTAAATCAAGGAGGTTGCGGAGCTTCATCAAATTTTGCACACATTTATTTTAAATTTTTTAAGAATTTTAGTTTTTTTTTTACAAAAATACGCCCACTTTTACGCCCACCTCCCATACAACTTAAATAGAAAATGTGGCATAACTTCCATGATTTTAAATATATTAACTAAATTTTCATAAAACGTTAATATTATAATAGTAGAATGACCTCCTGAAAATATGAATTTAATCCGCCCACTTTTACCCCCACCTCCCATACAAACAATATTTCAAAAATGCAATATGTTTATTTTTGGCAAAAATGCATATACAATGTATTAAATGCTGTTTTGAAAATATGAAGAAAATCCGCCCACTGTAACACCCACCCCTCATACAATCCCAATATAAAAATTTTGTAAGTTTCACTCCATTTCATTTATTAACAACTTTTCCACATCTTCGTGATAATCTAATTGTTTAATCTTCAATTTCGTTCTAAATGAATTGATATATAGCCTATAACGTCTATAATCTTTGTTCCTGGTTTCATCTAATAAATTTAAAATGTATGAAACAATTTGTATATTTAACCTACCTATAGGTAGAATGGCCTCAGATACAATTTTGCTACCATGTATCAAAACTTTATGCACTGTGATGGGCATGTAGTACCATCCATACAAATCAATGTACAATTTTTCCTTGTCTATACAATATATTTGGAATTTCTCAGCGTCTCTATTGCCTGACTGCAACTAATTATTTACTCCGGCTATGTCAGCTGTAATTTCAGGGTTTTTCAAAAAATCGTCGAGATATATTCCCATTGTTTCTGGAAGCCATTCTTTGTTTAACCAAATCAACATTTATTATATTTATTATATAAAGTTTACATTTAGATTTTTTTGTTGTTTAGTCTACGTAAACAATTGTACCGATATTACTTTGATAAATACTTTTGTGTACATTTGTTTTTCTATTCGGGACTCAAATTTAAGTTTTTTTTTTATATAGTACACATGCAATGAAATTTTCGTATTTCTCTCGATCCCAAATTGGCACCGGCTTCGTGTACGAGTAGCAATGAAAGAAAGAATGCACAGTTGTTTTTGCACGCGATATAATACCACATAACGCATATTTTTTACTGTAATTTTTTTGGTTTTTCATTGTTTTTTCGGCGGCGGGCAAATTGGGGGCAGGTTTTTTTTTTAGTCTGTTAGCTGAGACTCTCAGCTATAATTTGGTATAGTACCTCCATGTGTCGCACTGCTTCGCACACAACTAAAAGTCTAACGGAAAATCATTAAATGTTTTTATTTTTGGTTTAATATACATTGTCAAAAGAAATTTTTTTTTTCAATTTTTAAAATTTTTTTTTTTAATTTACATATAATGCTTAATGTCCATTTTAATTGAAAAAATACTTTTAAGGTACATTCGGTGTATAGTTTATAAGTAAACAGGCTTTTGAATATGACATAGAAAAACTATCAACATTTGAGACTTGTTCATCATACTTCAACTTTGCGCTGCTCGGGACAGAAAACCAATGGAGATATTTGCATGAAATTTTTCACACATGACCTCTAGATTGTTGTTAACCATCTGTGCAAAAATCATCAAAATCGGAGAGCAGGTCCAAATTGATTTATTGCCGCAGTGGCCACAGTGTGCGCCGCACACTGTGGCCGTGTAGTGTATTTAATGGTCTTAAATCAAGGAGGTTGCGGAGCTTAATGAAATTTTGCACACATTTATTTTAAATTTTTAAGAATTTCAATTTTTTTTTACAAAAATACGCCCACTTTTACGCCCACCTCCCATACAACTTAAATAGAAAAATGTGGCATAACTTTCATGATTTTAAATATATTAACTCAATTTTCATAAAACATTAATATTTATAAATGTAGTATGACCTCCTGAAAATATGAACTTTATCGCCCACTTTTACGCCCACCTCCCATACAAACGATATTTCGAAAATGCAATATCTTTATATGAAATATGTTTATTTTTCGCAAATGCATATAACATCTATTAAATGCTGTATTGAAAATATGAAGAAAATCCGCCTACTGTAACACCCACCAATCCAATATAAAAAATTTTCCATACAAATCAATGTACAATTTTGCCGTGTCTATACAATATATTTGGAATTTCTCAGCGTCTATTGACTGACTGCAAATAATTTGTGGATAATATAATTTTGAACGAAGATTTCGTTCTGGCATTGCTCTCCCCAAAGGTTTTCGTTGGACGTCCAAGTTTACCATTCACTGTATCATCCACTACTTCATCAGTCAACGTATAAGAATGTGTTAGCCCATTTCTTCGTTGTCATTAAAAAATTCTTGATGAAGTACGCTGACTCTTGTTCAACTACTTTAAAAATTGAGGCATAATGTTTGTTTCAAAAACCGTTTGAATTTTTCTTGAGTTTTCTCGGACACTATTTTATAATTTCCGAAAACTACACCAGTTATAAGATCAATATCTTTTTTACATTGAAAAACAATTTCCGAAAGGCGTGCTGAAAGATATTTTTAGTTTTTCCATTGCTTTATTATTTAAATTGGCTTTAATTGCTTAATAAACACTCACTATACCAATCTCTGATATAATATAAAAGAATGTTTATAACGGATAACGGAGTTAATTTTTAAGAGAAAAAATGTGATCAATGTTAAGTTATTGATTAAGTTATACGTAAAGCTCTTTATTTAATGTGTAGTAAGTTTACATTTCGATTTTTTGTTGTTTAGTCTAGGTAAACAATGTACCGATATTACTTTGATAAATCCTTTTGTGTACATTTGTTTTGTGTAATCGGGACTCAAATTTAATTTTTTTCTATATAGTACACATGCAATGAAATAACGCATATTTTTTACTGTAATTTTTTGGTTTTTCATTGTTTTTTCGGCGGCGGGCAAATTGGGGAAGGTTTTTTTTTTTTAGTCTGTTAGCTGAGACTCTCAGCTTTAATTTGGAGTATAGGACTCCATGTGTCGCACTGCTTCGCACACAACTAAAAGTCTAACGGAAAATCATAAATGTTTTTATTTTTGGTTTAAAAATATATTGTCAAAAGAATTTTTTTTTTTTAATTTTAAAATTTTTTTTTTTTAATTTACACATAATGCTTAATGTCCATTTTAATTGAAAAAATACTTATAAGGTACATTCGGTGTATAGTTTATAAGTAACAGGCTTTTGAATATGACATAGAAAAATATCACATTTGAGACTTGTTCACATACTTCAAATTTGCGCTGCTCGGGACAGAAAACCAATGGAGATATTTGCATGAAATTTTTCACACATGACCTTTAGATAGTTTTTAACCATCTGTGCAAAAATCATCAAAATCGAAAAGCAGGTCCAAATTGATTTATTGCCGCAGTGGCCACAGTGTGCGTCGGTGTCATATTTATATCTTGCTGTTTCCCTCAAAAATAAGTGTTATGGGTTTTAAATACGTCTATAATACAATTATCGCAAACGTCTTCGACCACGACTACTACTCTTGTAATAAAGCTGCATTGTTTTTGAAAATAAGCCAGTAAGA